>OY776276.1:45272089-45497089 GCA_963675445.1 Linnaemya vulpina
TGCAAAACGAGCTATTATAAAATTTAGTTGCAAGGCGCGGCAAGGCAAAAACAAGCCAGACGAGTTCTTTATTAATACAATTGCCGTAGCTAACAAAACATTATGATCTATACATGGCACATGCTCTGTAGATGCGATAGAGGCTGTTGAAGAAACAAGTGCTGACTGTGATGTTGGCGTTTCCTTTGTCTCTGCTGCTGTCTCAGTTATCGAATTATTAGCTGGAAACCAGTTGCGCATGTTATCAATGTGCAATAGCAAATGATGTTTAGATGTGCAATAACGACCAGTGTCCAGCTTTGCAATTCTTCAACATGTGACCCTTTCTTAAGCAATTCAAACAAAATTTTAACCTGCTGACTTCTTTAAAACGAAGGCTTAGGGAAAGTTTTTCAAACTGTTAACATTTTGTTATTAAATGATCCTTGCAGCGTAAAGTACAAGTCAATGACGGGGCAGAAGCTACAAGGACATTTCATCTATTATTTTTAGGCTTAAAGATTTCATTTGTACGGGTTTTATTCATAGGTTGCTCAATTGTTTCTAAAAACCGACATCGTTTATCTAAAAATGATTCAAGGAAGACCAAGTAGGAAGTACATCAGTAGATAACTCTTCTTCCCATATTGTTTTGGACTTCATATAAAATTTTTAAGTCACCACATGAATTAAAAATCCATCTGCTATTTGGTCTTTGGTGCTCATAGTTTGCAATTCGCTCATGTTAGCAGTGACCTTGTCACTAAGTTGACGAAGCCTTAAGGAAACGTCGCTTTTAACTCTGTTTAATTTAAAAATTTCGCTTATATGCGATTGGAAAGTTACCAATTTGTTGTCAAAACGTCTCTTTAATGGCTCTATAGCCTCATCATAATTGGCATCAGTTGGCTCTAATGATGATATCGTATCCAACACGGCACCTTTCAAGCAAACTTAGCCTTCTCATCAAATAAATGTTGATAAACTTGCTTCGGGTATCGCTATGAATAGTACTATTTTCCATTTCTTCTAAAATGGTCTGCGCTTGATCAAAAGCACTGTTGAGATTCTTGACGAATTCGAGACCAACTAAAAGATCATCAGCATCATTATAGCGACTATTAACTTCATTATGACGAATACAGTTACAACAATTTATGATAAATATTTTCGACTACAATTTTGTTATTGCTAGCAAATATGCAAATCCAAAATGCTTCACCATATGTACACATTTCGCTACAAAATTATATGAATGTAGGCATAACAATAAGCAGTATGCAAATTAATTTAAACAACTGCAGGGCCAGATCTGTGTAAATAAATAATTTTGTAGCATTTTAGACAAATATGGGTAGAAATACGGATTGCGACCACGCCACTCGAACTAATATTAAAACTTTAAACGATCGGTATTTGAAAAACGATGGTTGAAAATGCTATTAAATGGATACCCAAGAAAGAAACCCGTGGTAGAAAACCAAAAATTACATTTAATATATAGAGAAGTATCATTCGATGCGTTGAAAAAGATCAATTTATCACATCGAAGCAAATAAAAAATTATTTAAACATTGATGTTGACACATCAACTATTCGAAAAACACTTTTCGCTGAGGAATTTAGAGCCCGTAGTGCAAGAGTGTGCCATCGTTGTCCAAAAAGAACACAAAATTAAGATTAGAGTTTGCTAAAAATCACATAAATTGGCCCAAAGAAAATTGGCGCAACATTCTATAATCCGATGAAACAAAAGTAAACTTGCTTTCTCTGATAGAGGTGTCCACCATGTAAGAAGGCCTATCCATAAAGAATTCAACCAATAATATACTTTGGAGATGGCCAAAGATGGCGGTGGTAGCATCATTGTATGGAAGTCATTCTTTTATTATGGTGTGGGTCCTCTATGTCATATTCAGAAAATAATGAAATCGGCTGATCACACTGAAATTTTGAAATATACAATGCTGCCATATGCGGAAGAAATTATGCCGTTGAAATGGGTTTCCCAGCAGGATAATGACCCAAGGTATACGGCAAGGCACACAAAGAAGTGGTTTCAGGACAAAAAAATCAATGTTTTTAGCACAGTCCCCTGATTTGAACCCCACAGAAAATTTGTGAAACGAAGTTAAAAGGGCAATCAGGGGGAAGTGTCCATTAAATTGCAACGAGCTTTGGAATCTTATACCGGATGCGTGGAACGCAATACCGCTACATGTTTGTCAAAATTTGGTCGACTCAATGCGTAGATGTTTTGTTGTTTTGGATAACAAAGGATCCGCAGCAAAGTACTAATGTAGCACTACGGCTTTATGCAAGAATATTGAGTATAAATATCTATTTAGTTTCACTAAAGTTAGTTATCGCTTTAAGATTTCATGAAGATTTCATGAATTTAAAAAAAACACAAACATATCAAAATATATTATAGGAATCGAAAAAATTTTGTTAACATTATTTTTTTCTACCGTTAAAGAAAAAATAAATCGCTTGAACAAGACAGAATTTTCAAATTTCTATTTGGTTGTGTATATAATGTTTGGGTAAACACTGTCCCTATTATTTTTCACATAACTGTAAATATATATATATATATATATATATATATATACATATATATATATATATATATATATATATATATACATATATGTATATATATATATATATATATATATATATATATATACATATATATATATATATATATATATATATATATATATATGTAATATGAAATTTATTTGTTGGGTGGTTAAGCAATGTCTATATGCATTTCATTGGCGCTTCTTACCAAATCGTCAGTAGACTTCAACTACAGTTTTGCAAAGTTTCAAACCTCTCAACTTATTAAAAGACTTCCAAAAACCATCTGAGAATTATGTTAAATAAATTAACTATAAAAATTCACAAACGATTTCAAGAAATCATATTATAATAAGTGTAGCAGGCTATGAAACTTATACAAACCAAACCCAACAAACAACTTTTATTCGATATGACTCTATTTTATTTTTCTATACCTTTATACAATTAGAAATCCCTTGGATAACAATGAAAGTATTTATAAGGCAAAATGAAAAATAAAATCTCAATTGAATTGTACTATTATAATAGTACAATGACAATATGTCAAAAAATTAGTTTATTATATATATATATATATATATATATATATATATATATATATATATATACATTTGAGTGGCAGCTATTTTTAAATATTAAAAATATTAGATCGTTTGCATAATTATTGGGCATGGCTTGAGCCCACAAAGTTTGATAAAAATGCTATTTTTCTCACTATGGCTCGCTTTAATTGTTCATAACTTCAGTAATATTTATTTTACAGAAAAACCTTATACACTAATATTCTAGGGCTATATCTGATGAACAATGTTGCTCTGTATTAGTTTTCTTTAACATTAATTTTCAATCCAGAAAAAGCTAAATTTAAAAATAACAGCGAAATTGTCACATTTCTTCGCATTATTTGCCTGGTGATTACACTGCACTGCAAAAAATAATTTTTTGTCTTTCCTTTCAATAAAACTATTTGGACTATCTAACTCGAGCAATCATCCGGTTTAAAAAGTAAAACATATAAAAAGTATAAGATATTTAAGAAAATTGAATTTATTTTATTCAAATATAATTTTTTCTGTCCCTTATTGTTTTGGAATTATTCAGAAATTAATCGAGAAAAAAAATTTTTTTTAAATTCCTAATTTTTTCAGTTTAAAAATGGAATTAAGAAAACATAATGCAAATATTCAGCATTTTGTACTTTTTTCTGAGAGCTACAGATTTAAGAAATCAAAGAGCTACAAACCATAAAAATAGTTAAAAAATTTAGATATTATTTTCAATTTACCGCAGGAACCCAATATTGTAATGCAACCAATCTTACATACGATTATGTATGACGATAGCATTTTATTAGGTGAGTAGGTAATGAAACTAACGTACAGTGATATTTTGCATGGTTCTTGGAATTAAAAATCATAGTATACTTTTCATTTACCTCTGATTTCGAATCGAGAATATAAGCGTAGATTCTAGTTTTTATTGTAGCAGTATATCGTCGTGGAGAATGCAATATGTTGTATGCCACTTAATCATACTATTGCAGGAAAGACAAAAAACTGAACATTTCTGAGAAAAATTCTTAGTTTTAGTTCCGCTTCCATATTACAATAGCACGCAAAAGCTCTCTTCTGATTGCCTGAACGGCATAAGATAAATTGCGGTTGTAGGAGCCCCAATTTTGGTTACAAAGCTACAATGAAACTAAATTAAATTTTTTTTACATAGAGCCTATTGCATTCACCACGACGATATATAGAAGTTGATGGAGTCAGTTTTAATTTAAATATATGCATTATGTTTTTTTAATTCTATTTTTAAACTGAAAAAAATTACGAATATCGCACTAATTTCTGAATAATTCCAAAACGATAAGAGATAGAGAAAAATTATATTCGAATGAAATATATACAATTTTTTTACACAATTTTTAAATCGGATGACTCATTCTCGACTTAAGGTGAAATACGTCCCTCGCTAATTTAGAAAAAAAAATTGCCACGCCCATAAAAGACCGAAAACGTATTAGACTTCAGCCCATTAAAATCCATATGTGCACATAGTTTTATTTAAAGGAGAGACAAAAAATTATTTTTTCAGTCTAACCCAAAAAGTCTTAAAACAGCAACTAGAAGAATATTCCGAGCAAAACTATATATTTTCAAAATACCAATCTGGATTTAGAAAAAACTATTCATGAGAAACAAAATTTAAACTATGTTTTAATAAATGGAAACATGTATGTACAAAAGAACAAAAATATTATGGCTATATTTTAGATTTCAAAAGACCTTTAAAGACCATTGATCGTGACAAAAACTTTATAATTACGGAATACGAGAAACTGAACTAAAGTGGTTTAAATCATACTTAACCTATAGACAACAAATGGTGAAAGTGGATAACGTAAGGTGGGGACAACCAAACAATGACTACGGTCTACCCCAAGGATCAGAAGCATTGCTAGCGATTTTAGGCAAACATTGCCCGTCATCTCTATATCGACAGCTGCCGATGAAATTAACGCTTGCTTAAAGTCTTTATATTTATGGAATGATCCATCTGTTGATAAGTTCTCTAAGCAATTGCTGAAAATTGGGAATGGTGCAATGCCTGTTGATGAAACTGGATTGTAACATTGACAAATGATTTTTGCGTTTCGTACAGTCAAAAAAGGAATTGATTGAATGTGTGCATGGTTGAGTGCATGAATGTGACATGCATGGTTGAGTGCCAGAGCGATTTTAGCGGCAAAGAACAAAAATGTTACTGAATTAAACATGGCTATATAATCAAAGATTCCTGCCAAAGTGGTGTTGTGCAAGTCTGTCTATACTGTTACCAACGAAGAAGATATTGTGAATTATCCAACAGAATTTTTTATTTCGTTGGACTTACCAGAATTGCCTCCGCAAAATCTCCAATAGAAAGTTAAAGCCCCTATTATTGTGCTTTGCAATATCAATCAACCCCGTTTTGTGTAATGGTACAAGACTTGGTATTAAAAAGTTGATGGCTCATATAATTGAAGCTACTATTTTAACTGGAAAATTCAAAGGCAAAGATGTATTCATTCCACGCATCCCAATGATTCCTTCTGATATACCATTTGAATTTAAACGACTTCAGTTTACTGTTCGCCTTGCGTTTGCGATTTGCGGAGTGAATTTAGGTTATACAGTTTTCTCACATGGACAGTTGTATGTAACCTGATCGCGCGTTGGCAAACCATCGGTTTTGTATATTTACACCGAAAATGGAAAAACAACAAATGTTGTTTACCACAGAGTATTACAACAAAAGCAGTTTATCACTGATTTAAATGCATTTGAATTAATTTTTGTATTTTATTTTTTGTACTACGAAATATGCAGGGGATTCGCTAGTAATAATATGAAATTTATTTGTTGGGTGGTTAAGCAATGTCTATATGCATTTCATTGGCGCTTTATACCAAATCGTCAATAGACTTTAACCACAGTTTTGCAAAGTTTCAAACTTCTCGACTTATTCGATGTGACTATTTTATTTTTCCAGGTATACCCAATTTATTCTCCACTGATTCATTAGGTCGTATTTACACGGTCCATACAAGAAATAATGAGTGTTTTTATTTGCGTTTGCTCTCAGTCAACGTTCGTGGACCAGCATCATCCAAGATTTGCGAGCTATACGAGTAAATGGTGAATTGTGGGATTGTTAGAGAATGACATTCATTGAGTATACAAACTTGGAGATGCTGTAATTTCGTCATATGCTTACCAAATACGAACATTGTTTGCCATAATTATTTCAACATGTTTCCCATCCAAACTGATTTGCGGAGCGAATTCAAAGACGCCATTAAAATAATATTTGCAACTGGACGAGGAAATTTACAACGAGATTTTGATGTTGATTGATGAAGATATGTGCTTGATGATGTCAAACATGGTATTATCTAGATTAGGTATGATAGGTGCCAATCGTTAGATGCACGACTCATTTAATCAAGAGTTGCAACGCAAAAAACAGTTGGATTGCAATGACTTAAGGGAATAAGTTTAAACATATATTCCACTGTTGAATCGACAACAAAATTATGCATACCAACTCCCATGAAAGATGAAGCTCGAGAAATTTTTTTAGACGGTCCCGGTGTGACTGCGAACTTTTTTAACCGCGTTAATTTTGGCAGCGATACGCTCACACAATGCTCCTCATTCTGCACTCAAGTTGGCATTATATATGCAAACCAATGAAATAGCAACATACAATATATTGATGGTCAAAATTTTGCAGTAAAGCAAACTGATCATTTGGAATAAATATACTATGGTGCATAAAAAATGTTTGCAGCCATTAGACAAAACACTACAAGATTTACGAAATAATCCAAGCCGATTTGGAGATACGATGATTCAGTTGGCAGGTAATTTTCGGCAAACACTGCCAGTATTACCTCGATCAACAACGGCCGATGAACTTAATGCATGTTTAAAGTCGTCCGCTTTGTGAAAACACGTCAGGAAACTCAAATTGGCTTTGAGCCTGCGAGTAGAGCTGGAGAACCATCAATCTCGAGATGCATTCTCCAAAAAATTGCTGAACATAGGAAACGGCGTAGTCCCGGTAGATATTTCGACCCGCCGTATTCAATTTCCTTTCAATCTCTGCCAAGTCACTGAGTCAAAGTCCGAACTCATTCGAGAGATGTTTCCAAACATTAAACAAACTTATAGAAATCATGATTGG
This sequence comes from Linnaemya vulpina, assembly GCA_963675445.1. Lineage (NCBI taxonomy): Eukaryota > Metazoa > Arthropoda > Insecta > Diptera > Tachinidae > Linnaemya > Linnaemya vulpina. Next base: position 45,279,392 of record OY776276.1, read on the forward strand.
TTGAGCAAACGTGCTCAATGTTGCTCGATGTCGATGAATTGAAATTTACGATTCAAAGTGAAATCGCTGGCGAATTGACGACGTACAAATCGGTGGATTCCGATAAGATGTCGTCAATTATGAAATCGAGTGGTAAGACTCCCTGGGCATCCATGCTTCTCGTATGGTCATTTATATGTCGCCTGCCCCCTCGGCGGAAGTCTATTAGCATTATTTGCTTATTCGCCAGGCAACCAAACAAAAAATGTCGTATATCACAAAGCATTGTACTAGCAAAATTCAATCAAATAATTTTTTAATGGTTATCTGAATATTGATCTATCGCCTAAAATGTTAATATAATACTATAAGATTCACAGTATACACGTATACATACATAAGTATTTTCAAATCAAATGTAAATCAAACATATGCCAAACCTACATACATATATGAATAAAATTTTAATTTAAAAATACTTTTTTCGTCTTTAACGAATTTAAAAAATCGAACCTAAACATTTTTTATAATTTGGATAGGACAGCGTCTGTCGGGTCAGCTTGTATACATATATATATATATATATATATATATATATATATATATTGATTTATCTTTATTGACCTAACCAGTTTATTATAATATTAATCAAGCTTATGCTCGTTTTTTATCAAATAATATTTGGTATAATTTTTATTCGATATTTCGTTAACAACTTGTTCACATCTTCAGGAAATAAATAATATTTATTTCCTGAAGATTTTCAAATTATATTATACCAAATATAATTAGATAAAAAACGACCATAAGCTTGATTAATATTATAATATATATATATATATATATATATATATATATATATATACCGCGGTGCGCCCCGCGGTTTCACATGCGTAAGTCTACATCCCGTGAGAATATCGGGTTAAATGTAGGCTATTTGTGGAGAGATATGTATATTGCAATATACTCCTATCAAATATATTAAGCCTAAGTAATAAAAATATAAGTTAATATCTACTAACGACAAAAATTATAATTGTTAATAAATGAACTATTTGACATACTGTCATTGTACTATTATAATATGAAATTTATTTGTTGAGTGATTAAGCAATGTCTATATACATTTCATTGGCGCTTTTTACCAAATCGTCAGTAGACTTCAACCACAGTTTTGAAAAGTTTCAAACTTCTCAACTTATTAAAAGACTTTTATAAACGATGTGAGAATTATGTTAATAAATTAACTATAAAAAAATCACATTATAATAAGCGTAGTAGGCTATGAAACTTATACAAACCAAAACCCAACAAACAACTTTTATTCGATATGAATCTATTTTATTTTTCTACACCTTTATACAATTAGAAGTCCTTTGGATAAGAATGAAAGTATTTATAAGGCAAAACGAAAAATAACATCTGAATTTAATTGTTAATAAATTAACTATTTGACATACTCTCATTGTACTATTATAATATGAAATTTATTTGTTGGGTGATTAAGCAATGTCTATATGCATTTCATTGGCGCTTTTTACCAAATCGTCAGTAGACTTCAACCACAGTTTTGAAAAGTTTCAAACTTCTCAACTTATTAAAAGACTTTTATAAACCATGTGAGAATTATGTTAATAAATTAACTATAAAAAAATCACATTATAATAAGCGTAGTAGGCTATGATACTTATACAAACCAAAACCCAACAAACAACATTTATTCGATATGACTATTTTATTTTTCTACACCTTTATACAATAAGAAGTCCTTTGGATAACAATGAAAATATTTATAAGGCAAAATAAAAAATAAATTCTGAATTTAATTGTTAATAAATTAACTATTTGACATACTGTCATTGTGCTATTATAATATGAAATTTATTTGTTGGGTGATTTTCTGTGCCGTTTCGTGACACTAGAGCAAGAAATCGCACAGAATTTATTATGCCTACTGCCTTAATTCAAGTGAGGAACCGTTCTGGCCAATTGATAACATGCCGTGCTTTGGTGGACTCTGTCTCCAAATTGCCATATATAACCGAAAGTTGCGCCCAACGCTTAGGACTTGCACAGTATCCTTCAAAGATTTTAATAAGCGGAATTTCTTCAGTAAAAGCGCAAACCACACGTGGATCCTGTCACATTTCATTACAATCTCGGGTGTCTCAACATACTTTCGATGCAATGGTTCAGGTCTTATCCCAGATAACAACTCCGTTTGGATGGGTGGTTACCTGTGTCGATATATTACAGTTTAGTAACCAGACTATGTCTCTTGTTTCAACCGTAGATATCGGCCGGTATTTACGAAGTTTTTGAGAAATGGAGGAGTCCGAATACCAAGTGAAAGTGGATCCTGATGATGCCTATGTAGAATTCCACTTCAAATCAACACACGCTCGTGCAGCTGATGGTAAATACGTGGTTCAGTTACCGTTTAAGATTGAAGACCCCCGCTTTGGAAATACTCTTACTGGAGCTTTGTCTCGTTTCTATGCCGTAGAAAGACGACTTCAACGATATCCCAGTCTAAGAGAGCAATACACCACCTTCATGAGTGAGTATGAAAACATAAGTCACATGCGTCGAGTCCGCCCGAAAGATGTCGAGAGTAATGATGGTAGAGTTTTCTACTTGCCCCACCATCCAGTTCTTGGTGAAAAATTACGAGTTGTCTTTGATGGATCTTTCCAAGACTCTAATGGGACATCGCTCAACAGCACACTCTACATTGGGCCCAGCATACAACGAGACCTGTTCTCAGTCTGTTTGCGCTTCCGTTTTTACAGTTATGTCTTCTCAGCCGACATAGTAAAGATGTTCCGGCAGATATGGGTTTCGGAGAAGCACAAATATTACCAGCGAATAATCTAGAGAGAATCCTCCACGGAGCAAATTAAACATTACCAATTGCGTACGGTAACCTACGGAACAGCATGTGCGCCGTATCTCTCAGTTCGTATTCTACAACAATTGGCCCAAGACTGCAAATCGGTACACCCGTTAGCTTCAAAGATTTTGCTCGAAAACTTCTATGTTGATGACGTCCTCACAGGTGTTGCACCTGAAGAGGAAATCATTGCAAAACGGGATGACTTAACACATTTGTTGTCTCAGGCAGGCCTTGAGTTAAGAAAGCGGATCTCTAATTGCCCTCGGATCTCAGTAAGTACTCAAGATCTAACATTCTTAAAATCTCCAGATGAAAATGTCAAGAAGGTACTGCGAGTCTACTAGGAGCCTGCTAGTGACATGTTGGGTTACAAAATCACTCTTTCAACTAATGCGCCCTCTACAAAACGACAAGTACTCTCTGATGTGTCTCGTATCTTTGACCCCATGGGAATCTTATCTCCAATTGTCGTTCGTTTTAAAATTTTGCTGAGATAACTATGGTCACAAAATCTCTCGTGGGATGAATCCCTACCATCAAACCTAGCAGCTTTGTGGTCAAAATATCGAGAAGACTTACACACCCTACAAAACATCAAACTTCCACGTTTCGTGCCAAATAATCATTCATCACTAGAGCTACACGGATTTTCAGATGCGTCTATCCAAGCCTATTCCGCTGTGATCTACGCAAGATTTATCGATAGTTCTGGAGTTATTCACGTGGCGCTCATCGCGTCAAAACTCGGGTTGCACCCGTCAAACAAAAACTTTTATTATCGCGCTTACTAAAACGTGTTCTAGAAGCCTTGCCTCATGACTTTATTAAGGTTCGTGCTTGGTGTGACTCAACCATCGTATTGTCGTAGCTCTCCCAGCCACCCTTGAAATTGAAAACATTTGAAGCCAACCGTACTTCGGAAATTGTAGAAAATTTGCCTCGAAGATTCTGGGACCACGTTAGTTCGAAGAAAAACCCAGCTGATTGAGCTTTTCGAGGAATGTCTGCCTCAAACCTACTCAGCCATAATCTCTGGTGGAACGGGCCAATGGCTATGCGATGATTTGATATATAATTCTATTATAAACCGTTCTAATAATTGTGATATAATTACCGAACCTGAAGCACACAATGGTCACAATTATTGAAGACTACGATCCAATTGACTGGCTTTTGAATTGGGTATCAAAGTGGACAAAGCTGGTTCGAATTTTGGCCTACATGTTTAAATTCTTCAATGTATCTAAGCACCATCAAGTTAACCACGTTTCCTGTCCCACCTTTAATGAACTTGAACCAGCAAAATTGGTTTTGTTAAATACGCTGAACGAGTCGGTTTACAGAGAGGCAACTCTGTTAGTTCCCGATCCAGATTGCAAAAACCTCATCCATTTTTGGACACTCATGGACTGTTGCGTGTTGGTTGCTCGCCTGTTGGTTGCTTCTTGCCGAAGTCCAGTAACATAACCCACCTTATCCTAGAAGATCTACATAATCGGAATTTGCACCCTGGTGTTTCAGCCCTCTTTGTAATTGCTCGTGAGTCATATTGGATTCTTGGCGCTCGAAATCTCATCCGAAAATTTACTCATAAATGCCTCAGATGCTTTCGTCAACGGCAACTTAAATCCCAGCAGCAAATGACCAATTTACCTAACGTACGCGTGCGGCAAGCCTTTCCATTTAAAAACTCAGGTGAGGACCAGCGTACCTCTACTTCTGAAGCAGTTCCCAGGGCGAAATGCACGAAAATCTAAAGGGTACATATGCCTATTTGTTTGCCTAGCTACATCCGCTATTCATCTAGAACTTGCAACCGATTTGAGCACAGAATGCTTCATTGCTGCCTTACGAAGATTTATAGGCCGAAGAGGAAAATGTCGACAGATCTACAGTGACAACGGAAGAAACTTTCTTGGTGCCTCTCGTGAACTAAACGAAATGCACAAAGTTATTATGTCACAAACTCACAACGAAATTGTTTCCGCATCTTTAGCTGAAGACGGGATACAATGGAAGTTTATCCCACCTCTCGCCCCACACTGGGGTGGAATTTGGGAAGCCGCAGTAAGGTCTGTAAAGTTACACCTCAAGCGAGTAATCATGAACGCAGTTTTGACGTTCTTTTCCAATCAATGAAGACAAGAATAATAAATATATTTATTTACCTTAAAACTTTTTATGAATAATTTTTATCCCTGAAAATACCAGGTATATATGTAAATGTAATAAAATTGTCTTGTATTTGCAAAAGCAAAAGAATTCGTTTTGTGAATTAGGTGTCATAAAAAATTATTTTGTCCAAACACTGGGAAAGAGTTGGCCAAATAACATTCATACATCATAACCTCTAGGTACATATACATCCAAACATACGTTCTTATAGCCCTATTACACTGACGTACATGTTGGCCAACATGTTCGGCAACGTACCAAATCTCCTGGTGTAATAGCATGTCATGAGACATGTTGGTCGGTTTTCAAAAATTTTTGATTTTCTGATGTTCGTGGCGTACCAACATACTGGTATAATAACGTGTCGGTCGTACTTTATGTAATAATTCAGTTTACTTGTTGCCGTTGCCGTTGACGTTGCTCTGCGTTCATCGGAAAGTTGCAAAAAAACATGTCTTTCAGTAACGTTAGTTTTTGGGAAGAAATAACTGAATTATATAAAAATCTGCCGCAATTGTGTAAAAAAAACATCAGATATATACCACTATATGCAATTAAATATTATTGGGTAAAATAAATTAAATTTTATCTTCGTTTTCGTCCTCTTGTAATTGTACTTAATTGATAACCATCGCCGGTACAACTTTCCGCTTCTTTGACATGCTTTCGCTTCAAAAATGTCTGTATACTAAACAGCAGTGTGACCATTTTGGCATTTTCGCGGCTATATATAGCATTTTTTTTAAATTATCTGTATATATTCCATTTTGCAGCTATCATTTTGTATATATATATATATATATATATATATATATATATATAAGATTTATTTATTCAAAATAGTAATTAATCTTAATTTCAAAATCTGCAGAAGAAACTACAGCTTTGGAGTATCAGTGTCAGAAACTAAATTCATATGAATGGTTAAATAGGAATTAAACAGTTCAATTTTTGGTAAATGTATATGAATATAAAAATGCACTAAATGAAAGTCCCCTCAGAAAATTAGCCACTTTTGCAATGAAGTTCTTGGGTTTTTTATTTAGCAACGCGTTTTTAGTGGCATGAATCTCATAAGATCGAAAATTCGAAATAGAATAATGTAAACACTATGAATTCGTTAGATTATATTAGGTAAGCTTTAAAATAACGAATGATCTCATTAAAAAAATGTGATAAGAATGTATTATAATGATATATCGAAAGAAGCTGAAGAATATTCATTGGATGACGTATTTAATTTATAATTTTAAAATATGTTATATAAATTGTATTGAAATACTAATTAAAAGCCATTTGTGGTTGAAGTTTGTTTATAAGGAAGTTTGTTTATAAGGAAGCATCATGAAAAATAAACCATTTATAAAAATGTATTAACAAAAGTTTTGCAGTTTAGGATCATTTACAGCATTTTTTAGCATTATTTTAAAGAAAGTTTAGCTGTAAAACATTTTTATATGGCCACACTGGTACTGAAGTATGTTCGATAGTGTAATAGCAAAACGTAAACTTCGCCGTCGAGCATGTCGGCCAACATGTACGCCAGTGTTATAGCCCTATTATATACTCATTCCTTCGTTTATGCATATCATAATTTCCAAAAAATTTTTTTCTAAATGCTTACTTATAATCTCAAATAATTTCTATTAATAATAACAAGTGAGGTGATAATTTAGCCCGAAAATACATTTAATTTTTTAACTTCCGAAAAAACTATAAGCATCAATTGAAGTGTTCATTGCCAATATCTATTCAATTGCAACTTGCCTTTATAAAAACACTCGTACTAATTTAATATGATAACGCACAATTTATTAGACTCTAATATAAATATATTTATATGCCAGATACCCAAATCTGCCAAAGTCATAGAATAATTTATACTAATAGAAGGTACGTTGCATTGCCCATGGTCATGTTAAGATTTAACTTAAAAAGTTATGGTAAAAAAATTTTAATAAATTAACTATTTGACATACTGTACTATTATAATATGAAATTTATTTGTTGGGTGGTTAAGCAATGTCTATATGCATTTCATTGGCGCTTTTTACCAAATAGTCAGTAGACTTCAACCACAGTTTTGAAAAGTTTCAAACTTCTCAACTTATCAAAAGACTTTTATAAGCCACCTGAGAATTATGTTAATAAATTAACTATAAAAATTCACAAATGATTTAAAAAAATCACATTATAATAAGTATAGTAGGCTATGAAACACTTTCAAAATTAATTCTGTTATTCATGTACGTTCAGCACTATAAAATTGTTATTTACGAACATTTTTTAAATAAATTATATTATTCATGTACATTCAACACTGTAAAATTTTTATTCACGAACACTTTCAAAATAAATGCTGTTATTCATGTATATTTAACTTGATAAAACCAACCAATGACATTTTCGAACACACACATTAATAACAGCGATGAATACGAAAGTCAAGTTTGAGTAGAGCATGTATTTTATTTTTCTATATTCATATGGGTGTACGTATGTTGAGAAAATAAACTAGTATATTCATACATGTTAGAAAAATACAACTATTCTTTTCAATCCAAATGTTAACAATTGTGTTTATAAGACAATGTGTAACACTTTCTATGCAACCTTAAAGTTCTCACTTCCTTTTTTACATTCTTCAATCATCTTTTTATCACTCAATGTAACACACATGAAAATTATTAAAGTATTATAATTTAAAATTAAATAAACTTACACATCTTTAATTACTTGATTTTTGGGACTACGTAATATTTCACTACGTAAGTAACTGGAAATAACAGAGAACTCCAACAAAGGTTATGTGCCCAGGAACCCATATTTCAAGTGACAAAAATTTGTGAGGTTATGCACACACGGCAGAACGTGGTTAAGCATTTTAATTGGTGTTGATAAATTGAATGGGGAAAACTACTCCACGTGGAGCATTCAAGTGAAAAGTTTACTCATAACGTTAGATTTGTGGCATGTCGTCGGTGAAGAAAAGCCAACTAAAGAAGAAGATAAAACCAAATGGGTTGTAGATGATTCAAAAGCTTTAACAACCATTACATTGAGTGTTAAGCCAAGTGAACTAATTCACATAAAGAATTGTGAAAGTGCAAAAAAGGCTTGGACGGTTTTAAGCTCCTTGTACCAAGCAGATACTGCATCAAGGAAAGTCAATTTGTTTAAAAAACTCGTTCGATTTAAGTTTTATTCTAATGAAAAGTTTGCCACACAAATAAACGAGTTCAGTTCAATTGTTGATGAACTGAAAGAAATCGAAATTATATTGAAGGATGATCTTCTGTCAATTCTATTGCTTTGTAGTTTACCCGATGAAATTGAAAATTTTGCGATTGCCATTGAAAGCGAAGACAAACTTCCTAGTCACGAACAATTAATTTCTAAGATACTTGAGGAGGAATTAAGGCAAACTGATAAACAAGCCAACCAAAACGAAACAGCATTTGCAGTAAACTTCAAGAACGAGAATAAAAGAGGCAAACGGTTCAACAACAACAATAATTTCAGCAACAGTAATAACAAACAGCATCCAAATCGTTCCAAAATGGTCACCCTGAGAAAAAGCTTTTTGATGTTAACAACATAAAATGCTACCATTGTGGAAAAAAAGGGCCATTTTCGCTCACAATATAAAGACAAAGAGAGAACAGCATTTGCATGTTCTTTACATGATCACATAAAGGACTTAACAGAAAAATTTATATTAGACAGCGGAGCGACATGCCATATGTGTGGGAGAAGAGAATTTTTTACACCGCTAACAACATGCAGAAGGGATTGGCGAAATTGAAATAAAAACAGAATTTAGCAATCTCACTTTACATAATGTCTGGTATGTACCCAAATTACATTCCAATTTTATTTCCATTAACAAAATTTTAAAAGCTGGTTACTCTGTTAACTTCCAAGACACAAAAGCTCTTATTAAAAGTAAAAAAGAATGAAAATATTCTATCAGCTGTTCTAAATGAAGGTCTATTTATTGTAAAAGGAGAAGTAATTAAAGAAACTGAAAGATTGAACAATATTAATGAAACAGATATGTCAGTGATGTGGCACCGTAGATATGGGCATATTAACAATAATGATTTAAATAAACTAATCACAAAAGCCATGGTAAAAGGTCTAAATTTAAAAACAGTAAATAAAATTGATTGTGTGACTTTTGCCTTAAACAAAATTGCTGTCAAGCCATTCAAGAGCAACCCTGACGTTCAAACAACAGACTTGTTGCAGGTTTTGCATATGGATTTATGTGGTCCAATCGGAGTGAAGTCTATTGGTGGTTCGGCATATTTTATGACTATTATTGACGATTACTCTCGTTATGTTTCAATTTTCTTTCTAAAAAACAAAACTGATGCATTTCAAACATTCTATAACTTTACTGCGATTGCGGAGAAGCAGCTAGGCCGCCGCATAAAAACTGTCCGAAGTGACAATGGAAGAGAATTTCACAATTCTAAATATAAAGGATTTTTCGATAAAAGAGGGATAGTTCATCAAACGATTGTAAGCTATACCCCACAGCAAAATGGTATTGCTGAAAGAGCTAATAGAACCCTCGTAGAAATGGCTCGCTGTTTATTGCAACAATCTTGTTTACCACATAGTTTATGGGCTGAAGCTGTTAATACAGCCGCATATATTAGGAATAGATCACCAACTACCGTTCTTGATGATATAACGCCTTATGAACGATGGACAAGTAAACAGCCATCAGTTAATCACTTCAAAACATTTGGATGTGATGCAATCCTATTGAACAAAGGTGTTAAGCCTAAAGACAAAAAGTTTTTACCAAAAGGTATAAAAATGAAGTTCGTATGATATCATACTCAAACCAAAGGTTACCGGTTTTACAATCCCAATACAAAACAAAGCATCGTTGCACGTGATGTAAAATTTTTTTAAAATGTATTTGAAAAATTATCTAATGAAGAAACTGAAGATGACAAATTTTATTTTAACATCTTTAACAACTAACAAGAAGAAACTGTAGAAGATACCCCGTGCGTTCAAGTTGAGGACAATAATATTCAAGAAAACGATGGTGAAAGACAGGTGAGTTCAAGCAGTGAATCTGATAGGGATGAAACGGTGGGCAAAAGAAAAAGAGGAAGACCCAAGCTGATAAGAACATTGCAAAGAGGCAGACCTCGTAAAGTATATAAAAGTGGCAATGAACCCGAAATGTTAAATTTTGTAATTGAAAACCCTAATACTGTGGATGAAGCGCTAAAATCTGAATATTGTGAGAATTGGAAGCAAGCCATGCAAAAAGAGTTTAGGTCCCTAATAGAAAATAAAACTTGGAAATTGGTTGATAGACCGAAGAATAAAAATATAATTGGGTGCAAATGGGTTTTTGTTATAAAACGTTCAACAGAGGGTGAAATAGATAAACATAAGGCAAGATTGGTTGCACATGGGTGCTCACAAAAACACAACATTGACTATCGTGAAACATTCTCACCAGTCGTTAGGCACTCAACAATTAGACTCATTTTAGCAATAGCTGCTAGGCATAAACTCTTAGTCAATCATATAGACATAGAAACCGCTTATTTGAATGGAGATTTGTCAGATGACGTTTATATGACACAACCGAAACTCTTTGAAGATAAAAACTACCCAAATAAAGTTAGTTAACTTAATAAGGCTCTATGTGGATTACAACAGGCCGGGAGAGTATGGAATAGAAAGGTAAATGATGTATTAATTGGAATAGGTTTTGAACGTTGTCAATCAGACACTTGTGTGTACGTAAAACGTACATCTAATCTAAAACGTATAGTCTAATCGCATTGTATGTGGATGACATGCTACTAGCATGTTCTACTGAGCAAGATATGCAAAATATAATAACAAAGTTAAATAGAAAGGTAAAAGCTGTTGATAAAGGCGAAATTTCCTTTTATTTGGGTATCGAAATAAATAGACATGCAGGTAATATTTCTATACACCAAAAACAATACACTGAAATGTTAATGGATAGGTGGAATATGTCAAATTGTAAGCCTGTAACTACTCCTTGGCAAAGTGGTGTAACTCTTAAAAAATGCGAAAAAACATGCGATAGTTTAGAAACAAAAGCATATCAAAGCTTTATTGGATCCTTAATGTACTTGGCAGTTATATCAAGACCTGATTTGATGCATGTGGTATCAAAACTATCACCCACATAAAGAGCATTTCGCTGCAGCAAAATATGCCCTCAGATATTTAAAACAATATCCAAATACACAGATGCAAATTGGGCATGTGATTCTTCTGACAGAAAGTCTTACACAGGTTTTGTGATGTTCATGGTAGGTGGTCCTATTGCATGGGAATCACGAAAGCAATCCGTGGTAGCTCTAAGCACAATGGAAGCCGAGTATATAGCTTTGTGTCAGGGGACAAAATAAACTAATTTTCATCGATGTTGACATCGTTTTTCCAACTCCGACTTATTGTGACAATCAAAGTACGATGTTTCTGGTAAAAAATCCCACGATGCAGAAAAAAAGTAAGCATATTGACATCCGCTATCACTACATAAGGGACAAATACGATAACAACGAAATCGATGTCAAGTCTGTGACGACAACTGATAATGCAGCCGATATATTAACAAAACCTTTGACCAAGCAGAAGCATGTATATTGTCTGAATTTATTAAAATTATAAATGTAATACATCTTGATTTTTGTTTAATAACATTTGGCTTGACGGGGAGTTTGTTAGAAAAATACAACTATTCTTTTCAATCCAAATGTTAACAACTGTGTTTATAAGATTATGTATAACACTTTCTATGCAACCTTAAAGTTCTCACTTCCTTTTTTACATTCCTTAATCATCTTTTTATCACTCAATGTAATACACATGAAAATTATTAAAGTATTATAATTTAAAATTAAATAAACTTACACATCTTTAATTACTTGATTTTTGGGACTACGTAATATTTCACTACGTAAGTTACTGGAAATAACAGAGAACTCCAACAATACAACTAGAAAAAAAAATTAACCAATTCATTCTTGAACGCGAATATAAAAAAAATACATTTTCATTTATGACAATTTATCATACATGTATAAATTTGAGTGTTCATACACGAATTCTTATGAACCCTGATGATAAGTCGACAAGTGCCATGTTTAGCGAATACTTTGTTGCTTTTTTTTCAGGCTCAAACTCAAAAAATGTTGCGCGGCCATTCCATGAAATGTTAATGCTCTTTCATTTAGTCCTCAATGGACAAGCGATGAATACGCATGTGTAGCGGCTGTTTTTATTTTTTATTATTATATGATTAGAATCGTTTATTTATGATTCACAATTGCAATCTTTTCTTTTTCGAGAAAATTTTTTGATTTTCTATAATGAATTATACTAAGTTGTTTTGTTTTTGTTAAACAAAATTTATGCGCAATATAACATAAATATCAAATTAACATCTTTTACTTTTATAGAGTATATATATATATCATTGAGTATTTTAATTTAAAAAATTAAATTGGATTATTTTATTTAAAAATAACATGTTTGCTTCTTAATATCAATATAATTTTTCTGTTTTTCAATCTCTTACTAACATTATAATTTAGCTGTAATTAAATACATTCTCTCAATTTGTTACTTCTCTCTTACTCACTAATACACAAGAAAAAATTTTTTGTGCATCACTGATGTATAAGCAATATTATTGTTAAGTTTCATTAAAATCCATTCAGTAGTTTTTGCGTGAAAGAATAACAAACATCCGCACTCACAAACATTCAGCTTTATATTAGTAGAATATATGCACTTATTTATATATGTATGCATGTTATATATACATATATATATATATATATATATATATATATATATATATATATCTATATGTGCATATATAAATAGGTGTATATATATATATATATATATATATATATATATATATATATGTATATATAAAAATATATACAAATATATATATATATATATATATATATTTGTATATATTTATATTTGTATTATATATATACATATATATAAATATATATGTATATATATAAATATATACAAATATATATTTATATATATATATATATATATATATACAAATATATATATATATATATATATATATATATATATATATGTAAAATATGTGAATGAACATATTTTAGTAATATATATAATACATACATATATGCGGACATCTGGATTGTATGATGTATTTCGAAATAAAAAGGTTCTTCGAAGTGTTAATACATTTTCCCTCAATTAATCATTGTTCAATTTGCAATTAAAAAGTAATGAAATATTCTATGTTGATACTCTTATTGCAGAAATCTATATTGATAAAATTATCCGGGAAATCTAATTCACTTCGAAGTATAATAAGTTCTGTTTGGATTGGAAATTCGTACTTTAATATATCGCATTTAAAAGCGTTTTGAAAAAGATTCAGTAAATGCTGAATATTTTCAAAATCCTTATATCTGTCATTAAAGTTATTAAAAAACGTTTCTAATATTTCCAAAAGTTCCAACTTTTTCAAGATTTTGTCCTTGTCATAAATAACAGAAGTTTTCGGAAAGTCCGAAATGTTTTCAGAATCAATTTGAGCTGCAAGTAAAAATAGCTGAGTTTCAAAATCTGAAAGAATTTTAAACTTATCAGAAATATTATTATCTTTTCCGATTGAAATGTAAAATAAGACACAAAAGTTCTGCAAGTGTAGTTTGTCTCTCCCACTAAACTTGCTGGTTTCCTATTGGTTGATTGACGGTCAAACAAAAGAGCGTAAGTATACGTGTGGGTTTAAGTTGCGGATATCAGCCACTACTGGGCATCTATGATTTACAGTCAAATTATAATGATAGTAAGAGATTGAAAAACAGAAAAATTACATTCATATTGAAAAGCAAACATATTAATATATGTATGTACATATTTTTAAATAATAATTTAATTTAATTTTTTAAATTTTAAATTAAAATACTCAATTATATATAAACTCTATAAAAGTAAAAGATGTTAATATGATATTTATGATGTATTGCGCATAAGTTTTGCTTAACAAAAACAAAACAAAAGACACCTTAATAGTATAATTCATAAAAAAAAAATTGCGAAAAAGAAACGATTGCAGTTATGAATCTTATATAAACGCATTCATCGCTTGTTCATTGAGGACTAAATGAAGAGCATTAACATGGCATTGAATGGCCACGCAACATTTTTTGAGTGAGAACCTCAAAAAGCAACAAAGCATTCGCTAAATATGTACACTTGTCGACTTATCCATAGACTACTAATTAGACATGACAACTGTATATGTAGTGGTAATGTTTTCGACCGATGTTGCGAGAGGGACAGCAAATTTCTATGCTGGCTATCTCTTTTCTTTTTCTTGTCGATAGAAAATAACATATTTTTGTTAAAATTTCTTGGCAGGATTATTGGCTCAAAATGAAAAATAAGTGATTTTGTGCCAAGTTTTTGCCCTAAGTTGGTAATTAATGGATGAAATATCATCTATAGATTCATCCTTTGATTACCAACACTGCGAAGATAAACAAAAGCACAATATTTTTTTAAACTGTATTTCAAATACTACGAAGTAGAACAGAGTTTGTGATTGAGCAATTTAAAAACATTGCAGCATGTTTTATAATAAATTATTTTTTATACGTATATATTTTTAATCCAAATAAGAAAAAAAGTTTAAATTGAAGGTATCATCACTATTACTTTGACTTTAACAATTTTCGACTCTATGTGTTTTCCATCAGGCAATTCTTTGTAGACACTGCGACTCTAAGACCCTAAAAGAGATATACAAATTTCGATTAATATTTATAAATAAAGTTGAAGATTACATTTATAAGTGTATAACAGAAAAATACTTACATTTTATACACTCTTGCTGATATGCAGTTCACTAATTGATTTTAGACCTTTATACAAGTTATCAATTATATTCATCCAGCCGATTTTCCGTGACTGAAAATTAATTTTCATAATGTTGGCGTCCTAATTTTCTTATTTGCCACTAAAATTGACAATGACGATCATGTTGGAAAAACACTATATCATAAGCATATTATCAGTTGAGAAATAATATAATTAGAAGGACTAGGAAAACATGAAGGATTCGAAGCTATCACTAACATCGGGGCGCAGAGTAGGCAGACGGATCTCTTGGAAATTATCAGTAGTTTTGTCCACTTCCAAATGTTCATTGAAGTCAACACAATGCCTAGTACGGAAATATATGTAATAACAAATTGTACATAAGTAAATTTTATAAAAGGTCTATTGTAAGCATAACTTTTGTTATAAAAAATTAGACGTACCACCTTCTTCTAAGTCTGTGGAATTTCCAATTTTGTTGCAGCAGCTCAACTTAAGTTGTACCTCTGATTCTAAATTGGCCATCTATTAGCAGGCACTAAGCACTTGCTTTGCCTCCCATAGTCCCATTTAAAATATGTATCCACATTGATTACGTGATGATCAGTGCGACGATTTATTTCAAAACATAAACCATTAACAATTAGTTTTTTGAGCACTATCATTAATAAAAATTAAAAACAAAACTAATTTGATAGTATTTCAATTCTTTGGGAATCTTGGCTCATTTTTATATTGATTTCCTTATGATATTGACCGCCAGCACAATTTAGGAGTTTTGGTATATTCTTTTAATGTTTATAAACAGTTTAATATTGTCTTAAAGTCACTTAACACTTATTTTTATTACTTATTTCACAATTTTTCTCCTAAACGAAATTTTTGTTTTATTTTCAACCACCATTATTTGCTTAAATTGTAAAACATGTGTTTAGAGATGACCATGTATAGCCATTCCTTCTAACATACTTATTCAGCATTGTGTAGATATATTTTCTACTCTTTTGCACTATCGTTAGACAAAAGTTGATACGGGCCAAAATGAACTATCTCTTTTGAGTTTTCTGTTATTTCTGTGTACTTATCATCAACGACTAAATGAAGGAGCATAATAATATGAGTGAGTTCTCTCCAAACAATTGTTTCAGGAGCTGGGCATCTCTGGTATATATGTATATACCCATGGTACAATAATCAGGTAACACCACTAGTACAACAAATAACAACACCAAAAAACACATGTATTTTGTTGGTAGAATAGTACAGAAGGTTGTCAAAAAAATTCGTGTTTGTGTTGAAAATTAAATTGACCCTTTCAGCCCCGTTATTGCAAATAGGCAACTTTGTACAATTGTGCTTCTAACTCCTGTATATATTAATTTATTTTTTATATTATATATATATATATATATATATATATATATATATATAAATATATATATATATATATATATATATATATATATATATATATATATTATATATATATATATATATATATTTATATATATATATATATATATATATATATATATATATACATATATATATATATATATATATATATATATACAGATATATGTATATATATATATATATATATATATATATATATATAGATAGATAGATATATATATATATATATATATATATATATGTATATATATATATATATATATATATATATATTTAAATATGTATTTATGCATATATTTGTATATATACACATAATTAAAAAATTTTTTACATGCCCAAAATAATTCGGGGCTGAAAAGATTAATTGAAATTTATTGTATTTTTCACTAAGAAAATGTATACACACCACAAATACACAGCAGGCCACTTGACTATAGTCCACTAATATTTACACTGACATTTTAATTTTCTCTTAATATAAGCTTTAAGACAACACAAAATGCAGTAAGAACACGTGCAAATTGTATGCCACTTGAATAGGCTCACTTAGAATAAAATTAGTTTGCGTTTGACCTTGGACGGTATAATTCTGAATATAAATGTTCGTGATATACTGCAATACTTTTTTATAAATTTTATTGAAAATGGGGCGCAGCAAGCAATTATCTGAAAAAGGTAATATTAAAGCATTTAAAGAAACTGGCTAAGGTCAATATACATATGTCGCAAAAAAGCTTGGTCGCAACTAGAATGTTCTAAGCAGTTTTTAAGAAATATGTCCAATTATAGAAATAACACGAAAGGACGTACGAAAACAGTTACAACACAAGCGGACAGAAGCGTATTATAAGAGCTAGAGAGAAATAACAAATTGAGAGAATTTATTTATTTAAAGCCAAATTATAATGTTAGTAAGAGATTGAACAGAAATATTATATTCATATTAAGAAGCAATCATATTAATATATGTATGAACATATTCTTAAATAAAATAATTCAATTCAATTTTTGAAATTAAAATACTCAATTATATATAAACTCTATAAAAGTAAAAGATGTTAATATGATATTTATGTTATATTGCGCATAAATTTGGTTTAACAACAAAACAGAAAACAACTTATTGGTATAATTCATTATAAAAAATCAAAAAAATGTCTCGCAAAAGAAAAGATTGCAATTATGAATCTTATAACGAGTGATTTTTTTGCTATTATCTTTTTGGCAACACTAGTTTTGACAGCTCGCGCACGTTTTGTATCTTGTGTCACTGTCAAACATCTTCAGTTTGGTCTATAATTTAATCATGAATCGTCTTACAAACGAACAACGCTTGCAAATTATTGAATTTTATTACCAAAATGCGTGCTCTGTTAAGAAAGTTCATCGCGCGCTTCTTCCATTTTATGGTCAGTTTAATCGACCTACTGAGGCTTCTATTTCGCACCAAATTTACATTGTTGGACATTAAACCACCAACACGCTTACGTAGAGTGCGAACTGAAGAAAATATCGCAGCCGTATCGGCCAGTGTTGGTGATGACCGTGAATTATCGATTCGGCGCCGTTCGCAGCAATTGGGCCTCTGTTACTCCACTACGTGGAAAATTTTGCGGAAGGATTTGGGTGTGAAGCCTTATAAGATACAGCTGGTGCAAGAATTGAAGCCAAACGACCTACCACAACGCCAAATATTTGGTGAATGGGCTCTTGAAAAGTTAAATGAAGATCCACTTTTTTATCGAAGAATTGTGTTCAGCGACGAGGCTCATTTCTGGTTGAATGGATACGTGAACAAGCAAAACTGCCGTATTTGGAGTGAAGAGCAGCCAGAAGCATTGCAAGAGCTACCAATGCATCCACAAAAAACAACCGTTTGGTGCGGATTATGGGCTGGCGGCATCATTGGGCCGCATTTCTTCAAAGATGATGCGAATCACAACGTTACTGTGAATGGTGAGCGCTACCGTGCGATGATAACAAACTTTTTTTTGCCCAAAATGGAAGAGCTTGACTTGCATGACATGTGGTTTCAACAAGACGGTGCCACATGCCACACAGCACGCGAAACAATGGACCAATTGAGAGGCGAGTTCGGTGAACAGTTTATTGCACGCTTGGGACCAGTCAATTGGCCGCCCAGATCGTGCGATTTAACGCCTCTAGACAATTTTTTGTGGGGCTATGTTAAGGCTAATGTCTATAGCGACAAGCCCGCTTCGATTGACGCACTGGAAGCCAACATTGCCAACATTATTCGTGAGATACCGGCCGAAATGTTGGAAAGAGTATGCCAAAATTGGACTAAGCGGATGGACCATTTGAGGCGCAGCCGCGGCCAACATTTGCATGAAATAATCTTCAAACATTAAATTATATCGACCCAACTATCAATCCAAATAAATATTTCATGCATTTTTCTGAATTTTGTGTTTTCTTTTTTTTTTATTTCCGATAGTTCTTATAAAATCACCCATTATAAACGATTCTAATCATATAATAATAAATAACAAAAAAACAGCCGCTACACATGCGCATGCATCGCTTGTTCATTGAATGGCCACGCAACATTTTTTGAATGTGAACCTGGAAAAAAGCAACAAAGCATTCGCTAAACATGTACACTTGTCGACATAAACTAATTAGACATGACAACTGTGTATGTAGTGGTAATGTTTTCGACCGATGTTGCGAGAGGCATAGCAAATTTCTTTGCTTGCTGTCTCTTTTCTTTTTCTTGTCGATAGAAAATGACATATTTTTGTTTACAAAAAGTTAAAATTTCTTGGCAGGATTATTGGTGAAAAATTTAAAGTAATTAAATTATCGTAAGATTTAGTGCTTGAAATTGGTAATTTATGGGTGAAACATTATCTACTCTTTCGTCCACCAATTACCAATTGTGTGAAATGCCAAAAAAGCACACAAAAACAAAAACATCGGTGGTGGTAGCAGCAAAAATATGTAAGTAAATTTTTCTTATACATATATAAATTTAATCATATCTAAAACACTTTTATTTTTCAGGAGCCAACGATATGCAAATGGTTTAGAGAATTAGGAATTTGTTTCCGAATTATACGACGTATATTTTGTGTGATGTGTATAACATAAAATAGTGATATTAGTGTGGTGAAGTTATTCCTCCTTTCCACCAGTGATCAAGTGAATATAAAAATGGTAGGAAGAATATGTAAGTGTGTTTTTAAATTAATTAAAGTGAGAGAAAAATAATTTATATGAATGTTTGTATCGGAACATAGCGTAAAACTCTTAAGTTCGTGTGCTTTTATGTAGGATATATAGCTTTGCTTTTTGTCCCGGAACATGTTGAGAACAAAATGGTTTAGGCCTATTGGGGAAGCCAGCCATTTAAAAAAATTGGCAACGCACTGAGTGTAGTACCTCTATGGTAGTGTGGAAACCTACACAATATCAATAAGATTTGTTAATAAATAAATAAAATTTAGTAGTACATTTTAAATAACTTGAATTTTTATTGAGAGTAAAATAAATTTAAGAACATTACTGCATGGTTTTTATCAATATCTTTTTATACGTATAAATTTTGAATCTTAAAACCATCACAATTGCATTTACTTTTACAATTTTCTACTCTAATGTTTTCCAGCTACTTTCAGATTTGTTTCCAATAACCTTTTTCTTTACCGAATTCTTTGTAGACACTGCGACCATAAAAGAAAATAGAAATTTCGATTAATACTTTTAAATTAGGTTTAATAAACCATTACTCTGATAGAGATTACATTTATAAGTTTCGCATTTTTTATAACAGAATAATACTTACATTATATACACTCTTGCTTATTCCTATACAATCCTTTCGTTTCTTTAATATGCAGTTCACCAATTGCTTTTAGATCTTTATGCAAGTTATGAAAACAGTCTAACATTCATTCAGCAGGTTTTCCATGACTTGTGCTATAACCAAAAATTAATTTTCATAATGTTGGTTTCCAATTTTCTTATTTGCCACTAAAATTGACAAAGGCTCTCAGGTTGGAAAAACACTATTGCATAAACGATAAAAGAAAATTGTTCTTATTTGTTTTAAATAAATAAATATGTTGACAAATATAAATACCTTTACCAGTCCAAGTTAAGTTGTACCTCTGATTATAAATTTTTTTTTGCCGCGATCTTCTATGACTTCAATGAAACTCTCATTCCCGGCTTAATTTATAGTTTAAGGTTCTCATTACTCCCGTGAGCATGTCTTTTTAGCGCCTTAGCCATCTATTAGCATGCACTAAACACTTGTTTCGCCTCCCATAGTCCCATTTAATATATGTATCCAGGTTGATTACGTGATGATCAGCGCGACGAATTATATTTTAAAAACATTTAACAGTTCTTAAACCATTAACAATTACTTTTCTGAGCACTAAAATTAATAAAAATTAAAAACAAAACTAATTTACAAGAATTTCAATCCTTTGGGAATCTTGGCTCATTTTTTTGTTGATTTCTTACGGTATTGACCGCCAGCCACAAATTAGGATTTTTGATATATTATTTTAATGTTTATAAATAGTTTAATATTGTCTCTTAATCACTCAACACTTATTTTTATTATTTATTTCACAATTTTTAAATTTTTGTTGAATTTTCAACCCCCATTGTATGCGTAAATTGTAAAACATATGTTTAGAGATGAGCATATATAGCCATTTCTTCTAACATATTATTTCAGCTTTGCGTATACATATTTTGTACTCGTTTGCACTATCGTTAGGCAAAAGCTGATACGGGCCAAAATGAACTGTCACTTTTGAGTTTTCTGTGTTTTCTGTGCTTGTCGACTTATCATCAACGACTAAATGAAAGAGCATAAGAATATGTGTGAGGTCTCTCCAAACAATTGTTTCATGAGCTGGGCATCCCTGATATATAAACATATATATATATATATATATATATATATATATAAACATATATATGTATATATATATATATATATATATATATATATATGTATATATATATATATATATATATATATATATGTATATATATAAACATATATGTATATATATATATATATATATATATATATATATATGTATATATATAAACATATATGTATATATATATATATATATATATATATATATATATCAGGGATGCCCAGCTCATGAAACAATTGTTTGGAGAGAACTCACACATATTCTTACGCTCTTTCATTTAGTCGTTGAGAAGTGTACATGTTTAGCGAATGCTTTGTTGCTTTTTTTCAAGTTCACATTCATAAAATGTTGTGCAGCCATTCAATGAAATGTTAATGCTCTTTCATTTAGTCCTCAATGAGCAAGCGCTGAATGTGCATGCGTAGCGGCTGTTTTTATTTTTTATTATTATATGATTAGAATCGTTTATATAAGATTCACAATTGCAATCTTTTATTTTGCGAGAAACTTTTTTTATTTTTTATAATGAATTATACAAATAAGTTGTTTTGTTGTTGTTATTTAAAATTTAAAAAATTAAGGTGAATTATTTTATTTAAAAATATGTACATACATATATTAATATGTTTGCTTCTTAATATCAATATAATTTTTCTGTTTTTCAATCTCTTACTAACATTATAATTTGGCTGTAAATATATACATTCTCTCAATTTGTTATTTTTCTGTTACTCACTAATACACAAGAAAAAAATTTTTGGGCATCACTAATATATATAGATATATATATATATATATATATATATATATATGTATATATATATATACATGTATATATATATATATATATATATATATATATATATATCTATATATATGTATATATATATATATATATATATATATATATATACACATGCATGTATATATATATATATATATATATATATTTATATATATATATATATATATATATATATAGTAGTGAGTAAGAGAGAAAAAACAAATTGAGAGAATTTATGAATTTACAGGCAAATTATAATGTTAGTAAGACATTGAAAAACAAAAATTTTATGGGTATTAAGAAGCAAACATATTAATATATGTATGTACATATTTTTAAATAAAATAATTCAATTTAATTTCTTAAATTTTAAATTAAAATACTCAATTATATATAAATTCTATAAAAGTAAAAGATGTCAATATGATATATATGTTATATTGCGCAAAAACAAAACAACTTAATAGTATAATTCATTAAAAATTTTTCACGAAAAAGAAAATATTGCAATTATGAATCTTAAATAAACGATTCTAATCATATAGTTATAAGAAATAAAAAACAGCCGCTACACATGCGCATTCATCGCCTGTTCATTGAGGACTAATGAAAGAGCAGTAACATGGCACGCAACATTTTTTTAGTGTGAACCTGAAAAGAGCAACAAAACAAACGATATCAGATAAAATGGATTTCTCTTTGATATCCGTTTATTTTTTTTTTTATTAATAAAACGCTTATAATCTTAATATACATATACGATTAGATTACAGCGTTAAAACCAGATGCGAACACAGTAAAACTGGTCTAAAAAATGTATCATGATTAATCGAAACTACAACAAATTCACTTATATTCCGCGATTTTCACGCATTTAGTTTTTTATATTATGAATGTATAATGTATGTACAAATACCATGCAAACACCGAATTCCATACAATGAAATTTAATAATAGAATATTTTATATTTAAAAAAATATAGATAAATTTAAGTAATATATGTCTGTCGCCAATTTCTACTAGGCAATTATTTTTCCTAACACATTTATTTATAGCCCTTAACACGCATACTATTTTGTTCAAGTTCTCAACGGTAACTAATTAATTTACCCTGAATTTAAATAATTTCAGTCAACTGTAGAATTAGTTTTTTTCCATTAAATCTGTTGAAAATATATACTTATGTATATCGATATTTTTCATGTTCCTTTTACGCATGGCAACAACCACAAAAAGCAGAGCAAATGCATTACCAAATTTGCTTAACTCTTGCACAAAGAGTAAAATGGCGGGCCTTTCTAAAAGCCGGTAAAGGAGAAAGGTAAGTTATAGGGTTCAGATTCTATACCATGACGGAAGTAAATATTTATTTTATTGGAGTTCCCGTTCAGAATTGTTTGGCCGGATTTTACAACCGTACTAAGCGAATGTGCAGTTATGTATAGCACGATTTGTAATGATATTCGGAATAATATATAACGAAATAAACCTTGATATTACAACAAATTTAAAGTACTATTTTAAACTTCTTTACAACATGTTACCTACTCCAGGAGCTAAAATCCAAACTTGTTCTTCCCGTGTTAAAAACATCCTCATATAACCTTTCAGGTTTTATAAAATAACAAAGGTATGGGCGTCGTGGGCTCTTGTCCAATATCATTTTAGGATATCTTTCTTAAAACCTTTTTGGGGAACATGAGACAAAAGCACATTAAAAACTAATTATGGATCAAAAAACAATTTTTACTACTATTACATATGCAAATTTTCGTATACGTTGCAGTCTCCCAAAGTTCTCCCGAAAAATTGATTAAAAACCAAAAATAGTAATATATGTACATAAAAACTATAATTATGGTATTAGATTTAAATATGTTACGGGCGAGTTTTTCGGACAGATATTAAGGTTAGTTTTTAACTAATTTTATAATATATACTAAACCTTCTTTGAGCGATTTAAGCCGAAAACTTCTAATTTCAATCCTAAAAATTGAATATTAATCTTCTTTCGTCACCTAAACTCTCAATGTCATTCCCTAATTTGATATTTTTAGCATGATGTATTGCATGAGTAAGATTCATACACTATTTGCGTTTCTCAGAAAAAATTTTATACAATAGCAATAGCAAAATTAAGAAGTAATATATTATCTGGTGTTTCATCATAGTACACACACGAACATCAATGATCGCATTTATGCTGTTTTAATTTTTTGCAGATCTGGATTGAATTTATGATACTCACAGCGTTTACTTCCTCGTTATCATACCACACATGTATGTAGCTATGTAACAAAGCTTGATCCACAGATATACGTTGCTCAGGATCAATGACTAACATTTTACTCAACAAGTCCCTGGCTTCTGCAGCTTTCCTTCTGCTTTGTTCATTGTTGTCACTGGGAAATAAAACATCAGGAAATAATCGATCAAATGAATATCCTGAGAATCGAGGTCTGTTTTCAACATAGTTTCTAACAGTAGGCTGTAACCTTTGCATAAAAGAAGTTGAAGGCGTTCCAAGTTGCTCTGAAATTTAAAATTGTATTATTATTAGGATAGTCATATAAAACTTTACCCTTTAGGAATGTTTAAGAGCTAAAATGTTTAACACTCATTACATTTAAAATTTTATATATATGGGCTTAAAAATCGTTGAGCCAAACTACATAAAACAGAAAAAAATATTACAAATTTAAATTTATTTAGTCTGATCGTATTTGTTATATCCTCGCATATAACAGGATAAAGCAGTAAATAATGTATAAGAACAGAAACGGAGACTGCTGGTTAAAAACCCAATATGGAAAAATTACAGAGAAATATGGAAAGGTAATGGCGTATATCAGTACGCATATATATATATATATATATATATATATATATATATATATATATACACATGTAAACAGAAACTATAATAAATACATTACAATAAAATGAGTTATATTTGAAACTGCACATTTAAGAGACCAAATATATATGCTTGTAGTTTTAAATAATCAATAAATATTTGCAAATAATTCATATAATTTTATTTAAGTAGTAGTGAACTGTATGTGCTAGGACCATTAAAAATATTAAATTTCAGCAATTAAATTTGAAATTTTTCAATTTTAATTGCCAAAATTCTCGAATTTCACAAAATTCTCAAATTTCATTTTGTGTGTGTTCGTAGGTGTATTTTTTCCCACGGTTTAATAGGGGCGTTCACATTGTTGTTTTTTTAATATAATGTTGGGGTAGGCGTGGGATTTTTGTCTGTCCATATGTGACCTTGAGAATACATGTCCGTCGGTATGTGAGCGTGGGAATTTGTGTCTGTCCATATGTGACCTTGAGAATACATGTCCGTCGGTATGTGAGCGTGGGAATTTGTGTCTGTCCATATGTGACCTTGAGAATACATGTCCGTCCATATGTGACCTTGAATATACATGTCCGTCTGTATGTGAGCGTGGAAATTTCTGTCTGTCCATTTATACTGTGTACGCCTGGTGAATAAAAAAATTTAGAAGCAATTTTAGGAATTACACTATTTGAAAAGTGTAGTAGTTATATATGGATCCCCTTAATGTTTGTGGTTCGTTCCTTTTTGCTGGAGTGAGAATTTTTCTTTTATTTTTTTGCTTATTAAAATTTGGTGTGTTTACTTAAGATTTGTCGTCCAGCAATTCACTGTTTTTTTTTACTTTTTTGCTTGCAATGCTTGAGTCTGGAGTAATAATATGATTATTCTGATCTTGAAGACGTTGTGAAAAAAAAAAATTACTATTGCATAAATATTGAAACTGATGTTTTGTTTATTTTATACATGACGATCATCGATGGATTTTATTTGGGGATCTGGATGGTGGTGCGATTTCTGTATTTTGTAGAATATGAATATTTATGCTATGTTTAAGTGTGTGTGTTTTTTGTGTTCTGAGTGGCGATTTGAATGTCTGGCTGTCAGACAGTCAGTGTGTGTGACGATTTGTGAGTCTGTATGACAGTCCGCTTTTTTGCTTTCCTGGCCAGTATAAAATGTGATAAGATGTACATATTCATGCGTACATAAATATCTATAAATTTATTTCATTTACGCATATACATACAAACAAATAATAAGCGTTTATTTTTTGTGCCCAAATATTCCCTTGACCATTTGAATGAATAAATGAACCATTTTTTAAACATATACATTGTTTTAATTTTTATTAATATGTAATATTTATACATACATTTACATATATTTTTTAATATAAAGCTGCCTCCACTGCGTCAGCTGCCTCTATCAACAATTGATCGTTGGTATCTTCGTATAATGCAAGAAACATTGGGACGTCAATTTTTGGGAGCATTTGGACTTCCAATATTTCTATTTGCGGTTTGTTGGTTACCTCACTTCTATTGGATTCACTACCAGCTTCGGCAGGCTGAGTATATGCTCAAAAATAGGTCATCGTCACCTGTCAGCATCTCTTCATATTCTTCATCTATTTTTTGGAGTGGGTTACATGAAGATGGTTGCGAAGACAGCTCTAGAAGAAGCTCCTCGTCTCCTTCAAGATGTCGCTCGAACTTTTCCTGTCTGGATTTTCTTAGATACTCCTTCAAATGGTGACGCTGAAGTCAGTGATACAATGGTGTGTACCAGAAGGCTTCATTTTACAAATAAAAGCTGAACTTCAAATTTTAATAATTCTGCTTTTGAAAACTTGTGAAGCTACAAAACTTTTGTAGTTTATCAGATACCACAATGTTTTGTCCACGTAGCAGTTTCTTTTGCTACAAGATTTTGAAACGTCTCTACATGCATAAGCATGCCTCCGTATTCTGTGTATATCACATATCATAATGCTTGTTTATGTAAATATTGTCTACGTATCAGTTTCATTCTCCTAAACATTTTTAACGTATCTACATGCATAAACATGCCTCAGCATTCTGTATATATCTCATATAAAAAATTTTGGTTTACGTAGCGGCTTCGCATGCTTAGGTATGCAGGCATTTCTCTCTATTCTGTATATACCACACACAAAATATTTGTCTATATAAATTTTGTCAACGTAGCAACTTCATATACAACTTCTTTTACAAATATATTTTGGAGCCAAAAGTTTTTGCACATACAAGTTTTTTTTCTAATTTTTTAATCTTAACCGTTTCTATCAGCAGATACGCTACTTTTGCAAAGTAACGCAAAGCTACTTTGTTGGAATGAAGCGTACTATACCAAAACAAAATTATCACGAATTTATATTAATCTAAATTTTTTAGGCTAGAATTCAGTACATTTTTGTATCCAAAAGTAACAAGTCGTGACTATTAAAAAATTTCTTGTGTGTTAATAATAAATCTAAGACAGAAAATAAATACATATTCTGAAAAAACATATTATTTGTATATCAAAAAATAAGAGTGTGTCATATAATTTAAACAAAGACAGAATTTAAATTTATGTATATAAAAATCCTTGTAATATTACTTGTTATTCAAGCAATGAATATATTTTTTAATAAAAAAGTACACTATAAACAAAATAATTTTTATAAGTGTAAATCAAAACATAAAAAAAAATGAGTTCACCAATTTTCAAGTGCAATATCTGTAATAAGGTATATAAATACCAAAAATCTTATTTAGAACATCTGCGTGCAACCCCATAGCAACAAATCCCACAGTCCATACAACCCTCAACATATGCATACAACTCAATGGTCCACAACAATTTGCTATATCAGTATCCGGCGCAGTATCAGTATCCAGTGCAGTATCAGTATCCAGTGTAGGTACCAGCGTATCCTTTATATCCGTATCCAGTGTCAACCAACCAATTCACAGCACCTATGGAGATTCCATATCCCATTGAATATAGCGTACCTATACAGTTGCAGCAAAATAATATGCCTAATTATTACCCAAGCTATTTGCCCGTAGATAATCCTTCTGAAGACATGGATATAAGTCAAGTTATTCCACATGATCAGGCAAATATACAAAATAATGAAGTAGAAGTGGATATCTCAAATTCTGTGGATGATCTACTGTCTCAAGCTCCAAATGAATGCAAATATTATATAATAAATAGTGCTTTTAAAAATAATATTACAACATTTGGAGTTCCAGTAAATAAAGATTGTATTCTATTTGAAGATGTTATTGTGGATAATAAACATATCATCAAAGAAAGACTTGAAAATAGTCTTGCCGTACACAACATTATTAAATTTAATATTACTCTTATTGGAGAGTATATTAAAATTATAAGCGATGATATGGAATTGTGTACTATTTCTCACCGGGCAAAGATGGATCTTCTGTGCATTGGAGATGATGTTGAGGAAATTATGGCAAAGCAATTTCAAGAAATCCACAACAAAATGTCTGAATTTCAAGAACGGGATTCAGGATGGACTTTAATTAGAATTGTTCGCCTCGAAATCGCTATAAATAAGACATCTTTGGTGAGAGGATCGAACTGGATAAGTACGCCGGAGAACTTAAAAAGTAAAAAGGCATGTATAAATGTTGAAAATAATGACATTTATTGTTTTAAATGGGCAATAATATCTGCACTGGATAAATCTGATATGAAAAGACCACAATGTTGCTGCTCATACAACATTGCAGACATCAGAGCTGATATCATATGTTTGCAAAACGGAATTGAGATTGATTTCAAAAATTTAAAGTTTCCGTTGGCGTTAAAGAGTATCAGGATATTTGAAGAAAGCAATCCAAATATTAGCGTCAATGTGTTCGGATACAATGATGAAAGCAATGAGATTGTTGGACCATTCCATAACACCAAGAATGAAAAAGCTAAACATATTAATTTGTTATTATTAGAAAATGCTGAAGGATATCAGCATTATATTCTTATAACAAATATATCAAAGTAAGTAATAAAATATACATTTATTTACGTAAATATATTAATATATATTCTTATAACTTTTTTCTTTTCACAGACTTTTAAAATCTCAGACTACCAAGCACTGCAAAAAACTTGTCTTCTGTAACAGCTGCCTCCAATACACCCACAATGAGAGGACGTTAGAGCGACATAAAAACGAATGTGGGAAAATTGTTGCGGAGCTGCCGTCTGAGGAAAATGCCGTGTTGTAGTTTAAAGACCACCAACGACAAATGGATGTACCATTTGTTGTGTATGCAGACTTTGAATACATACTGGAGGAGGTTAATATTAGAGTAAGTGACAAAAGTAGGTATCGCAAAAAGCACATTCCTTGTGCTTTTAGTTATTATATTAAATGTAAGCATAATGATAGTTTAGATAAGTTTAAATTATATACGGGGAGGGATGCAGCAGAAAAGTTTGTAGAAAATTTGATTGAAGATTGTGAAGATATTTATAATGAATATCTAGTAAATAAAAGGGAAATGGATGCTTTAACTCCTTTCGAAAATTTTAATTTTCGAAATGCGATAAATTGTCACATTTGTCATAAATATCTAGGCAATGATAGAGTGCGAGATCACTGCCACATAAGTGGTAAATTTAGAGGAGCGCTCATAATAGATGCAATTTAAAATTTCAAAATTTATACCAATCTATTTCCACAATTATTCATCTTTTGACGCGCATCTTTTTGTTAAAGAGTTGGGTAAAAAATCTGACAATATAAAAGTCCTTCCGCTCAACAAAGAATTATACATATCACTATCTAGATTTTCAAAAATGACCGACAACTACAACCTTGAACTTAGATTTTTAGACACAATTCGCTTTATGCCTGAAAGCTTAGAATCTTTAGCTAATAATCTTTCAGAACAAGACTTTCACATCATTAAAAAACAATTTAAAACAAAAAAAGAGTTTGATCTTGTGAGAAGAAAAGGTGTCTTTCCCTATGATTTTCTTAATTCTTTTGAAAAATTTAATGTTGGTGAACTTCCAGCAAGAGAAAATTTCTTCAACCATCTCAATAATAAGGAGTGCTCGATTGAAGACTATGAGCATGCAAAAGAAGTTTGGAATGCTTTCGGCTGCAAAACCTTCCAAGATTACATGGAAGTATATTTAAAAACGGATGTGCTCTTACTTGCAGATATATTTGAAAGTTTTAGAAAGGTTTGCAAAAACATCTACCAATTATATCCATGTCAATATTACACTGCACCAGGACTATCGTGGGATACTATGCTAAAGTACACAAATATAGAACTAGAGCTTTTGACGGACATAGATATGTACAATTTCTTCAAGAAAAGAATACGTGGTGGACTTGTACAATGCAGTAACCGATATACAAAGGCTAACAACAAATATTTACCTGATTTCGATAGAGAAAAGCCCTCAGAATTTGTGTATTTAGACGCAAATAACCCCTACAGTAGGGCTATGTCTGAGTATTTACCTTATGGTGGATTCAGATGGCTGTCAGCTGAAGAGCTAAATCTGGATCCTAAAACCATAGATGACAATTCAAGTGATGGATATGTCTATGAAGTTACTTTAGACTACCCTTCTCATTTGCATGACTCTCACAATGACCTACCTTTCTGTCCAGAATATAAGAAAATTTTGCAAACAAAGCACATTAAATTAGTTGCAGATTTTTCAACAAAACAAACATACGTCATACACTATAGAGTTCTCAAACAATGTTTGAAGTATGGTCTAGTTCTAAAAAAAGTGCATCTCACTTATAAGCAATCAACCTGGTTGAAAAGTTATATAGACTTGAATACCAAACATAGGGCTACTGCAAAAAATACTTTTGAAAAAAATTTTTTCAAATTGTTAAATAATGCAGTATACGGTAAAACTATGGAGAATGTGGAAAAGAGAAAAGATGTACGAATAGTTACGAACTGGAAAAGGACAAATTGTAATCATTTAGGAGCTCAAGATTGGATATCTAAACCTAATTTTCATAGTTTGTCAATATTTTCTGAGAATATGGTAGCGATTGAAATAAATAGAGTGAAAACCTATTTTAATAAGCCTATATATTTAGGATTTTGTGTATTAGAGCTTTCCAAATGGAAAATGTATGATTTCCATTATGGGTAAATGCAACCCAAATTCAAGTCAAACTTATCACTGAATTATATGGATACTGACTCTTTCATTTACACAGTAAAAACAGAAGACTTTTACGCTGACATAAAAACTGACGTCGACCATAAGATTACCCAAAAAACAATGTATATGGATTTCCTAGGGTAAACAAAAAGGTATTGGGTATGATGAAGGATGAGAATTGTGGAAAGGTAATGAAGGAATTTGTAGGATTGCGGTCAAAACTGTACTCTTTTAGTGTGCAACATCAAAGTGATAATAAAAAATCGAAAGGAGTAAAGAAGTGCATTCTTAATAATTATAGTATATCTTCATATAGAAATTGCTTATTCAAGTCGACTGTGTATGATGATATGCTAACATTTAAATCAAAAATTCATCAAATTTATACAAATGAAATAAATAAAGTAGTATTAAATTATGCAGACGATAAAAGAAAAATAAGCAGTGATAAGATGAGTACATATGCATGGTATCATTTTCGAATCGAGGAAACTAATCCTGATTATGAACTTGACATGCTACTGTGGGAAATTTCAAGACTAGAAGAGGAAGAAGCAGTGCTATAACTGTATCCCTATTTTTAAGTAATAATTTTTATGTTTATTTAAGTAGTTAAATTTATTAATAAGTAAAAAAATGTTTGTATTGTTAAGAGAAATAAACAAAAAAATTGTACAAATATATTTAAAATGAAAAAACATTCAGAATTTGTTTTATTTTGTTTGGTGATTTATTATTTAGTTTCATCGAAATATTGCATAATATGAATTAATTAAATGATTTATCATCATTTTTCTTAAGTAAAATACGGAGCACCGACAGGTATCTGGCCCCTCCTCACAATCTGGATGGCTCCATGGACAAGACTTAAAGTGACCATCGTCCTTGTACTCATCTTCCATTATACCAAAATCATCATTTTCATTCAACATATCGAGGAACATTTTGACCATTTCCATGTGTTCGTATATTACACATCTCTCAAAATCAACTAAGAATTGTGCGAGCTTGTTTCTAATGTCACTCATGATTTTATGAAATATTTTATACTATTACTAAAATTTACTTCCGATCTTTTTGACTGTTAGTTCTCTACTAATAATTGTTTTCAACGAACCAGTACTAAGGTGTATGTTATGAAATTAAAAAAAAAACGATGTCTGCGTTTTTAGTCCAGAAAATAATTTAAAATTCGACTCAAAAAAATGAATACGTATATATGACATCTCTCTATCCTTTTTCAACTACTTAGTTTTAAATACTTATATATATTTAATTTTTCCTCACTTCGTCTTTTGTCAAAAATAAAACAAAAAAGCTTCTTACAGTATAGAAAGCTAAAATCGAGATTAGTTTGCAATAAAAGTTCAAAACTATAAGTTGTGAAAAATTTCTACCGCAATAGATCTAGTGGAAAAATTTAATTCGTACAATACAAAATCCTTAATCCATATAAAGGATTTAGATGAATTATCCAAACACACTATCGTACGTGCAAAGCGAGTAACAACAAAGTATGGTGAAACAGTTAAACTTGAGCTGGAAAACCACATAATGTTTCTCCCCAACCGATACAATGCATTGACCAATGTATTTAATATAATTTTTAATACCAAACTCCCAGTACCCCGTTTGGCAGTAAAAAATATGTTATGTTCATATATTTTGTAATTAACAAGAAAAAAATAATAATAATAATAAAAAAGAAAATGTTTTTAAATATGTATGTATATAAATATATATGATTGTGTTTTATTTAATATCTTTGGTTATCTCATAAAGAAATTTCAAACATAAGTGGCCACAATTATATGTATTAAAGTAATGATATTGCTTGTAGTTGTATTCAATATTTCTACCTAAATATTTGATTAATTCTAGAGGAGGTTGTAAATTTCCAAAGCTGTCGAAATATTGGTTTTCATTCTTGTTTCTATAGTATGCTATATCTTGTTTCAATGAGTACCTGGGCCTGTTGATAAATCCATATTGATTATTCCACACTCTACAGTCTTTGGTCGTTTTGGTAGTGAATCCAACATATAAACTCTTCTAAAGTGTGGAATATATTTGGAAAATTTTCTTAGATCAAATTCTGATAATGGTCTGTTGGGTAGCATTTCTAATAGTTTTTTGAATGATCTTTACAAACAAGTCCATAACCGTTTTTATATGGTTTAAGGTACAGTCCTTCTCCGACAGCAATAGACTCCATTGCCTTATTGTGTCTGGTGGCTTCCTCAAGTTGTTTTTTTGCATTCTTTGTTGCATTTACAGCTTTAGCTATAGCGGCACCTCCAGTTGCTAGACTACCAAGTGCACCTAGAGCAGTTAGAATCGGTATTATGGGCGAGCTATTATAACACGAGCTTTTTTCCCCTTAACAGATTTACTGATAGCTTTACGAGCAATCTTAATGGCTAAATTAATATCTTGTGGTTTTTTCTTCTTCAATATCTTTGTTGCTGATTTAATTGTTTTATGAAACAGATTTTTGTCATTTATACGAATTCGTGGTGATGGTCTTTTCACTGTATTCCTTTTCTTTGCTTCAACACCCATACCAAGTTTAGTTTTTGCTTTCATTGCGTTGGTGACTATATATGAAAATGTTTTTTCTGCAAGATCACTATCTTTTGAAAGAACTCTTTCCCAAGCCTTATTTTCAAGAATTTTGTCAGCTTTATGTCTGCTGTTTAAGTCCTTATTTTTCGAGTAAGCAATATCGTGATTTTTGCAAGCAGCATCCAATAAGTTAATTCCTTTATCTCCTCTATCTAAACGCTTTTGTAATCTTGTGCCAGGTCCACAATACTGGTATCCAGGAAGATGTAATTCAAAAGGCAGAGAACTTATTGTTTTATTTAGTAAACCCTCTCCAACGATAGTGTGCTCGAGACTAAAACTTTTGTTATAAAGTACAACCATATTACTTTAATCTACAATAAAAGATATTGTTTGCAAATTTCACAAGTAGTTATTAAAATGCTCTTCGTAAAACAACATAAAAATATATTAGTTCGTAATGCTGATATTTGTTCAAATGACAGTAAAAAAATAAGACATAGTTCCTTGATTAGTTTGCTGGAAAGTCCTAATGGTCTCAAGTTTGAAAATATTTACTTGTACTCAAAATCTTTATATCAACCTAAATATGAATACCTAAAGAAATTAATTTCACCAATTAAAGGAATGGGATACTACACATTTGCAGAAAACGAGTACGTTGTTCCTCCTAGTGAAGCTAAAAGCAATTCAATTATGATTTTTGATGATGTTGCATGTGAAAAGCAAAACAATATACCTGCATATTTTTGTATGGGTCGTCATAAGAACGTAGACTCATTTTACTTTTGTCAAACTTACACGCGGATTCCAAACCATTTGATAAGAGATAATGCTAATGTAATTATTATGTTTAAACAAGATGCGACAAATATGAAACATGTAACGAAT
Organism: Linnaemya vulpina; assembly: GCA_963675445.1. Taxonomy (NCBI): domain Eukaryota; kingdom Metazoa; phylum Arthropoda; class Insecta; order Diptera; family Tachinidae; genus Linnaemya; species Linnaemya vulpina. The sequence continues at coordinate 45,313,979 of OY776276.1, forward strand.
TTGTAGAGAATGTTGGAAGGAAAATGCGGATTTTTGGTGATAAGTAAACACAATGAACTAAACAATGGTCGTTATAGAAAATCATTTGATTACTTCATCATAATATAATTTACTGTTCATCAAATGCACCCTGCAGTATTTAATCTGACTTCAAACTTTATACATGTGATTATTGTAACTGATCAGATAAGCAGATCTGATACCTGATAAACTGACCTGATACCTGTTAAACTGACCTGATAAGCTGATCTGATACCTGATAAACTGAGCTGATACCTGTTAAACTGACCTGATAGCTGTTAAACTGCCCTGATAAGCTGATCTGGTACCTAATAAACTGACCTGATACCTGTTAAACTGACCTGATAAGCTGATCTGATACCTGTTAAACTGACCTGATAAGCTGATCTGGTACCTGATAAATTGAGCTGATACCTGTTAAACTGACCTGATAGCTGTTAAACTGACCTGGTAAGCTGATCTGGTACCTGATAAACTGACTTGATACCTGTTAAACTGACCTGATAAGCTGGTCTAATACCTGATAAACTGACCTGATAGCTGTTAAACTGACCTGATAAGCTGATCTGGTACCTGATAAACTGATCTGATAGCTGTTAAACTAACCTGATAAGCTGGTCTGATACCTGATAAACTGACCTGATAGCTGTTAAACTGACCTGATAACCTGATCTGCTTCCTATTGAACTGACCTGATGAATGAACAAATTCTTAAAGACAAAGAAATATTTTGAAGAAAAAGCGCTAAAATAGATACACATCAGCAATTAACAGATACATTCAAGCCTATCACAGAACCTTTAAAAGAATTTATCAATAGCTCTAAATACGTTGGCAGACCAGTTAAAAAAGAACCGAGTGATAAGGAAACTGGAATTGATGACAATGAAAGTTTTCATCCTCAGAATTCAACAATAAAATTGGAAACGAGTACGCCCAAGAAGCTAAGTGAAGAAAAAATTTTTAAGCAATCTAATAGTAAAAGTAGCAGTAATTATGATGAAGATGACTTTTACTCACAAAATTCGAATAATGAAGAAAGTTATCCTGACTTATCACTATTGCAATCGAGAAACGAACTAGATACTAACTATGGTCCACATAAAGATAATAATAACGAATGGAGATTTGGTAATAGCACCATCGAGTTAAATCAAGATAAGATACAGGTTGGTGGACAAATATGGGCGCTCACGCCAGGACTCTTTTCTTTAATGTTTCATAAAGCACCAAAAAAGTATGATAAATTCGAGCTTGAAATCTATAAAAAAAATATTACTTGCTACCAATGCCCACAGGAGATTCTATAAGTCTGATGGTCAAATCAAAGGGAGCATAGCCCATAAGTACAAACATATTATTGGAAAACTTTTCAAAGGAGACAATCATACAGGCTCATCAGATGTAACAAAAAGTAATTATTTAGGAAGGGGTTTGATGCAGTTTAACCCTCATAATCCAAACTATATATAGTGGGATGATCCAAACGAGTTGGTAGATCGACTTAGACTACTGCTTGCATCACAGTCTGCAGACCATACTAATCACAACAACGAAATTGTCTCAATTATTGAAGAACTACGTGAAGCTAATATAATTGTATTAACTATATACATACATAGATTTTTATATAAAACATGTCCGTTGATAAATTTGGGCATTATATTAACGATAGAAGTGAAGTAATTTCAACAAAAATGCGCCTAAGTTGTTGGGCTTCTTTATGGATACAAACAAAAACATTGATGTCCAATACAAGAGAATCAAAAATGTTGCAAATGCTCTGGAGGAAAACGATGCTATCAGTAAATTGTTTCTGCGAACTGGGGCCTTATTCTGAATTGCGATGCGAAAGTCAATGCGATGCGCAAATGAAATGCGATGCGAAAGAATATAAAAATAAGGCTTTCGTAATCGCATTCGAGTTTTATTTTAAATCGTGGCAACGCCGGTCAAAAATAACAACGCTGGCCAGAAATAACAACGCTGGTCTAAAATAAACGTCAAAGTTAAATTTACAAAAGAAAAAGAAATTCGTGATTGTGCTTTCAAAACAACAATAATTTATATATTTGTGTAATTTATCAAAAATGGATTCTGTGGCACTATGGTTTGATGATGAAGAGCCGCATGACCAAAATGAAAGGGTGCAGAGAAGATTGCTTAGAAGCAAATCGGATATTCTAAGCTTGAATGCAAAGAGATAATTTATTTTGAAGCATTGAAAACAATGAATTATGCAAAATATTTCTATTCCAGCTTTATAAAAAATTTTAGATTGAGCCAAGATGCATTTATATATGTTTTAAATAACATTGGCACCGAATTGAATACCACAAAATCAAGTGCAATTCCGCCAATTATGAAATTAGCGGCTACGTTAAAATTCCTTGGTCAAGGTAGCTACCAGCACCAAATTGGTCAAGATCATCATCTTGCAATATCTCAGCCAGCAATGTCGCGATGTTTGGCAGAAGTTTGCGTAGCTATAGAGAAGATTTTATGCCCGAAGCATATTATATTTGATATATCCGAAGACGAAAAGAACGAGGCAAAAACTTTCTTTTTCAGAAAATTTAATTTTCCTGGTGTGATTGGAGTGGTAGATGGAACACACATCCAGATGATACGACCCAATGAAAATGAGCATTTGTATTTTAACAGAAAACTTAAACATAGTATGAATGCTATGGTGGTGAGTAAACTTATTTTTCAAATATGTAGAATGTTTTTAATAATTATTTAAGCCGATAGCCATTGCTGTTAGTGCTTTTAGCTTTTGATTTATTGTAATTTTAATTATAATAAATTTTTAAATAAATAAAATAATATTGATAAATTTCAGATATGTGACCACAAAATGATGATTAGAGCTGTCGATTGTAGGTATGGTGGCGCAAGTCATGATTCTCATGTATGGAACCTGTCTAATGAAAGACAAATATTGAAAACACAATACGAGATTGGAATGAAAGGAACTTGGATTCTTGGTAAGCGGTTTTAGTTGTTCCTTTTATTGTAATACTTTTAAAGTTTGAAACGTTTTCAGGCGACTCAGGCTATCCATTAGAACCATGGATCCTAACACCATATCGGAACGCTGCAGAGGGTTCTGCTGAAGCACTTTTCAATGAAAATTTCAGTAAAGCCAGATCATTAATTGAGAGGGTGTTTGGTGTCATGAAAGGAAGATTTCGATGTTTGTTAGCGGCCCGGGAGCTGCATTACGATCCATTAAAGTTTGTTCGAATTATGAATGTTTGTTGCGCTCTACACAATATTTGCTGCAAATTTAAAGTTGAACTGTCAATGGAGGAAATTGTGGATGCCGAAGATCTGCCACAATCTATTACTAATTCACCCAGCTATAATAATAGTACTAGTGGTAACAAAAATTACACAAACATTGCTAGAAATATAAGAGACAAAATAAGAAACAACATGATTTAGAAACTAACAGTCTTTTGTATTTAAAAACTTAAAGCCACTTCATTGGTTACATATTTCATTGATTTTGGTTAAACAAAAAACTTACAAGCTATCAAAAAATAAAAAATTCATTGGTTTTGGTCAAAAAAAACTTACAAGCTATCAAAAATTAAAATCTAAAAACAAAAAGGCACTTCATTTCATATTTATATCACAGTAAGAAATACATATATATATATATATATATATATGCATGTAGCATATGTGTATCACATTAATTTCAGTCTTTCCTCTTCGACTTCCAGTATCCTTTTCTTTAGCTCTAGTTTCTGTTTTGTCAATTTGTTTCTTTCAGCTGCATTTTCTTTGTCGAATTCAAATCTTTGTCTTACCAGACTCAACTCTTTCTCTCTTAATTCGAACTCCTTTCTCTGGTATCGGCCTATACTTTTCAAATTTTCATTTATTTGTTTGAATAAAGACAAAGATTCTTTTTGATAAGTAATTTGGTTTTTTACTTGTTTTTGAAGCAGCCCATCTCTGTCGCAGAAGCTAACTGATCGCGAACGCTTTCTTGGATTTCGCTCGCAGCTTTGGGAACGTCCAGTTATTCCCATTGCAGAATCAGCAATTACTTCCGCAAGTAAGTCTTCTGACGGCACTTCCTCCAACTGTTCTTTTCCAGTTATATTATTTTGCTCACACGAGTCAGTAATTGTCCCGAAGGAAAGTGCGCCAGACAATCCATTTACGGAATCGTCCATATTCAACAACTCAACCACTTTCTCCTCTAAAGGAGTCAGCGGGTTGAATTTTGATGGGCCACTGCCAGTGCCGCCAATATCTCTTTTATTTCGCCTTAGCTTCTGTTTGGTGTGCACCTTGAAATCAGCCCAAACCTATTAAAATGAAAGTTGAAATTACATACTTTCAGAAAACTATATTTTTAAGTGATTTATATGTATATTACCTTTTTCCAACCTGCAGTTTCTCTAACAGGCGGTCCGCTTGCATTTAATTCTTCTGCTAATGTCTGCATTTGCCGACTGACGTGCATTTAATGTTTTTAGATGACCTTTTGCCAGTTGGCTATGTTTAATCATAAATTCTACCATTATTTCAAACTGGTGCGATTTCGTGGTCTTGTTGTTTGTTTCCCTGAATAATTTTAACAATTAATGTAAGAATAAATAAACAAAATTACTATTTTTCACTTACATTTTTGTAATTTGCGAATGCTGTTTTGCCGTCGAATATATTTTGCGAATTTCGTATGTATCTGACATTTGTTTTCGCAATACAGAATACCGACTTGCCACCTTTTCGCATTTTAAATGCGATTAAAAAAGTACTTTGCGAACATCGTAACACAGAATAGGAACTATTCGCATTTGCATGCTTTAGAGTCGCATTGACTTTCGCATCGCAATTCAGAATAAGGCCCCTGAACTCAAAAAACAGCAACAAGAAGCAGTTTTCCAGTTAGAAAATCTTAATGCTAATTTGCGGGATATCAATAAGAAAATGGATGGTAATAAATCACTTTTTGATATGGAAATTGAAGAGCTACGAGAAAAAATTTATAGAATAGAAAATTACATGTTCGTATCAATAGGCGCAAGTGCATCAAGTAGATCACAACACACTTAAAACAGCGACTGGAAAAATAAGATGTCTTCAAAGAGAAATGTTGTAAATGAATTGCATAAGCAGGCTCGTAAACGTTTTGTACGTCATAGAGTTGTGATGAAAGGAATAGATGATCTTTGGCAAGCTGATTTAGTTGAAGTGGGAAATTATTCCTCCAGACTCAAGCATTGCAAGCAAAAAAGTGAAAAAAAAACACTGAATTGCTGGACGACAAATCTTAAGTAAACACACCAAATTTTAATAAGCAAAAAAATAAAAGAAAAAATCTCACTCCAGCAAGAAGGAACGAACCACAAACATTAAGGGTATCCATATATAACTACTACACTTTTTAAATAGTGTAATTCCTAAAAATGCTTCTAAATTTTTTTATTCACCAGGCGTACACAGTATAAATGGACAGACATAAATTTCCACGCTCACATACAGACGGACATGTATATTCAAAGTCACATATGGACGGACATGTATTCTCAAGGTCACATATGGAGAGACACAAATTCCCACGCTCACATACCGACGGACATGTATTCTCAAGGTCACATATGGACAGACACAAATTCCCACGCTCACATACCGACGGACATGTATTCTCAAGGTCACATATGGACAGACACAAATTCCCACGCTCACATATCGACGGACATGTATTCTCAAGTTCACATATGGACAGACACAAATTCCCACGCTCATATACAGACGGACATGTATTCTCAAGGTCACATATGGACAGACACAAATTCACACGCCTACCCCAACATTATATTAAAAAAACAACAATGTGAACGCCCCTATTAAACCGTGGGAAAAAATACACACACGAACACACACAAAATGAAATTTGAGAATTTTGTGAAATTTGGGAATTTTGGCAATTAAAATTGAAAAATTTCAAATTTAATTGCTGAAATTTAATATTTTTAATGGTCTTAGCACATACAGTTCCCTACTACTTGTTTATAATACAGTTAAGTTTACAGATTTTTCAAAAAGATATTATACATTTTAGGTTATGGCACGAACATTGTGTACAAAACAATGCGCTTTTGTACAATAACAGTATGCTTGAAAAATTTTTATTTAAGTCTATATGGCGGAGCTCTAGTTTTTGATAACCGCTGTCATAAATTGAATTTGGAAAAATATTAGACCTGCTAGGGCAGAATCCTTATTTGCAATAATGTTTATCGAATAAAAATAAGAATGGTTTTTTTATTTACCGAGTTACACAGTTTTTTTTTAATTTCTTTAAAATTTGAAATCCTTATGTACGTACATTGGCTTAAATAAGGTCCATTTCAACACACATCTTATGTATTTGTACTTTTGGTCGATTTTTAAAGGTATATTTCATAACAATATAAACTTTCGTTCTACGAAAATGTTAGGACAGTATCAGTATTTATTGGAAAAATAATTTTTTTATTTATTTTATTTTTATTGTTGCTATATATTTCAAAGTCTGCTATGTTTATTCTTTGTAATTCCCAATTTGTTTCTAAAAGTGTGTGAGTATGCTGAGATTGTTTTATTTTTATTTTATATAGAAGTGCACTGAAGATTTGGTGTAAGAACCAACGAAAGACTAAGAAAAAACATACTTAACCACACAATAAAGAAAGCCCTTTTACGTGAAAGGCACTTCACATCGAAAATTCCCTTTATCGTGAATAATTCCCCTTATGAAAAATAAATTTAAGTTTTTTCGTTTCCTTCTTTGATATTTTTACTGTGCATTTGTACACATTATCAATTAAATATTAATTTTTTTTTGTTATGAAAACTAGAGCTATGAGCTGTATTATACATGGAGTTGATGCTTCATCACGTAATGCAGAAGAGTTCACGCATAAGATGACACGGAAAAAGTGGCTGATACGGATGATAAATTTTTAAAATGTTTATGCTGTCTGTTATTGTGAATGCTCCTGACACTGCCCTAACTTTTTTATAAACTGGCTTTATAGAAACAATTAAATTTTTTTAGATGTGTGGATACCAAACCGCCTGAAACTGCTGCTGCAGCTAATGAAAGTTTGTATTGTACATGCCATGTTTGATGTGGCTGGGCTACAACGAGTAGCGATGTATATTCATTTAATCAATTATTAATTATGGTTTTCCATTAAGCAATGTAGTCCCGTCATATATATATATATATATATATATATATATATATATATATAGATATATATATGTATACATATATATATATATATATATATATATATATATATATACATATACAAATATGTATAAATATATATACATATACAAATATGTATATATATATATATATATATATATATATATATACATATATATATATATATATATATATATATATATATGTATATATATATATATATATATATATATATATGTATATATATATATATATATATATATATATATATGCATATATATATATATATATATATATATATATATACATATATATATATATATATATATATATATATATATATATACATATATATATATATATATATATATATATATATAAACGTTGGGGAAAGGAGTTTGACGATGAGTATGTTATAAAGCAATTATATACTTGTAAGACCTATTTTGGAATATACATACTAAGAAAATTTAATCTGTTCAAAAACAATTTTTGATATTTTGTCTTAGAAGTCTGCCCTGGAATACAAATGCAAATCTTCCATCATATGAAAGTCGCCTATCTCTTATCAAGCTCCCTACATTAAAATCTAGAAGAAAATGTATGAATGTTTCATTTATTTTAAACTTAATCAACGGTATTACTGTTTCCGACGTACTGCTGGGTAAAATTGAATTTATAATTCCACAACGCCCGACAAGATATTACATGTCCCTCAAGCTACAATATTTTCGCCCTAATTATGGTAACTCTGATCCATTTCGTCGAATGTGTGCAGAATTTAACAACCTTTACGACTTAATTGATTATTCATCCCATCATTAATCACTTGAATAATTAGTTTTATATACGTTTCTCAATTATACTATTTTGATTTAAGCTTAATACTGTATTAAAATATTTTCAATTGCCTGTAAGAATTTTTTCATAGGCTGATTAAACAAAATAAATGAATGTAAAATAACTAGCATGTTCCGGTCGTGTTGTCCTGTTGTTTGCGGCGACCAGCCTGGTTATTCCTTGCCGGTTGTTGGCTTCTATATTTTGTACCTACTGCTATGTTATAAAAAGCTGCCGCCGCAAAAGGCCACAGACGAAAACAGTCAGCCGCGCAACTAAGAGAAAAAGACGCTGATGCTTCATCGTTAGTTACTAACTAATTCTAAGACATTAATTCTTCTTCAAATTTGTTGTAATATATGAAATTATATTCTAGCTGTACAAAATTACGCACGCTGCTCCAATTTAATAAGGATTCCAGCATGATCGAAACTATATTCCCCCATCTAATCATATTGCCACTTCTATAGGCATAAGTCTGTGTTATCGCTATTCATGATTTCTAAATCGATTGGGATCTTACCTGCAATGATAAAAGCAGCTTCGTCCGACACCGTTCGAAATTCACTACATACCTTCAAAGCAGCTAGCCTACACACAGTGGATACCAACCCCACATATGTGGAGTATCTAAGTGCACCTGACCAACTGGGTGTGCATATAGGATAACGCTCCTTACTACTCCAGCGAGCAGTTTCCTCTGAAGATACTTTGGCCTACTTGTATTTGGCATAATCCGAGATAGCGCTAAGCAGTTTTTTACGCTTTGGATGTTATATATCGAGTGTGCTCACGTAAAGATAGACGTGTGTCGATAATCACGCCTTGATATAACCTTTACATACAATAGTTGCCACCATTTAGGGTAATAGGTTCTGTAGCCTTACGGATACTAATAAAAACAGCTTCATTTACATGATTAGGAAGAGTTAATCCTATTGAGGTAATCCAGGTCTTTACTATTTGAATGCTGGCATTCGCAATGTTTTCTGCTCCTAAGAATTCTTTCGCTTCACACACTAACATCAGATGAGAAGTCATGAAGGGTTTTATTTTCCTTGGGTATTAACACCAACTTCTGTCTCTTCCATCTTGCTGGAAAAGTTCTCTTACTTAAGAACGCATTTACCACTCTTTCATATAAAAAGTTACACGGCTTTAAAGTCGAGTTATTTTAATAATTTTTTCACAACTTTTAAGTAACAAAAGTGGGTTTGGAAAAATGAATATAAAAAATCATGTAGCAGCAACAATGAAAAATTCATACAACTTAAATATTTATAGCAACACCGTAAGAAAAATTGTCAAGAAATTAGTCAAAATATGTACTTAAAAAAAACAGTCAGCTTCGTTGGACCTGAAAAACTAGGCTTTGTTATGTTTACGAAAATATGTATAAGAAGGTTCAGGTATTTTCTATGCCAACTTTTTAAATATAATGATTTTAAAAATCATCCATATATGATATATTTATTAAAATTATCACTATGATGATAATAGTAGCTTTGCTCTAAACCAAAGAATACCAAGTAGGATGACTCTAACACATATATAAAAACTTATTCTCTCACATTTGGTCACCAAGTGAAACTAACAGTTTACTAATACAAATACGTACTTAAGCGAGAACCGACAAAAAGTCGGGGTCGAAGTGCTTTATATGACAAGATATGAACAAACTTTGCACTTCTGCACTCCTTTGGTTTTCAGACGCAAAATTTTCGCCTTATATTATAAGATATGAACGTCAAACTTTAATTTATTCATTATAGGGACGAAAACTATGCTTTTAAAAGAAAATAATGAAATTTTGTTGTTTCTTTCTCCCTCCACATATCAAAATATGATTTACGATTTAAGCGATGTTGCAAGTTTAATTACTCTTTATCATGTTTCTTCATATTGAATATAATTAAATTGATTTCATATAGAAACATTGATCAAAAATTTTTTTAGTAAAATAGTCAATAAAATCGATTTCATTGAATAATTTTTTGTCCAAAATTTTTGTATTCTCAAACTGTAGGCGAGACTTTCAGAATCCCGTAAAGGTGAGGTATGTCTTGATATTTGTTTTATGATGATATGAAAACGCATTGACACTTGTAAATAAAAGAGTTCATTCAAGTTTCAATTCGGTGATTACTCGTTTTGTATATAAAAAAAAGTATGGTGATTCTAGCACTTTTGTCGCATTAGAGTATTTTCTTTCAATGAGTTCTTTTAATTTTTGGTGGTATATATATATATATATATATATATATATATATATATATATATATTTGTAATTTACCAAAATTGTATATTTTGATATAATGGCATAAAGAAGAAAAGTATGTATTGTAAAAACATTTTTTATGTACCATTGCTTATAATGACCTTGCTTTAGATTATTACTGATCTTCAGTTGCAAGAAACCATGAGTTACGAAGATGATGACTTTTTTGATGAAAGTGATGAAGACGAAATTTTTTTCAGCAATGTCATTGAAAGCGTGGATGTGGAAATATATTTGTGTAAGGACAAAAGTAAAGTTTGGAAAAAGCAGCCACCACTTTCAACAGGCCGGTTTATTGATTCAATAAAATTAAATTTTATTAAATTAGACTGTTCCTACCAAAAGAGCGACATCTATGGTTACAGATACAAGGTCTTTCTTCAATTTATTTATATATCCAAACCTAAAAAATATTGCTATTCAAATGGCACATGAAAAATGTTTCGAATCTTTTGAAATAGCGCTTCATGAGTATATTAATCTCATGGAAAAAAATTTACTAGCTTGCAGAATGAAGCAAACGGAAGACCAATTTTTCGAGCAACAATGAGTCTCAAGCTATTTGCGAACATTTTAAAGTGCCTACTCTTCGATATCTCTGCAAAAAAGAGAAAAAAAAAGACGTCGTGACAAACTAGCACCCATAAGAAACCTTTGGGAAAAGTGGAGTAATCAGCTCAATGTTTTTTTACAATCCACATGAAAATTTTACTGTTGATGAACAACGGGTTCAATTTCGAGGTTGAAGCAGTTTCAGGGCAATATATTCCACCAAACTCCGCCAGATATTTTAGTTTTCATTTTTTTCATTATACTAAATAAAAGATAAAAAAAACAAAACAAATAATTTTTCCTATATTATATATAAAATGTTTTTAACATTTTAGTGTTGGGTCATATTGACCAAGGGCACATATCCAAGGGATGCAGAAGGGTTAGTATTACTTATTCTCCTAACGAAGACCATTATAGATATGGAATTATACCTTTACATTGTTTGCTAAAATGCTTTGAGTGCATGTTACACATTGCGTATCGATTGCCTTTTAAGACTTGGCAAGTTAGGAATGATAAGAAAACACTGTATAATAAAAGAAAATAACAAATTCAAGATAAATTTTGATCTGAGATGGCAATACAGCTCGAAACTTTTATAACGAATTAAAAAATCGTCCGAAATTACAGGAGTTAATGAACAGTTGATATATAATTTGAGTTAAATTTTGAAAACAGTTCCCTCTGAAAAACCTATAAATATATCTAACTTTAATCAGCTAACGGAGGAAACTCGAGAAATATATTTAAATAACTATGATTGGTATAATATGCCATCAACGTCGCATAAACTTCTCATTCATGGTTGTGAAATTATAAAATATTTTGATTGACCTATTGGTAATATTTAAATACCTGTACAAAATAAATTTTTTTTTTCAAATATTTTCTTGGTTTATTTAAGAAATGCTTTCTGATGATCCTTTAGAATGTCTGCACAAAACAATTAGAAAGAACAGACTTGAGCTCAGTCGAAAAAATAGCATAGAAACTTGTAGTCAGGATATATTGAATAATCTTCTAATTTCTTCTGATCCATTAATCTAATCTAATAGAAATACAATAAATACAAGCAGCTTTTTCAACATTAATACAGAAATTACTAATTACATAATAGTAGTTGAATTTTTTAACACTGATTAAGTTGCAGAAACTTATTTTAGTGATTAAGAAATTGATTACAATTGCTATTATTTTATTATATTCTATTACCCTATTTATTATCTATTAACCCTATTGATATACTATTATTTGAATACCAATGGTTATAAGTATTTTGAAAACTTTAAAAAATAAAAATACTTAAAAGTTTAAAATAATGTTTTATGTAAAAAAAGTATACGGCAACCCTAAGTAATTAAAGATTGGTTATATTTTATAAAAAAAAAACTATCACGCTTTATCATTTTGTATTTGAAATGACAGATTAAAATTCAAATATATGATAATTACTGAAATGGGGGAATTTCTAAAACTGTGAATTCATTTTTGAAAATAGTAGGCCAAGAGAGATGTGTGCCAAAAATTTCATTAAGCTACCACTTTTACTATGGGGATCGTTCACTGTGTATCGTGCGGTTAAAATCATGTGGAAGTCCAACAAGTAAACCTTATATTCCGAATCAAACTGATCAGAATAACTGATTTCGTGAATTAGGGCTTTTAAAAAACAAGTCTGAGCTTCTTGCATCCAAATTAAAACAATGGAATTTAGTGCAAAAGGACGTGAAATTCTCGTACTTTCGAAATAGAGAACAAGCTTTCTCGAGTTATTTCAGCAGAGAAGAAGATTTGGTATTTTGTGATCACCACATATATAACAAAATAAGTTTAGAGATTTGTTACAAATCCTTGACATGTATATATATACATGTATATATATACATATACATGTATATATATATATATACATATACATGTATATATATATACATATACATGTATATATATATATATACATATACATGTATATATATGTATACATATACATGTATATATATATATACATATACATGTATATATATATGCATATACATGTATATATATATATATATACATATATATACATATATATATATATATATATATATATATATATATACATATATTATATATATATATATATATATATATATATATATATTTATTTATATATATATATATATATATATATATATATATATATTTATATATATATATATATATATATATATATATATTTATATATATATTTATATATATATATATATATATATATATACATAAATGCATATATATACATACATATATATATATATATATATATATATATATATATATTTATATATATATATATATATATATATATATATATATAGATAAAGTCCGATCACCACATACATGACAAAATAAACTTGGATATTTATTACAAATCCTTGACATTTTGTTGTATGAAATCGTTTGTGGATTCTGTAATTGCTGTATTTCTTTACACAATAGCAGAACACACTATGAGATATATTTACTGTAGCGGATTTCAACTGAACGATATTCAAATAAAAACTGACTAACTCATTGTCCATCAACTTCGATATATATAGTGCTACAATATATACTGAATCTACCCCAATTTTCTCGATTCGAAATAGCCAGTAAATAATAAATACTTAGTTATAATTTTTAACTCCAAGAATTATGCAAAATACCGTTGTACTTTAGTTCAATTAACTACTCACCGAATGAAATGCTATCGTCATATGTAAGGTTGGTTGCATTACTATATTGAGTACCTGCGGTAAATACGCAACATCCAAATTTTTTAACCGATTTTTATGCTTTATAGCTTATTTTATTTATAATATCTGTAGCTCTCAGAAAAATGTGATAATATTGAATGTTTGCTGCATGTTTTTTTTAATCCAGTTTCAAATTAAAAAAAAAATTACGAATTTCGAACGATCAATTTCTGTATAATTCCAAAACGATAATTTTTTTACGCATTTTCTAGTATTTCGGATGACTTGTTCTCGAGTGAGAGTGAAGCATGTCTACATACTAACTAATTAAGGGGAAAATATTTGCCACGCCTATAAAAAAAAAATCCCTACCTGATAGAAGAAAACGGATTTGTGTTTAGCAGTGAGCAGCATTAGTGTACATACAACATTGATGGTACTTCAATATGTTTATATTATTGGCGATTGTGTTAAAAAGGTACGCAAATTAATTAAGAGGCTATAACAGAAAATGGAAACAACATACGCAACTAGTAGGAAAATGAGTCATTCCTTGCCATAAATTTAATAAACTGGATACGTTTATTTCCATATTGTATGTTATATAGTTTGTTATATGATGCAAATGTATAAATTTATATACAAACGGATGTTTAAAAGTAAAAAAAACTTCTGCAACATAATAATGTCGTTGTGTATCAATAATTATTTGCTGTTGGTTTATGTCAAAAATAGATGACATGATTTTAGGGATTCTATAAGTGTTGCAACATTTTCATTTAAGGAAAACTTACTTTAGCTTACATTTAAAATTTCAATCTTCAGTTATTCCAACCTTTAATGTGATCAACATAGTACAACTTAAGCTATGTACAGACGATTTGCAGTTCTTACAACATTGTAAGAAAAATTTTCAGAAAATATCTAACAACCATCTGAACTTAAAATTTTTGTCTTGCAATGTTGCCAGAAAAGCATTGCCGGTGCATTTATATCAATATACATATGCATATATATGTATATATATATATATATATATATATATATATATAAATATATATGTATGTATATATATGCATTTATGTATATATATATATATATATATATATATATATAAATATATATATATATAAATATATATATATATATATATATATATATATAATAATATATACATATATATATAATATATATATATATATATATATATATATATATATATGTATATATATATATATATATATATATATGTATATATATATACATGTATATATATATATATACATGTATATGTATATATATATACATGTATATGTATATATATATACATGTATATGTATATATATATATATATATATATATATATATATATATACATGTATATGTATATATATATATATATATATACATGTATATGTATATATATATATACATGTATATGTATATATATATATATATATATATATATATATACATGTATATGTATATATATATATATATACATGTATATACATGTATATACATGTCAAGGATTTGTAACAAATCTCTAAACTTATTTTTTTATGTATGTGGTGATCACAAAATACCAAATCTTCTTCTCTGCTGAAATAACTCGAGAAAGCTTGTTCTCTATTTCGAAAGTACGAGAATTTCACGTCCTTTTGCACTAAATTCCATTGTTTTAATTTGGATGCAAGAAGCTCAGACTTGTTTTTTAAAAGCCCTAATTCACGAAATCAGTTATTCTGATCAGTTTGATTCGGAATATAAGGTTTACTTGTTGGACTTCCAGATGATTTTAACCGCACGATACACAGTGAACGATCCCCATAGTAAAAGTGGTAGCTTAATGAAATTTTTGGCACACATCTCTCTTGGCCTACTATTTTCAAAAATGAATTAACAGTTTTAGAAATTCCCCCATTTCAGTAATTATCATATATTTGAATTTTAATCTGTCATTTCAAATACAAAATGATAAAGCGTGATAGTTTTTTTTATAAAATATAACCAATCTTTAATTACTTAGGGTTGCCGTATACTTTTTTTACATAAAACATTATTTTAAACTTTTAAGTATTTTTATTTTTTAAAGTTTTCAAAATACTTATAACCATTGGTATTCAAATAATAGTATATCAATAGGGTTAATAGATAATAAATAGGGTAATAGAATATAATAAAATAATAGCAATTGTAATCAATTTCTTAATCACTAAAATAAGTTTCTGCAACTTAATCAGTGTTAAAAAATTCAACTACTATTATGTAATTAGTAATTTCTGTATTAATATTGAAAAAGCTGCTTGTATTTATTGTATTTCTATTAGATTAGATTAATGGATCAGAAGAAATTAGAAGATTATTCAATATATCCTGACTACAAGTTTCTCTGCTATTTTTTCGACTGAGCTCAAGTCTGTTCTTTCTAATTGTTTTGTGCAGACATTCTAAAGGATCATCAGAAAGCATTTCTTAAATAAACCAAGCAAATATTTGAAAAAAAAATTTATTTTTTACAGGTATTTAAATATTACCAATAGGTAAATCAAAATATTTTATAATTTCACAACCATGAATGAGAAGTTTATGCGACGTTGATGGCATATTATACCAATCATAGTTATTTAAATATATTTCTCGAGTTTCCTCCGTTAGCTGTTTAAAGTAAGATATATTTATAGGTTTTTCAGAGGGAACTGTTTTCAAAATTTAACTCAAATTATATATCAACTGTTCACTAACTCCTGTAATTTCGGACGATTTTTTAATTCGTTATAAAAGTTTCGAGCTGTATTGCCATCTCAGATCGAAATTTATCTTGAATTTGTTATTTTCTTTTATTATACAGTGTTTTCTTATCATTCCTAACTTGCCAAGTCTTAAAAGGCAATCGATACGCAATGTGTAGCATGCACTCAAAGCATTTTAGCAAACAATGTAAAGGTATAATTCCATATCTATAATGGTCTTCCTTAGGAGAATAAGTAATACTAACCCTTCTGCATCCCTTGGATATGTGCCCTTGGTCAATATGACCCAACACTAAAATGTTAAAAACATTTTATATATAATATAGGAAAAATTATTTGTTTTGTTTTTTTATCTTTTATTTAGTATAATGAAAAAAATGAAAACTAAAATATCTGGCGGAGTTTGGTGGAATATATTGCCCTGAAACTGCACCAACCTCGAAATTGAACCCGTTGTTCATCAACAGTAAAATTTTCATGTGGATTGTAAAAAAACATTGAGCTGATTACTCCACTTTTCCCAAAGGTTTCTTATGGGTGCTAGTTTGTCACGACGTCTTTTTTTTTCTCTTTTTTGCAGAGATATGGAAGAGTAGGCACTTTAAAATGTTCGCAAATAGCTTGAGACTCATTGTTGCTTGAAAAATTGGTCTTCCGTTTGCTTCATTCTGCAAGCTAGTAAATTTTTTTCCATGAGATTAATATACTCATGAAGCGCTATTATATAAATGTTTTCTCAATTACTTTCAAAAGATTCGAAACATTTTTCATGTGCCATTTGAATAGCAATATTTTTTAGGTTTGGATATATAAATAAATTGAAGAAAGACCTTGTACCTGTAACCATAGATGTCGCTCTTTTGGTAGGAACAGTCTAATTTAATAAAATTTAATTTTATTGAATCAATAAACCGGCCTGTTGAAAGTGGTGGCTGCTTTTTCCAAACTTTACTTTTGTCCTTACACAAATATATTTCCACATCCACGCTTTCAATGACATTGCTGAAAAAAATTTCGTCTTCATCACTTTCATCAAAAAAGTCATCATCTTCGTAACTCATGGTTTCTTGCAACTGAAGATCAGTAATAATCTAAAGCAAGGTCATTATAAGCAATGGTACATAAAAAATGTTTTTACAATACATACTTTTCTTCTTTATGCCATTATATCAAAATATACAATTTTGGTAAATTACAAATATATATATATATATATATATATATATATATATATATATATATATACCACCAAAAATTAAAAGAACTCATTGAAAGAAAATACTCTAATGCGACAAAAGTGCTAGAATCACCATACTTTTTTTTATATACAAAACGAGTAATCACCGAATTGAAACTTGAATGAACTCTTTTATTTACAAGTGTCAATGCGTTTTCATATCATCATAAAACAAATATCAAGACATACCTCACCTTTACGGGATTCTGAAAGTCTCGCCTACAGTTTGAGAATACAAAAATTTTGGACAAAAAATTATTCAATGAAATCGATTTTATTGACTATTTTACTAAAAAAAATTTTTGATCAATGTTTCTATATGAAATCAATTTAATTATATTCAATATGAAGAAACATGATAAAGAGTAATTAAACTTGCAACATCGCTTAAATCGTAAATCATATTTTGATATGTGGAGGGAGAAAGAAACAACAAAATTTCATTATTTTCTTTTAAAAGCATAGTTTTCGTCCCTATAATGAATAAATTAAAGTTTGACGTTCATATCTTATAATATAAGGCGAAAATTTTGCGTCTGAAAACCAAAGGAGTGCAGAAGTGCAAAGTTTGTTCATATCTTGTCATATAAAGCACTTCGACCCCGACTTTTTGTCGGTTCTCGCTTAAGTACGTATTTGTATTAGTAAACTGTTAGTTTCACTTGGTGACCAAATGTGAGAGAATAAGTTTTTATATATGTGTTAGAGTCATCCTACTTGGTATTCTTTGGTTTAGAGCAAAGCTACTATTATCATCATAGTGATAATTTTAATAAATATATCATATATGGATGATTTTTAAAATCATTATATTTAAAAAGTTGGCATAGAAAATACCTGAACCTTCTTATACATATTTTCGTAAACATAACAAAGCCTAGTTTTTCAGGTCCAACGAAGCTGACTGTTTTTTTTAAGTACATATTTTGACTAATTTCTTGACAATTTTTCTTACGGTGTTGCTATAAATATTTAAGTTGTATGAATTTTTCATTGTTGCTGCTACATGATTTTTTATATTCATTTTTCCAAACCCACTTTTGTTACTTAAAAGTTGTGAAAAAATTATTAAAATAACTCGACTTTAAAGCCGTGTAACTTTTTATATGAAAGAGTGGTAAATGCGTTCTTAAGTAAGAGAACTTTTCCAGCAAGATGGAAGAGACAGAAGTTGGTGTTAATACCCAAGGAAAATAAAACCCTTCATGACTTCTCATCTGATGTTAGTGTGTGAAGCGAAAGAATTCTTAGGAGCAGAAAACATTGCGAATGCCAGCATTCAAATAGTAAAGACCTGGATTACCTCAATAGGATTAACTCTTCCTAATCATGTAAATGAAGCTGTTTTTATTAGTATCCGTAAGGCTACAGAACCTATTACCCTAAATGGTGGCAACTATTGTATGTAAAGGTTATATCAAGGCGTGATTATCGACACACGTCTATCTTTTCGTGAGCACACTCGATATATAACATCCAAAGCGTAAAAAACTGCTTAGCGCTATCTCGGATTATGCCAAATACAAGTAGGCCAAAGTATCTTCAGAGGAAACTGCTCGCTGGAGTAGTAAGGAGCGTTATCCTATATGCACACCCAGTTGGTCAGGTGCACTTAGATACTCCACATATGTGGGGTTGGTATCCACTGTGTGTAGGCTAGCTGCTTTGAAGGTATGTAGTGAATTTCGAACGGTGTCGGAAGAAGCTGCTTTTATCATTGCAGGTAAGATCCCAATCGATTTAGAAATCATGAATAGCGATAACATTATATTGCCTATAGAAGTGGCAATATGATTAGATGGGGGAATATAGTTTCGATCATGCTGGAATCCTTATTAAATTGGAGCAGCGTGCGTAATTTTGTACAGCTAGAATAGAATTTCACATATTAGAACAAATTTGAAGAAGAATTAATGTCTTAGAATTAGTTAGTAATTAACGATGAAGCATCAGCGTCTTTTTCTCTTAGTTGCGCGGCTGACGGTTTTCGTCTGTGGCCTTTTGCGGCGGCAGCTTTTTATAACATAGCAGTAGGTACAAAATATAGAAGCCAACAACCGGCAAGGAATAACCAGGCTGGTCGCCGCAAACAACAGGACAACACGACCGGAACATGCTAGTTATTTTACATTCATTTATTTTGTTTAATCAGCCTATGAAAAAATTCTTACAGGCCATTGAAAATATTTTAATACAGTATTAAGTTTAAATCAAAATAGTATAATTGAGAAACGTATATAAAACTAAATATTCAAGTGATTAATGATATTTCTTTTAATGGTGTCAGGATGGGATGAATAATCAATTAAATCGTAAAGGTTGTTGAATTCTGCACACATTCGACGAAATGGATCAGAGTTACCATAATTAGTGCGAAAATATTGTAGCTTGAGGGGCATGTAATATCTTGTCGGGCGTTGTGGAATTATAAATTCAATTTTACCCAGCAGTACGTCGGAAACAGTAATACCGTTGATTAAGTTTAAAATAAATGAAACATTCATAAATTTTCTTCTAGATTTTAATGTAGGGAGCTTGATAAGAGATAGGCGACTTTCATATGATGGAAGATTTGCATTTGTATTCCAGGGCAGACTTCTAAGACAAAATATCAAAAATTGTTTTTGAACAGATTAAATTTTCTTAGTATGAATATTCCAAAATAGGTCTTACAAGTATATAATTGCTTTATAACATACTCATCGTCAAACTCCTTTCCCCGACGTTTAATAAAACCAAGAACTTCCTTAGCTTTATTTATAATCTGGGAGATGTGACGGTTGAAAGTTAGCTTAGTGTCCAGTAGTACACCAAGATCAAGAAATAAATCGACTTTTTCAACTGCATAGTCATTAATTCTGTAGGTATATTGTATGGATAATCCTCTGTGAAACGATTTGTATTCACACTTCTTTAAGTTTAACTTCATTAAATTTAGATTGCACCATCGGTTGAGGTTATTCAAATCCGTTTGGAGTAATGAGGACACATTAGAATTATTAAAGCTAAGGATACAGGTGAATACAGGTCGGTAGATCATTAATGAATATTAGGAACAATAAAGGACCCAAGTGGCTACCTTGTGGAACTCCAGAAGGTACAGAAATAGTTTTAGATTTACGATTTCTAAAGAAAACACATTGATGTCTGTCCTTAAGATATGTCGATATCCATTTCAGGAAAATTGGAGAAAAGCCAACTAATTCCAATTTAGATATAAGAAGGTCATGATTTACTTTATCAAATGCCTTGCTAAATTCTATATAAATAGTGTTGATTTGGTAACCTGAGCAGAATGAATCTATTGAATAAGATGTAAATTCCAAAAGATTAGTAGCAGTAGAGCGTCCTTTTCTAAAGCCATGTTCGAGCGGTGACAAATAAGAAGATAAATGATGTGATAGATGGTCTGTTATAATTTTCTCGAAAAGTTTCGGGATAACACTTAATTTAGCAATACATATGTAGTTTGAGATCATATGAGTTTGATCTATTTCCGGACTTAAACAACGGCATAAAAAATTATGCTTCCTAATATGTAGGAAAATAGCCATATATAAATATATATATATATATATATATATATACGTGGAAAATAATGTTACTAAGACTGTTAAGCACGGTGATGGTTAAGTCATGGTGTGAGGTTGCTTGACTGCAAGTGGTGTTGGAAATCTTGTATTTATAGAGAATATATATATGAATAGCATATATTATTTTAATATATTAAAATCAAATTTGCAAGAGAGTTTTCACAAATTATGCTTAGGATCTTCTTGGGTCTTCCAGCAGGACAACGATCCTAAGAATACTGCTCGAAATATCATGGAATGGCTGCTTAACAGAACGAAAAAACAGCTTGACCATCCCTCTCTGTCACCAGACTTGAATCCCATAGAGCATTTATGGGAACATATAGAGCGTCAGATCCGAAAACGCCCCATAAATAACAAAGAGTCGATGAAAAGCGCAATGATTGAGGGATGGAATAACATGTCACCGTAATAACCACAAACCTGGCTTATTCAATGCCCTGACGGCTTGCTGCAGTCATAGAGGCAAAGAGCAAGCAAACTAAGAATTAGTCTTAGTATGTAAGATAGTTTTAAAATAATAATTTTAAGTGTACACTTTCTTTTGAATACACTTGAAAATACACTTGATAAAAACAAAAGCTGTTTAATTTTAGTATTCCTTTTTTAAGATGTATTAAGTGATATATGTTGAACTTTTAGCTGTAAACTTTCTTTTGAAGCTGACTGTATATACATGTTTTGCATTATATTATGTTTTCCATTTTACATATTTACATATAAATGTAGGTATGCATAAGCAAATTAATACAATATGCATGTTGTTAAAAGTTAAAGGAGGCAACAATAGCAACCTTTTCGTAGCCGAGTTAAATACTATTTTGGCAGAAGTTATGGTTGCTAAAATTGTTCAATCAAGTTTTTCCAGTACTTTTAAAGTTGAAAAAGACGAGATTAACCAAATTGATACTTATGATATATGTTTACCAAAAAGTAATGATTATGATATATATTCTTTAAGTGAACATACTGAAGTAGGCTCTAATGAAAGGGTTGATGTTGATTTTGACGATGATGTACATATATGCAGATTACTTTTTAGAAAATATTTTTAATAACTCTGAGATTATAAATTTTGAAGTGGTTTCCATGAGATACTTCGTTGGGTATGTTGCATTTAAAATTATTCCAAAATTGCAATGCGAAAAGTGCTGTAATGAGCTTAGGAAGATGTTGAAAGTTTTAACCGCCCCAAGCGAGCTTTTTTATTCTTTAAGAACTATCAGTCTCTGACAGATTTTGGAAATTTAGCTGGTCCATCAGACAAACTAATGGATGCGAGTAAGAAACATATTAATATATCAGAATATCTTTAAAACTGAACCGGAACGAAATGGTATAAAAGCATTTATTATTGACTTGTGCAAACGCTCAACCCCAGAAGGGTTCAGTGATGATTGTTCCAACCATAAACAGCAATTATTGGACTTTTTACTGTAGATCCTTGTTTAAAGGCACTGCTCTTGGTTTATAGAAAAAGTAGTTCTAGGCAAAGAAAAGTGCAAACTTTATCAAATAAATTAAATTTTAAAAAAGCAAATATATAAAACATTAATGAAAATTATATATTACAAAAAAATTATTAAATAACATATAATAAAATAAACAAAATAATAAATAAATTTTTTCTATATAAACATTTTTAAAAAGGTTTAATTTTTTATATTAAAATTTTTAACTCTCTAGGTTTACCAGAATATACATATGTATTCCTTTATTATATTATATTTTACAGAAAAAATATATAGAAAGGGTTATTGCATGTGACCATTTTATATGAAAAAAAAACGAACTACTATAATTTTCTTTGCATTCCAATAAAACTTATAACACACAAGTATTAACATCAGGTTGATACAGTTCTCGGATTGTTTTTCACAATAAAATTTGTGTAAATAGAAAACTGTTATCACATTCAACTAAGCCACCTAAACAGTGGTGATAAACACAATATACACATGAGCACTGAAGATGAAAGTGTAGCGACTTTCGAAAACAGCTGTTCTGCTCTGCTGTGTAAGTTGAATAAAACTGATGTTGACTTCCTTTGTGCCTAGGAATATTTATCATCATGTCTTTCTGAGATTTTAACTAAGTTAGAATAATTTAGGCTATATAAATATTTATATAGCAAAATAAAAATGTTCAATAAAAATAAAATCACATAAAACTTATTTCTAATACAAAATCAATTCTTCTACTTCAACAAAGCGAATGCATTCAGAATTATTGAATTATCATGAAATAATCTATATTTCATTCATGTTTAAGATAGAGTAAGTTAATTTAAAATACAACTTAATTCCTGAACTATTCACAAAAATCAAACTCTAGGAGCTCCGCCGTCTATACAGACTTCTGGCGCTAATTTTGTAAACTACAGTAGTAGGGAACTGTATGTGCTCCGACCATTAAAAATATTAAATTTCAGCAATTCAATTTGAAATTTTTCAATTTTAATTGCCAAAATTCTCAAATTTCACAAAATTCTCAAATTTCATTTTGTGTGTGTTCGTGTGTGTATTTTTTCCCACGGTTTAATAGGGGCGTTCACATTGTTGTTTTTTTTTTAATAAAATGTTGAAGTAGGCGTGGGAATTTGTGTCTGTCCATATGTGACCTTGAGAATACATGTCCGTCGGTATGTGAGCGTGGGAATTTGTGTCTGTCCCTATGTGACCTTGAGAATACATGTCCGTCGGTATGTGAGCGTGGGAATTTGTGTCTGTCCATATGTGACCTTGAGAATACATGTCCGTCGGTATGTGAGCGTGAGAATTTCTGTCTGTCCATTTACACTCTGTACGCCTGGTGAATAAAAAAATTTAGAAGCATTTTTAGGAATTACACTATTTAAAAAGTGTAGTAGTTATATATGGATACCCTTAATGTTTGTGGTTCGTTCCTCCTTGCTGGAGTGAGATTTTTTCTTTTATTTTTTTGCTTATTAAAATTTGGTGTGTTTACTTAAGATTTGTCGTCCAGCAATTCAGTGTTTTTTTTACTTTTTTGCTTGCAATGCTTGAGTCTGGAGGAATAATTTGATTATTCTGATTTTGAAGACGTTGTGAAAAAAAAAAATTATTATTGCATAAATATTGAAACTGATGTTTTGTTTATTTTATACATGACGATCATCGATGGATTTTATTTGGGGATCTGGATGGTGGTGCGATTTCTGTATTTTGTAGAATATGAATATTTATGCTATGTTTAAGTGTGTGTGTTTTTTGTGTTCTGAGTGGCGGTTGGAATGTCTGGCTGTCAGACAGTCTGTGTGTGTGACGATTGGTGAGTCTGTATGACAGTCCGCTTTCTTGCTTTCCTGGTCAGTATAAAATGTGATAAGGTGTACATATTCATGCGTACATAAATATCTACAAATTTATTTCATTTACGCATATACATACAAACAAATAATAAGCGTTTATTCTTTGTGCCCAAGTATTCCCTTGACCATTTGAATGAATGAATGAACCATTGTGTATGTTTGTTTGTGTGTTCTCTGAAAAAAATAAATATGTATATAGGTTTGTTGTTTGAAATAAAAAGACATTTATTTTAATTTTTATAAGCATTTATTTAAAAGTTTGTTAACACTTTCATTTTTAAGTAAAATTGCATTCCTTAAGGCACAAACACCATAGTCGTGATAGCTACAATAGAGATATGTGGAATGCTTAGTTTCCATTTGTTTGAAATTAATGCAGCCAATGTCTTCAATGTTATAAACTGTTTGATGAATAATTTTTTCCAGCTATTTTTTCTTCTCTCCCCCGTTAACATATATTTGTGAATTTCTTATATTCGATTTTAAACACTTGCAAACGCTTTGAAATGAGACTGATCCATCATTCCAGTTAATATGATGATAGTTTTTTGTTAAGCAAACTGCTTCTCTCTGTTTTTTGGCTGATAAACATGCGAAATCAAAAGGAGGTTTTATGATGAAATTGAACCGTTCCTTGTTGCTGAAAACTACAGCTAGTTCTTTTGCGATGAAGTCATTTGAATTAGTTTTGAAACCTTGCAAGTCTACAAAAACAATATCACCATCCATTTTATTTAATTTATAAGAGCTTCCGGACTTGACCTTTTATTGGTATGTATTCTATTACGCGGTCATGAATAAGAACGCAGTAAGCTGATGTTTTTGCTGGAATATTTGTTGCTGTTTCAAATTCAATTTTTATGTCAATTGGTCCGGTATTGAGCGTTTCGTTTTGGTGACTGACATCAACTACAATAATTGGAGCAACATCGGAAAGTGCTGGATCTTGACCTGTTAGAAGAGGTTGGGATTGTTTCATGTAGTAGCTTTGTTGGAATCTTAGATACATATCATATAGAATCGCATAGCGTTCATTTTTGAATTTTATATTAAGATCGTCATATGGGTAAGAGGTTGAGTTTAAATGTACTTTTAAGTTAGTAAGATCACAATGAACAAACTTGTTTTCTTGTTGAAAGGCAATCAAGACAAAACAAGAACTTTATTGTAGTCTTCAGCGAATCCTAAAAGAAGTTTGAGTGGTACATAGAAATTAAAATTTCCATTATGAAGATCTATTTTATCAAGTTTATTCCATCCAGCATTTTGCAACACAACGCTTTCCGTAGGTGATAAAGAAACCAAATTTTTTATGGTACTGGTGGCTCCCATATATCTTGTATGATCAATTTCAATACCATTCAGTTCATAGCGGATTTCATCAAAGAGATATGCAACAAAATTATTTTTCAACTGAAAGTTGGGTGTAGATTTCGATGTTTTTTCGTCTACAACAAGTCCTTCCACATATATATAGCTTTCACTGGGTAACACATATAGATCTTGGTTTTGTATTGAAATTCTTATTTCATCGTTGTTGTTAAAAGACTGAAGGTATGGTATGTATGTGTGATAATCCTTTTTGATAATATTTTCGTCAGATATTGGTTTATCTAGAACGTCTATTATTGAACTCATTTTGTTTTCAGTTTAAAGTTCAGTGACTTGAGAAAACTCTTGTTTGCTGCTGTAAGCGATTTTTGACGAACAGATCTTTTCAATTGTTGCTTAGGTTGTAACGTATGAGAAATAGATGTTGCTGTAGTATTCTTCGATATACTCGTGTTGTATATTATCATTATTTACTTGTCCTTAAATGTATTCGTATTGTAATTTCCTCTCCTCTGAAATTAATTAAGTCGCCGTTTTGATCAACCACGCGAAGAGCTAGTGAACTTATCTCTCTGGAGTTTACTGGTAAATAAATAAGATTTTTGGGAATCTCAACTATTTTATATCCAGCCGGTACATTAATCGGAAATTCATGTAGTGTATGAGCTTTAGAAATATTCATATAAGTATTAACCGCAATACTGCTTTCAATCCTCAAGAGATTCACCTCAAAGATATTCACTGGAAGATCAGAGTAATGTTCTTTGTTTGGCGTTAATATTCTGCTATTGAATCCTAAAAGTCTACCTATTATATTTTCTTTATTAAAATATATTGGTTCTTTAGAGCTGCTGACTTTGACTTGCATTGTATTGTTATTAGCTTCAATCAAAATTTTGTTTTCTGGTCTATATCGTTTGTATTGTTCTTCTATATAGTCAACTATATCATTTAATTCATAAGATCCGATCGGTATTTCAATTACAAGTTCACCGATATAAAATATATTGTTGTAGACATCCACATTCGGGATACTGTTGTATGAATGAAAATCAGTTAGAGCACATGCATAGGTTCCGTTTAAATCAATAGGAGGAAAATAATTAGCAGATAGCTCTGATGAATTGGAGCTCAGAGTCAATGTTATTGACATTGTGACTGTTTGATTGCAAATAAATGACGTTAAACACACAGTATGATTTATAAGAAGTAGTTTCGTATTTATTGTTTATTTACTTATTTTAAACTAAATTAAATATTGATGCCATAGTTGTTGTTTTTGTTGTTGTTTATTTATTGTATTCTTCCATTTACAATATCTCATCTTTGCTTATCCAAGAATTGTGCTCATTACCAAAGCCCAGCCACTTGACAAACACCTTATGTCCTTTAGTTTTGAGAACCTTTTCAACTAGGTATGTATTAGGATATCTGGTTTTGGAAAGTTCTTCTTCATAGAAGCCGCCTTTAATAGGATTTCCGCGATAGTCTTCTAATATATATGTTGTAGGATATGTATTTTGTACTCTTTTAATTGTAAAGATTTCTGTTGTCCAATTCGGAGTATAACCTTTTTCAAAAATGTTTTTATATTTGCTTATGCGTACATGATCTCCTGCATTAAATTTTGACATTTTATACACCTTTAAATGGCTGTATACTGTTTTTAAAAGCTGTTTTTCATTTGTTGAATTTACTTTAATAGGTGACATTTTAATGGTGCGATGAATTTTTCTATTGTATGCATCAAGTAAATCTCTATACATATCAATCCAATTATATGAACCATTTAAGCTAAATTCCTTCCACATCATTCCTTTTAATGTTCTATTGAATCGTTCTACTATTGAGGCTTTCATAGTGCTATATGTTGAGTAGATATTGTATTTATTCATCAACTGACTGAAATGTTTATTAAAAAATTCTTTACCATCGTATGTTTGCAAGTTTTTCGGTATTCGTCCCAATTTGAAAATATTCTCCATTGCCTGAGTTCTTTCGAATGCATTCTTTCTGCTCAAAGGTACTGCCCAAGCAAATTTTGAGAATGTATCAATTACAGTTAGCAAAAATCGATAATTTCTATTGTCTAAGGAATAATTTCCCATTTCAACTAAATCAGCTTGCCAAAGATCATCTATTCCTTTCATCACAACTCTACGACGTACAAAACGTTTTCGAGCCTGCTTATGCAATTCATTTACAACATTTCTCTTTGAAGACATCTTATTTTTCCAGTCGCTGTTTTAAGTGTGTTGTGATCTACTTGATGCACTTGCACCTATTGATACGAACATGTAATTTTCTATTCTATAAATTTTTTCTCGTAGCTCTTCAATTTCCATATCAAAAAGTGATTTATTACCATCCATTTTCTTATTGATATCCCGCAAATTAGCATTAAGATTTTCTAACTGGAAAGCTACTTCTTGTTGCTGTTTTTTGAGTTCAGTTTGCAGAAACAATTTACTGATAACATCGTTTTCCTCCAGAGCATTTGCAACATTTTTGATTCTCTTGTATTGGACATCAATGTTTTTGTTCGTATCCATAAAGAAGCATTTTTGGTTGAAATTACTTCACTTCTATCGTTAATATAATGCCCAAATTTATCAACGGACATGTTTTATATAAAAATCTATGTATGAATATAGTTTATACAATTATATTAGCTTCACGTAGTTCTTCAATAATTGAGACAATTTCGTTGTTGTGATTAGTATGGTCTGCAGACTGTGATGCAAGCAGTAGTCTAAGTCGATCTACCAACTTGTTTGGATCATCCCAGTATATATAGTTTGGATTATGAGGGTTAAACTGCATCAAACCCCTTCCTAAATAATTACTTTTTGTTACATCTGATGAGCCTGTATGATTGCCTCCTTTGAAAAGTTTTCCAATAGTATGTTTGTACTTATGGGCTATGCTCCCTTTGATTTGACCATCAGACTTATAGCCTCCCCTGTGGGCATTGGTAGCAAGTAATATTTTTTTATAGATTTCAAGCTCGAATTTATCATAGTTTTTTGGTGCTTTATGAAACATTAAAGAAAAGAGTCCTGGCGTGAGCGCCCATATTTGTCCACCAACCTGTATCTTATATTGATTTAACTCGATGGTGCTATTACCAAATCTCCATTGATTATTATTGTCTTTATGTGGACCATAGTTAGTATCTAGTTCGTTTCTCGATTGTAATAGTGATAAGTTAGGATAACTTTCTTTATTTCGATTGTTTAAACATTGATTCTTCAATTAGTTTCTTGGGCGTACTCGTTTCCAATTTTATTGTTGAATTCTGAGGATGAAAACTTTCATTGTCATCAATTCCAGTTTCCTTATCACTCGGTTCTTTCTTAACCGGTCTACCAACGTATTTACAGCTATTGATAAATTCTTTTAAAGGTTCTGTGATAGGCTTGAATGTATCTGTTAATTGCTGATGTGTATCTATTGCACCAGTTTTTATACTACGAAGCTTTTTCTTCAAGATATTTCTTGTTGCCACCAAGTCTTTAAGAATTTTAGCTATCAGGTCAGTTCAATAGGAAGATGATCAGGTTATCAGGTCAGTTTAACAGCTATCAGGTCAGTTTATCAGGTATCAGACCAGCTTATCAGGTCACTTTAACAGCTATCAGGTCAGTTTATCAGGTATCAGACCAGCTTATCAGGTCAGTTTAACAGGTATCAGATCAGTTTATCAGGTACCAGATCAGCTTAGCAGCTATCAGGTCAGTTTAACAGGTTTCAGCTCAGTTTATCAGGTATCAGGTCAGCTTATCAGGTCAGTTTAACAGGTATCAGGTCAGTTTATCAGGTATCAGATCTGCTTATCTGATCAGTTACAATAATCACATGTATAAAGTTTGAAGTCAGATTAAATACTGCAGGGTGCATTTGATGAACAGTAAATAATATTATGATGAAGTAATCAAATGACTTTCTATAACGACCATTGTTTAGTTCATTATCTTTACTTATCACCAAAAATCCGTATTTTTCTTTCCAACATTCTCTACAAATTCGTTGAAACATTTCAAAGTTCATGTCGCTGGCAACGTGATCATCATATACATGTTTCATATTTGTCGCATCTTGTTTAAACATAATAATTACATTAGCATTATCTCTTATCAAATGTTTTGGAATCCGCGTGTAAGTCTGACACAAGTAAAATAAATCTACTTTCTTATGACGACCCATACAAAAATATGCACGTATATTGTTTTGCTTTTCACATGCAATATCATCAAAAATCATAATTGAATTGCTTTTAGCTTCACTAGGAGGAACAACGTCCTCGTTTTCTGCAACTGTGTAGTATCCCATTCCTTTAATTGGTGAAATTAATTTCTTTAGGTATTCATATTTAGGTTGATATAAAGATTTTGAGTACAAGTAAATATTTTCAAACTTGAGACCATTAGGACTTTCCAGCAAACTAATCATTATGTTAGTTTTTCCACAATTTGAAGGACCAACTATTAATGCTCGAATAGAATTTGGTAACAAGGAACTATGTCTTATTTTTTTACTTTCATTTGAACAAATATCAGCATTACGAACTAAAATATTTTTATGTTGTTTTATGAAGCGCATTTTAATAACTACTTGCTAAACTGCAAACAATATCTTTTATTGTAGATTAAATTAATATGGTTGTACTTTATGACAAAAGTTTTAGTCACAAACAAACTATCGTTGGAGAAGGTTTACTAAATAAAGCAATAAATTCTCTACCTTTTGAATTGCATCTTCCTGGATACCAGTATTGTGGACCTGGCACAAGATTACAAAAGCGATATTGCTTACTCGAAAAATAAAGACTTAAACAGCAGACATCAAGCTGACAAAATTCTTGAAAATACGGCTTGGGAAAGAGCTCTTTCAAAAGATATTGACCTTGCAGAAAAAACATTTTCATATATAGTCACCAACGCAATGAGAGCAAAAACTAAACCTGGTATGGGTGTTGAAGCAAAGAAAAGGAATACAGTGAAAAGACCATCACCACGAATTCGTATAAATGACAAAAATCTGTTTCATAAAACAATTAAATCAGCAACAAAGATATTGAAGAAGGAAAAAATACAAGATATTAATTCAGCCATTAAGATTGCTCGTAAAGCTATCAGTAAATCTCTTAAGGGATAAAAAGCTCGTGTTATAATACCGCGTATTATAAATGTTCCAAAAATTGGTGGTTTTTTGCCCATAATACCGATTCTAACTGCTCTAGGTGCACTTGGTAGTCTAGCAACTGGAGGTGCCGCTATAGCTTAAGCTGTAAATGCAACAAAGAATGCAAAAAAACAACTTGAGGAAGCCACCAGACACAATAAGGCAATGGAGTCTATTGCTGTGGGAGAAGGACTGTACCTTAAACCATATAAAAGCGGTTATGGACTTGTTTGTAAAGATCATTCAAAAAACTATTAGAAATGCTATTTGTTGGATTCACTACCAAAACGACCAAAGACTGTAGAGTGTGGAATAATCAATTTGGATTTATCAACAGGCCCAGGTACTCATTGGGTAGCATACTATAGGAACAAGAATGAAAAACAATATTTCGACAGCTTTGGAAATTTACAACCTCCTCTAGAATTAATCAAATATTTAGGTAGAAATATTCAATACAACTACAATCAATATCAAAACTTTAATACATATAATTGCGGTCACTTATGTTTGAAATTTCTTTATGATATAACCAAAGATATTAAATAAAACACAATCATATATATTTATATACATACATATTTAAAAACATTTTCTTTTTTATTATTATTTTTTTTTTCTTGTTAATTACAAAATATATGAACATAACATATTTTTTACTGCCAAA
This sequence comes from Linnaemya vulpina, assembly GCA_963675445.1. Taxonomy (NCBI): domain Eukaryota; kingdom Metazoa; phylum Arthropoda; class Insecta; order Diptera; family Tachinidae; genus Linnaemya; species Linnaemya vulpina. The sequence goes on from OY776276.1 coordinate 45,345,709, forward strand.
CGGGGTACTGGGAGTTTGGTGTTAAAAAGTCGTTCATCTCGCTTTCTAAGATCAGGTTTCGCTCTCCTTTTCTTTGTAGTCGATATTTATTATTCGAAAGATCTTCTAATTCTGCATTGGTCAATGCATTGTATCGGTTGGGGAGAAACATTATGTGGTTTTCCAGCTCAAGTTTAACTGTTTCACCATACTTTGTTGTTACTCGCTTTGTACGTACGATAGTGTGTTTGGATAATTCATCTAGATCCTTTATATGATATGATTTATATAGATCTATTGCGGTAGAAATTTTTCACAACTTATAGCTTTGAACTTTTATTGCAAACTAATCTCGATTTTAGCTTTCTAGACTGTAAGAAGCTTAACAGATTTTTTTGTTTTATTTTTGACAAAAGACGAAGTAAGGAAAAATTAAATATATATAAGTATTTAAAACTAAGTAGTTGAAAAAGGATAGAGAGATGTCATATAAACGTATTTATTTTTTTGAGTCGAATTTTAAATTATTTTCTGGACTAAAAACGCTGACATCGTTTTTTTTTTTTTTTTTAATTTCATAACATACACCTTAGTACTGGTTCGTTGAAAACAATTATTAGTAGAGAACTAACAGTCAAAAAGATCGGAAGTAAATTTTAGTAATAGTATAAAATATTTCATAAAATCATGAGTGACATTAGAAACAAGCTCGCACAATTCTTAGTTGATTTTGAGAGATGTGTAATATACGAACACATGGAAATGCTGAATATGTTCCTCGATATGTTGAATGAAAATTATGATTTTGGTATAATGGAAGATGATGACAAGGACGATGGTCACTTTAAGTCTTGTCCATGGAGCCATCCAGATTGTGAGGAGGGGCCAGATACCTGTCGGTGCTCCGTATTTCACTTAAGAAAAATGATGATAAATCATTTAATTAATTCATATTATGCAATATTTCGATGAAACTAAATAATAAATCACCAAACAAAATAAAACAAATTCTGAATGTTTTTTTATTTTAAATATATTTGTACAATTTTTTTGTTTACTTCTCTTAACAATACAAACATTTTTTTACTTATTAATAAATTTAACTACTTAAATAAACATAAAAATTATTACTTAAAAATAGGGATACAGTTATAGCACTGCTTCTTCCTCTTCTAGTCTTGAAATTTCCCACAGTAGCATGTCAAGTTCATAATCAGGATTAGTTTCCTCGATTCGAAAATGATACCATGCATATGTACTCATCTTATCACTTTTTATTTTTTTTTTATCGTCTGCATAATTTAATACTACTTTATTTATTTCATTTGTATAAATTTGATGAATTTTTGATTTAAATGTTAGCATATCATCATACACAGTCGACTTATTGAATAAGCAATTTCTATATGAAGCTATACTATAATTATTAAGAATGCACTTCTTTACTCCTTTCGATTTTTTAATATCACTTTGATGTTGCACACTAAAAGAGTACATTTTTGACCGCAATCCTACAAATTCCTTCATTACCTTTCCACAATTCTCATCCTTCATCATACCCAATACCTTTTTGTTTACCAGAGGAAATCCATATACATTGTCTTTTGGGTAATCCGATGTATCAAACTTATGGTCGACGTCAGTTTTTATGTCAGCGTAAAAGTCTTGTGTTTTTACTGAGTAAATGAAAGAGTCAGTATCCATATAATTCAGTGATAAGTTTGACTTGAATTTGGGTTGCATGTACCCATAATGGAAATCATACATTTTCCATTTGGAAAGCTCTAATACACAAAACCCTAAATATATAGGCTTATTGTAATAGGTTTTCACTCTATTCATTTCAATCGCTACCATATTCTCAAAAAATATTGACAAACTATGAAAAGTAGGTTTAGATATCCAATCTTGAGCTCCTAAATGATTACAGTTTGTCCTTTTCCAGTTCGTAACTATTCGTACATCTTTTCTCTTTTCCACATTCTCCATAGTTTTACCGTATACTGGATTATTTAACAATTTGAAAATTTTTTTTTCAAAAGTATTTTTTGCAGTAGCCCTATGTTTGGTATTCAAGTCTATATAACTTTTCAACCAGGTTGATTGCTTATAGGTGAGAATTCGATGCACTTTCTTTAGAACTAGACCTACAGTATGGTTGTTTAAGAACTCTATAATGTATGACATATGTTTGTTTTGTTGAGAAATCTGCAACTAATTTAATGTGCTTTGTTTGCAAAATTTTCTTATTTTCTGGACAGAAAGGTAGGTCATTGTGAGAGTCATGCAAATGAGAAGGACAGTCTAAAGTAACTTCATAGACATATCCATCACTTGCATTATCACCTATGGTTTTAGGATCCAGATTTAGCTCTTCAGCTGACAGCCATCTGAATCCACCATAAGGTAAATACTCAGACATAGCACAACCGTAGAGGTTATTTGCGTCTAAGTACACAATAAATTCTGAGGGCTTTTCTCTATCGAAATCAGGTAGATATTTGTTGTTAGCCTTTGAATATCGGTTACTGCATTGTACAAGTGCACCACGTATTCCTTTCTTGAAGAAATTGTACATATCTATGTCCGTCAAAAGCTCTAGTTCTATATTTGTGTACTTTAGCATAGCATCCCACGATAGTCCTGGTGCAGTGTAGTATTGACATGGATCTAAGTGGTAGATGTTCTTGCAAACCTTTCTAAAACTTTCAAATATATCTGCAAGTAAGAGCACATCCGTTTTTAAATATACTTCCATGTAATCTTGCAAGGTTTTGCAGCCGAAAGCATTCCAAACTTCTTTTGCATGCTCATAGTCTTCAATCGAGCACTCCTTATTATTGACATGGTTGAAGAAATTTTCCCTTGCTAGAAGTTCACCAACATTAAATTTTTCAAAAGAATTAAGAAAATCATAGGGAAAGACACCTTTTCTTCTCACTAGATCAAATTTTTTTTTGTTTTAAATTGTCTTTTAATGATGTGAAAGTATTGTTCTGAAAGATTATTAGCTAAAGATTCTAAGCTTTCAGGCATAAAGCGAATTGTGTCTAAAAATCTAAGTTCAAGGTTGTAGTTGTCGGTCATTTTTGAAAATCTAGATAGTGATATGTATAATTCTTTGTTGAGCGGAAGGACTTTTATATTGTCAGATTTTTTACCTAACTCTTTAACAAAAAGATGCGCGTCATAAGATGAATAATTGCGGAAATAGATTGGTATAAATTTTGGAATTTGAAATTTTAAATTGCATCTATTATGAGCTGCTCCTCTAAATTTACCACTTATGTGGCAGTGATCTCGCACTCTATCATTGCCTAGATATTTATGACAAATGTGACAATTTATCACATTTCGAAAATTAAAATTTTCGAAAGGAGTTAAAGCATCCATTTCCCTTTTATTTACTAGACATTCATTATAAATATCTTCACAATCTTCAATCAAATTTTCTATAAACTTTTCTGCTGCATCCCTCCCCGTATATAATTTAAACTTATCTAAACTATCATTATGCTTACATTTAATATAATAACTTAAAGCACAAGAAATGTGCTTTTTGCGATACCTACTTTTGTCACTTACTCTAATATTAACCTCCTCCAGTATGCATTCAAAGTCTGCATACACAACAAATGGTACATCCATTTGTCGTTGGTGGTCTTTAAACTGCAACACGGCATTTTCCTCAGACGGCAGCTCCGCAACAATTTGCCCACATTCTTCTTTATGTCGCTCTAACGTCCTCTCATTGTGGGTGTATTGGAGGCAGCTGTTACAGAAGACAAGTTTTTTGCAGTGCTTGGTAGTCTGAGATTTTAAAAGTCTGTGGAAAGAAAAAAGAATATATATTAATATATTTACGTAAATAAATGTATATTTCTTTACTTACTTTGATATATTTGTTATAAGAATATAATGCTGATATCCTTCAGCATTTTCTAATAATAACAAATTAATATGTTTAGCTTTTTCATTCTTGGTGTTATGGAATGGTCCAACAATCTCATTGCTTTCATCATTGTATCCGAACACATTGACGCTAATATTTGGATTGCTTTCTTCAAATATCCTGATACTCTTTAACGCCAACGGAAACTTTAAATTTTTGAAATCAATCTCAATTTCGTTTTGCAAACATATGATATCAGCGCTGATGTCTGCAATGTTGTATGAGCAGCAACTTTGTGGTCTTTTAATATCAGATGTATCCAGTGCAGATATTATTGCCCATTTAAAACAATAAATGTCATTATTTTCAACATTTATAGATGCCATTTTACTTTTTAAGTTCTCCGGCGGAGGATCCAGTTCGATCCTCTCACCAAAGATGACTTATTTATAGCGATTTCGAAGCGAACAATTCTAATTAAAGTCCATCCTGAATCCCGTTCTTGAAATTCAGATATTTTGTTGTGGATTTCTTGAAATTGCTTTGCCATAATTTCCTCAACATCATCTCCAATGCACAGAAGATCCATCTTTGCCCGGTGAGAAATAGTACACAATTCCATATCATCGCTTATAAATTTAATATACTCTCCAATAAGAGTAATATTAAATTTAATAATGTTGTGTACGGCAAGACTATTTTCAAGTCTTTCTTTGATGATATGTTTATTATCCACAGTAACATCTTCAAATAAAATACAATCTTTATTTACCGGAACTCCAAATGTTGTAATATTATTTTTAAAAGCACTATTTATTATATAATATTTGCATTCATTTGGAGCTTGAGACAGTAGATCATCCGCAGAATTTGAGATATCCATTTCTACTTCATTATTTTGTGTATTTGCTTGATCATGTGGAATAATTTGACTTATATCCATGTCTTGAGAAGGATTATCTACGGGCAAATAGCTTGGGTAATAATTAGGTTGACACTGGATACGAATATAAAGGATACGCTGGTACCTGCACTGGATACTGATACTGCACTGGATACTGATACTGCACTGGGTACTGATACTGCGCCGGATACTGATACTGCAAATTGTTTTGGACCATTGAGTTGTATGCATATGTTGAGGGTTGTATGGACTGTGCGATTTGTTGATATGTTGCTACGGGGTTGTACGCAGATGTTGGGGGTTGTATCGACTGTTGCACTTGTTGTGGTTGAACATGACCTTTGCAATGTTCTAAATAAGATTTTTGGTATTTATATACCTTATTACAGATATTGCACTTGAAAATTGATGAACTCATTTTTTTTTTAATATTTTTATTTACACTTATAAAAATTATTTTGTTTATAGTGTACTTTTTTATTAAAAAATATATTGATTGCTTGAATAACAAGTAATATTACAAGGATTTTTATATATATATATATATTTAAATTCTGTCTTTGCTTAAATTATATGACACACTCTTATTTTTTGATATACAAATAATATGTTTTTTGAGAATATGTATTTATTTTCTGTCTTAGATTTATTAATAACACACAAGGAATTTTTTAATAGTCACGACTTGTTACTTTTAGATACAAAAATGTACTGAATTTTATCCTAAAAATTTAGATTAATACAAATTCGTGAAAATTTTGTTTTGGTATAGTACACTTCATTCCAACAAAGTAGCTTTGCGTTACTTTGCAAAAGTAGCGTATCTGCTGATAGAAACGGTTAAGATTAAAAAATTAGAAAAGAAACTGCTACGTGGACAAAACATTGTGGTATCTGATATACACAGAATGCCGAGGCATGCTTATGCATGCCTCTACAATACAAAATGTTTAAGGGAATGAAACTGCACGTAGACAATATTTATGTAAACATACATTTTGATAAGTGATATCTACAAAGTACAGAGATATGCTTGTGCATGCAGACACGTTACAAAGTTTTGAACGGAATGTGATATATACAGAGTACGGGGACATGCTTATGCATGCCTCTACGATACAAAATGTTTACGGGAATGAAACTGCTACGTGGACAAAACATTCTGGTATCTGATATACACAGAATGCCGAGGCATGCTTATGCATGCCTCTACAATACAAAATGTTTAAGGGAATGAAACTGCTACGTAGACACTATTTATGTAAACAAGCATTATGATATGTGATATACACAGAATACGGCGGCATGCTTATGCATGTAGAGACGTTCCAAAATTTTGTAGCAAAAGAAACTGCTACGTGGACAAAACATTGTGGTATCTGATAAACTACAAAATTTTTGTAGCTTCACAAGTTTTCAAAGCAAAATTATCAAATTTTGAAGTTGAGCTTTTATTTGTACAATGAAGCCCTTCTGGTACACACCATTATATCTTCAGCGTCACCATTTGAAGGAGTATTTAAGGAAAGCCAGACAGGAAGAGTTCGAGAAACATCTTGAAGGAGATGAGGAGCTTCTCCTAGAGCTGTCTTCGCAACCATATTCATCTAACCCACTCCAAAAAATAGATGAAGAATATGAAGAGATGCTGACAGGTGACGATGACCTATTTTTGAGCATCAATACTCAGCCTGCCGAAGCTGGTAGTGAATCCAATAGAAGTGAGGTAACCAACAAACCGCACATAGAAATATTGTCCAAATGCTCCCAAAAATTGATGTCCCAATGTTTCTTGCACTATACGAAGATACCAACGATCAATTGTTGATAGAGGCAGCTTTATATTAAAAAATATATGTAAATGTATGTATAAATATTACATATTAATAAAAATTAAAACAATGTATATGTTTAAACAATGGTTCATTCATTCATTCAAATGGTCAAGGGAATATTTGGGCACAAAGAATAAACGCTTATTATTTGTTTGTATGTATATGCGTAAATGAAATAAATTTGTAGATATTTATGTACGCATGAATATGTACACCTTATCACATTTTATACTGACCAGGAAAGCAAGAAAGCGGACTGTCATACAGACTCACCAATCGTCACACACACAGACTGTCTGACAGCCAGACATTCCAACCGCCACTCAGAACACAAAAAACACACACACTTAAACATAGCATAAATATTCATATTCTACTAAATACAGAAATCGCACCACCATCCAGATCCCCAAATAAAATCCATCGATGATCGTCATGTATAAAATAAACAAAACATCAGTTTCAATATTTATGCAATAGTAATTTTTTTTTTCACAACGTCTTCAAGATCAGAATAATCAAATTATTCCTCCAGACTCAAGCATTGCAAGCAAAAAAGTAAAAAAAAAACACTTAATTGCTGGACGACAAATCTTAAGTAAACACACCAAATTTTAATAAGCAAAAAAATAAAAGAAAAAATCTCACTCCAGCAAGAAGGAACGAACCACAAACATTAAGGGTATCCATATATAACTACTACACTTTTTAAATAGTGTAATTCCTAAGAATGCTTCTAAATTTTTTTATTCACCAGGCGTACACAGTGTAAATGGACAGACAGAAATTCCCACGCTCACATACCGACGGACATGTATTCTCAAGGTCACATATGGACAGACACAAATTCCCACGCTCACATACCGACGGACATGTATTCTCAAGGTCACATATGGACAGACAAAAATTCCCACGCTCACATACCGACGGACATGTATTCTCAAGGTCACATATGGACAGACACAAATTCCCACGCCTACCCCAACATTTTATTTAAAAAAAACAACAATGTGAACGCCCCTATTAAACCGTGGGAAAAAATACACACACGAACACACACAAAATGAAATTTGAGAATTTTTTGAAATTTGAGAATTTTGGCAATTAAAATTGAAAAATTTCAAATTTAATTGCTGAAATTTAATATTTTTAATGGTCGAAGCACATACAGTTCCCTACTACTGACTACTGATGCCGAACGAATCACCTGCGCCAATAAAATAAAATTTGTTGATACTTAATTTTTCAATAAATAATAAATAATAAATAATATATATATATATATATATATATATATATAAATGTATATATATATATATATATATATATATATATATAAATGTATATATATATATATATATATATATATATATATGTATATATATGTATATAAATGTATATATATATATATATATATATATATATATATAAAATATATATATATATATATATATATATATATATATATAATAATAATAATAAGAATTTAAGTTAAAAAACAAGGTCGAATAAAATATAAAAATATTGTTAAGTAAAAATAGTTAATATTGGCTTATGGTAACAAAAATTATATAAATTTTTTACTCTACTGTATTTAAAAATCTATGGAAAACTGCATCTAGAGTAGTGGAATTATTAGTTATGGGGGTTTGTGGAGAATTTCCCATACCCAAGTGGAAATCATCAAATAAAAATTTTGATAAAGCTTGCGAATGTGAGTTTGAAAAATTTGTATTAAAAACTCCACCCATAATAATTGGCATGAGATTGTAACCCAATTGTCGTGCACTAGCTTCAGTGTAAGGCAACCGTACGTAATGAAGATATGTTGTAATATTTTGTAGTATTTGACCAGGAAAAATTTAGATGACAGTGCAATGCATTTTCAAACAGGTTTTGAACTGGAATTCACTGAAACACATATCACCAATTGTATAATTTCCGCATGAAATACTTATTTGTAATCTCAAGGTATTAAGCTTTTGTAAATCGCAACTCCCCCAGATCGTTTTCCTGATCTTTTTTACTTATTGCAGCAATGAAACAGTTGAATGGTAATTGCGGTGTCTTCTTCAAGCAAAGTTTCTGTTAGCAATAATATATTGCAATGTTTTGTTAATTCGTCCTTAAGGTCTGCAATATGTGCTGAAAGACTTTGCCAATTAAAAATCATTATCGTTGTTAGGTTAGGCGATTGGAGGAATTGTAAGGCCGTTTTGTACTGTTTCCATTGTGGTAGTTGAAAGCCTCGCAAATTCAGAGAGAACATGTTTTTGGTGGTTCTTCTGCCATAATTTAAAAATGTTCCTATTTAAAAAGAAGACTATCTGTTTTTCTGACTCGCTACGTAAACCAGCTGTTGATCATGTTTTTTGTCATAATGGTATACGAGTCTTATGAATGGTCATTGCGCAAGCAGGCAGAAGTGGGAAATGATTGCGCTTTACAGAAATGGTCCTGTTATTATTTAAATGCGTTAAATAGGATAGAAACTAAACCAGGACCAATGTTTGACGTGGCTGCATGATGTACACTTTTCTTTAGATTTTTGTGCCAATTCTGTTTGATCCTGCAAACTTAATCGAAAGTCGTACTATTGTGCCAACATCATGCTTAGTGATTTGTATATTCTATGAATGACAATACGCCAATTGCACCATTAGCAAGACCATCGGAGACATCTATATTGGTGGTAATGATGTATGAGGGTAAGTTCATATGGCAAATCATCAGTTTCTACAACAGGCATTTCATGCAGCTTTTGATGACAAAATGCCAACTGTTCTGCGTTATGGTACCCGGAAAACGAATCAATTGCAATTGGTATTGCTTTATCAGGCGACATACTTAATATGGACTGATTATGTTGTACAACATCCTCATTTAGAAAAAAAAGTCTTATTCCGCTTACGCGCAATTCTTCCACAATCTCTTTTGAAAAAAAAACGAGACTCAATAAAGTTTTGCTGGCCTTCGCTCAGATTTTTGCCATTGCCGACTTTTCTTAGAAGATTAGCGAATTCTGAATTCGACTGCCTCATTACCTCCTTGAATTCATAAAATTCTAAACTTCTCCATACAGTTGAGCCTGCTAAACTTTGTCGCGTTTGTTTATATATGGGAGTAGAACGCACAGGTGACAATTGGCGGAGATCTTCAATAAGGTACATGTCACTTGCAATAATTTGTCGTAACCGTGAATCAACTTTTTCGTCTATAGCAAGCGCTGCTTTCCAAGTAGATGCACAGCTTACAAATTAGTTGAACGGCATTTCATTAAACGATTGTAAATTTCTTTCAATAGATGTATTACAAACGTTTTACCATAACCAGCAGGTCCACTTTAAATTATTTGTAGTGCGTCTTTTTCGAAATTTGAATCAATAATATGATCGATGATATGTGTATTAGTTTGGCATGATATTGTTTCTTTTTCTTGCTATAGCTCCCAAACGGCTGTGTGGCTGAGCGAATATCTGCATTGACATCCGCATTAGCATCAAGCTAATGCTTGAAACCGAAATTAGGATGAACTACAAAACAGACACGGAAAATTGCGCGCATACATATAGACATATAATAACAAAACACAATAAACCAAAACAAATTTAGTAAACATTTAACCCTTTTCAAAACTAGACGACTTTACTCAATAGTAAGACAAAATATATTTACGTGTTGTTATGTTTATAATTTTAAACACTTGTTTATAAATAACTCTTTAGTTAATTAAAATCAAATTATTTATTTGTGATACTAAATGTTGTAACAAAATTGTTTTTTCAGTTTTTCCTGAAGAAGAACACCGAAGGCGTTCGAAATATCGAAATAATAAAATATTTACAAATATAACGAGATAAAATATAACAGGAGGTTTATTTTCGAGTCTTAGACCTAGAGCCTGAAGAATAATTATAAGAAGAATTTAAATAAATATTGAAAGTCAACTCACTTATTATAACAGGTATATTTATTTGGATTTTTATATTTGGTCGAAAAAATTATAATAAATCAAAATATAATTTTTATTTTTGCTTTAAAATATAAAAAGAAAAAACAACTGACTTTTATGAAAAAATGAATAATAGTTACGGTCCCTGATTTTAATGAATTCAGTATATAGTGAATTATTACCTTGAAGAAATGTTTGATATAATGGTTCCCAAAAGGGCTTAGATGTGGTGATTGCAAAATATCCATTATAGTGTTGGCCGATTTGTTAAAATAAATCGCACATGTCAAATAAATCACACATGTTACGGGATCTTCGTTCTCTAATGTGGCCTTATGTAATAATTGTAATTCATATTCTGAAGTGTAATCTCATCAATATCAGCGCCATTATTTTTTTATTTGTTCAGCAAAGACATCAGGTTTGGCTAACCAATTTCGGTTGCACTCAATGTGAGGGTGACGGTTGGCTTAACAAGCTGCCTTATCATGGCAAACAAGTCACGCTTTCGCCGTGCCCAGTAGTAAACGGAATTAGGGATTGACCTTAAAAATGCCAGATTCTTGTCTATGCAACCATGTAAAAAAAGGATTTCCAATGTCAGCCCGGGTTACATTTATATTTAATCCAATATACTTGAAAGCGATTGTGATGGAACTGCTAATGCGAAGACGTATTATCTTCATGGCCACATAAAGTAAATGGGATGGATTTACTCTACGTATATCTGCTCTACGGAGCTCACTGCTGGCTATCATAAAATGAGTGATATTAAGGTCTTCTTTTAAAAGTCCTGAGTGCGCCAAGATATATAGATGGAAATGATAATTCTTCACAATTCTCATCAAAGATAATAGTTATTGGAGTGTTGTTCTGAGCCGGTGGTCAACATAGGTATTTGTCTTCGTTCTAAAGCAAAGTTTGTTGTTGTGCATGTAAAGAATCGTCTATTGTAATAAGTTCACTAATTACATCTTGGTCAGTGTTTGATGTTGTTAACAAATTAGTGTTATCGTTGCGGAAAAGAGAATTATCTATTGTGATATTGTGTAACTTAAACATAGGTGTATTAATAAGATATTGCAGCCAAAGTTTGACGACGCTTTTCCTTATCATTCCCATAACATAGCTAGACTTGTGGATCTGTTTCCTTTTAATGTGTACATTAATTGCGAAATCTTCATCGACATTCCGTGGTAAAGCCGTGACCATATTATTGACATTAACCGCTGCATTAATTATTTGTCCATATATTTCCTATTGACCCTGTACATGACGCAATTGCCTAATTACCATAAACGGCAATCTTGGAGAGATCAAGCGCTCAGTCACTATGCCCAAAGGTGGAAAGTGCACTGGTCGAGTATGGTATTTGAATCCGTTTGATGTTGAAAACGAAGGAATTTTATTTACCCTTACGGAGCTTTGTCACGAAATGCAAACGCGCAATTGAAAAGTCGAAGTTACGAAAATGCTCATTTGTAATGCTTTGGCACACAGAAGGAATCTATTTTATATCATGTTTAAACCACAATCTGTCACATACACCGCACGCAAATCCGAAAGTAATTTTAATAAAATTTATTTTAAATGGCTCCTGTTGTGGCAGTTGTTGCTGGTGTGGTCGTTGTTCCTGTTGTGGTAGGTTCTCCTGTTGTGGTAGTTGCTCCTGTTGTTGTTCTTCCTCGTTTCGTTGTTGCTGTTCTTGTTGTTGTGAACGCATTGCAGCCATACACTTCCTCGCTGTATAGGCCCGTTGCTATGCAGCATTTCTGGTTCTGCTTTCTTCTACGTTTTCTTCTGGATTGTCGATTTGAAGTAATGGCTCCTTTTGTGGCAATAGTTCCTGTAGTATGATTCTCTATCGTTTTACAACAAAACTTATTGTTAAAGAATTAAACAAGGGATTTAGCGATTTTGCTATTCCGCACAACTTTCAACAATACTTGTAATTGTTTGAGTTAGCTGTTATTGTTTAATAAACAACAGTTGCCTGTAAGTTGTTTAGTTTTACGAAACAATAGACATTTTTGTTTATTGGGTTAAAAAGTTACAATTAAACTACATAGTTAAAAGTTAAATACATACATATTTCTACATTTCTCATTAACTATATTGCATTATTTTATATTTAGCTTACAAAAATTTAAAAAGATTAACCTTAAAAAAAATTTCTTTTCTTACTTTCGCTTTTTTAAATATGTTTTGACAGCGATGCCACTTGACTTAAAATTTTGTCAATGTTGTTATTTGTTACCGCAAACAACATTTTACGTTGACATTATAACAATGTCTATTATTGTGTAAAGTTACAAAATCGCACTACTGCTGTGGTAGTTCCTCCTGTTGTGTTAGTGGTTCCTCGTTTAGTTGTTGCTGTTCTTGTTGTTGTGTACGCATTGCAGCCATGCGCATGTGATTCCTCGCTCTCCAGGCCCGTTGATATGCAGTGAGTCTGCCTCTTCTTTATTCTACGTTTTGTTGTGGATTGGCAATTTGAAGTAGTGGTTCCTGTTGTGGCAGTTGTTCCTGCTGCGGTCGTTGCTCACGTTTTGGTGGTTGCTCCTGTTGTTGTTTTTTCTCGCTTCGTTGTTGTTGTGCACGCATTGCAGCCATGCGAATGTGCTTCCTCGCTCTAGAGGCCCGTTGACTTGCAGCGCTTCTGGCTCTTCTTTCTTCTACTGAGCCCTTTAAAATTTGCTTTAATTTGTATTGGAGTCTTATATAAATTTTATTAAAATCAACATTACCTCCATTAAGCTTTGATACAATTTGTGTTGTTTTATGTTCTGAGTTATAATTTTTTTGTAAAGTATTTTATTATTTTGTATTTGTTGCGGTCGACAAGCTATTAATCAGCTCTTTACTGAAATGTAATGCATGTATATTTTACAGCAATGGTTTTCGAACTGATCAGCGCTAGTACAATTATGTGTTAATGAAAATTAGTAGCTGCTATTACATACTACATGCTACGGAGTGTATTTCCGTGCAGCTGTTAAGATTCTCTGTACTTCTTGTTGTTCGTATGAATCTCAAAGACGAAGAATACTTTTAGTTTGACAAGTTTTGTTCTTCATTTTTATTAATTTATTATAACGAGTGATTTTTTTGCTATTATCTTTTTGGCAACACTAGTTTTGACAGCTCGCGCACGTTTTGTATCTTGTGTCACTGTCAAACATCTTCAGTTTGGTCTATAATTTAATCATGAATCGTCTTACAAACGAACAACGCTTGCAAATTATTGAATTTTATTACCAAAATGCGTGCTCTGTTAAGAAAGTTCATCGCGCGCTTCTTCCATTTTATGGTCAGTTTAATCGACCTACTGAGGCTTCTATTCGGGCTATTGTAAAAAAATTTCGCACCAAATTTACATTGTTGGACATTAAACCACCAACACGCTTACGTAGAGTGCGAACTGAAGAAAATATCGCAGCCGTATCGGCCAGTGTTGGTGATGACCGTGAATTATCGATTCGGCGCCGTTCGCAGCAATTGGGCCTCTGTTACTCCACTACGTGGAAAATTTTGCGGAAGGATTTGGGTGTGAAGTCTTATAAGATACAGCTGGTGCAAGAATTGAAGCCAAACGACCTACCACAACGCCAAATATTTGGTGAATGGGCTCTTGAAAAGTTAAATGAAGATCCACTTTTTTATCGAAGAATTGTGTTCAGCGACGAGGCTCATTTCTGGTTGAATGGATACGTGAACAAGCAAAACTGCCGTATTTGGAGTGAAGAGCAGCCAGAAGCATTGCAAGAGCTACCAATGCATCCACAAAAAACAACCGTTTGGTGCGGATTATGGGCTGGCGGCATCATTGGGCCGTATTTCTTCAAAGATGATGCGAATCACAACGTTACTGTGAATGGTGAGCGCTACCGTGCGATGATAACAAACTTTTTTTTGCCCAAAATGGAAGAGCTTGACTTGCAAGACATGTGGTTTCAACAAGACGGTGCCACATGCCACACAGCACGCGAAACAATGGACCAATTGAGAGGCGAGTTCGGTGAACAGTTTATTTCACGCTTGGGACCAGTCAATTGGCCGCCCAGATCGTGCGATTTAACGCCTCTAGACTATTTTTTGTGGGGCTATGTTAAGGCTAATGTCTATAGCGACAAGCCCGCTTCGATTGACGCACTGGAAGCCAACATTGCCAACATTATTCGTGAGATACCGGCCGAAATGTTGAAAGAGTATGCCAAAATTGGACTAAGCGGATGGACCATTTGAGGCGCAGCCGCGGCCAACATTTGCATGAAATAATCTTCAAACATTAAATTATATCGACCCAACTATCAATCCAAATAAATATTTCATGCATTTTTCTGAATTTTGTGTGTTTTCTTTTTTTTTTAATTTCCGATAGTTCTTATAAAATCACCCATTATTTATTAAAATTATATGTTTTTGTATTCATTTTATTTATTTGTTTTTATTTCCCTATGACAATTAGTGATCATTATTTGCTACTATTGCACACTAGATGGTGCGGACTATATCTCTATGCAGCTGGTAAGTTTCTTTGTACTTCTTCTTGTCCGTATGATAACACTAATACATTTATACATAGCTCACACCGATTTGATAATGCTTTACGATTGGTTAACGATTACATCGCACATCTTACTCAAAATTTGTGATTGTGTTTTGAAAAAGAGTTTTACCCCTACCGTATAGATGTTTACACATCAAAAAACCGGCAATCAGAGTCCAAGCTCCATACAATATTATTTCTAAATAGTTTAACAATATTACTAAAAAATATTTGTTGAACTATGTTCAACAGAAGAAAAAGGCCCCAAATTCTGTTAGAGTAAGACATCATCATTTTCATTAGTATTATAAATTATCTATATTTAGTTGTGTTCAACAGAAGAAAAAGGCTTCATAATTCTGTTAGAGTAAGACATCATAATTTTCATTAGTATTATAAATTATCTATATTTTCTCGTAGTGTGTTATCATATTTCTTTCTTTATTTTTAGTTGTGTTCCTTCTTTTATAATTCCAATGAATCCCACTAGATTTAAGCATCTTCGAATTGTATAAATAAAACATTGCATTGTGAACTTTAAACGAAGAAAGACGAACATATAATTTCTTGAGCAATCCTTCAGCTAGAATACATCAGATTTCACCCTCCATTCCTCCCAACCGAGCTCTTGGAGCTCACCATTTTATCTTTCGATAAAACTAAGAAAAGCTTAGGAGGAAATGAACCAGAAGCATCAGTTATACGGAAAATAAGAAGAAACGTCCCTTAAAACATCATCAAGTTGCTACATACAAGAAGAAAAATATTGGGTATGTAGAGTGTTTGATTTATATTTTGTGTTTTTCGGAAAAATTAAGTGTTGAAAAGAAGAAAGAGTAAACCAAAAATTAGAAGACAAATTACATAAAGGTGATAGCGGTGGCCTAGGAGAAAAACAACAACAAATATAATTACCAGCATAGCAGAATTTTTTTCAACGAAACTTTCCCGATAGAACGCAAATGCATATAAGTCTAAAAATCACAAAACTTACAAAACAGAAGTAAAACCATAAAGAATACCATCGTCGCATACACAAGAAAAACAGGTTTTGAGCTGTAAATGACATTTTTTTATTTCGGGCATGAGCATTAGCACATAAACATAAAGACGTACATATGTAGATCAGTAAGTAAATAACTCTCTTTGGCATGCACAAGGAAAACAGAAAAGAAAATTTGTTTTTTGCTAACATAAGCACAGAAAGAGTAAACGAAACATTGGCTACTGTATATCACACAACTAGCAGGCGAAACAAAAGTAAAAAAGTCGCAGAAGAGTCAATAAGTGAGTGAAGGAAAAGTTAAAGATTATAAACTGAAAACAAAGAAAATATTATTTTCAAGGTGAAATATAAAAAGCATAATTGGAGTATGCGAACACAAAACATAATTTAAATGGAATTATATAAGAAGGTTTTAAAACAATTAATATTCTGAGAATATAAATGAATTTTGCTATATCAATTCTGAGAATATAAATTAAATGTACTAAGACAGTGGTGCAAAAATAATTAAAACAAAATTTATTTAAACGTTATTCACGAATAATTACAATCACAGTGGGTAGATATATAAATCGGAATTTATAAAATAAAATAGATTGAGTCTTTACTAAAGCCAAACATTGTGTAATACAAAATAAACACAGACATAGTAGGGTCAGGGTAAAATAATAAAGAAAACATAATAAAATTTATTTTAACGGGAAACTGCTTGACTTAGGAAATAAAAATAAAGGTCATAACGAGACACAGCCATAGAGTATTGAATTCAAAGTTCTTAAAACTTCTAACGTAGATGTAGGGAATTGTCATGCATTCCTGATTTATGTATGCTATTCTAAACTTCCTGAGGAAACAATAAAAGCTTGGGAAACTTTCCTAAAGGACCACAAGATTTTGCATACTTGCAATACAGAATTTGCGAAGACCAGTCGTAAAAGAGAGCCAAGCCCAAAAATGTCAATCATTTCATAGCCAACAAAAGAGCAGAACTTACAAAATATAGTTGCAAGAAGTCCAATCACAACCACCCGCTTAAATCATGTTCTTACTTCAGGTCCCTTAAAACAAAGGACAGAATAAAATACGTCTATAAAAACAAGTACTGCGTAAATGCCTTAATAATCATTATAAAACAAAATGGAAAACCACATATTCGTGGTTGAAATGTATTCAAAACAATCACACTATGTTACACGTAGACAAAACCGAAAAAGTAAGCAATAGCTTGAGCTAGAATACATGGAGTTAAGAGCCATTAAACTTTAACACATTTGCTAATTCAGGTACCCGCAACTAGACGAATGAGCCCAAGTCAGCGCGCACAGCCTGCCACGACTACAGCGCAAATTGAGACGGTGCAAGCAAATTTTTCACAAAATGAAGGTACAAATATACTACCAACAGATAGAGAATTTCGGGGAATTATTTAATGTCCGGGCACTTTTAAACTCCGAATCAGAGAAAATTTTCATATCGCGGCGAATTCAACAAAGACTATGACTTCCACTAGGAACTTATAACACCAAAATATCAGGCCTTGGAGAAACGGTGATAGCAAACTCAAAATCAAAATGTACCGTAGTGCTATACTCACGAAATTAAACTTTTAAAATAGAAATAAAGGCTATAGTGTTAGCAAAGCTATCACATTTTTTGCCATCTAAGCCAATTAACGTGCGAAAGTTAGCAATAGCATTTATTTACCACTTATCAACCTTCCAGGTGTTGAATTTTGGAATGAAAATACGGTGGAAGATAGAGAATGCTACTTTAGATGGTATTTTTCAGGCACTGAGAGAGCTACTGAAGTATATTTCTTTGCTACAAGGGTTTTGCTTAATGATGATATACTTTTGACTGAATATATTATAAAGTTGTGGAAAGTAGAAGTACTAGAAAAAATTCACATGGACTCACAAAGTGATTTGTTTTGCAAAAAATTGTTCCAACAAACCACAACTCGGGATAAGGACATGGCAGTAATATTGCGATGGAGCAATTATAAATATGCATTTATCGGGGACATCTAAAAGATGAAAAATTAAGGTACATGAACAGGATCGTCTACATCAATGTATTCTATTGCGAAAAAATTAGCTAGACGAAATTAGCACTTTTCAGCTTAAGACAGTGACGTTTGGCATCAAATTGCCTTTCTTGGCAATAAGAACTCTACTAGATTTGGCGAAAGACTGCAAGGATCTTTAAATGGAAGTATCACAAATTTTGAAAGATGAAATACATGTAGATGATGTTTGTTCAGGAGGTCATACGTTATATGACGCAGAAAGTAAGCAGAGCAAACTCATAAAGGTATTGCAGTCTGCTATATTTCCATTGAACAAAATTGCGGCGTATTGTTGCGCGATTTATCTTAGATCAGAAACTACAGCAGGCAATATACATAGTAACTTGCTAATAGCCAAAAATAAAATCGCCCCCTAAAACGGATAAACTTCCGAAACTAGAATTTTGCGGGGCTCTGTTACTTACTAAACTCGTAAAACAGCTAGTTGTAAACTTCCATTTTCAATACGAATTATTCCTAAGGACGGACTCGTCAATTGTTCTTGAATATCGTCCACTTAAAACATTCGCAGTGAACCTAGTAGTTAAATCCTAGAAATTACCAGCCTCAATGTATGGTAGCATGTGAGAACAGAACAGAATCCAGCAGATTTGGGGACATGTGGGTGCACGCCGCTAGAGCTGAAGACGAGTAAACTATGGTGGAACGGCCCTTCCTGGCTAAGTGAGCTAGTATTTGCTTGGCCTGATCCACGAACTTTTGACCCAACAGATTTAGAGACCAATGCATGTGGGCTGCACAAAGAAGGTATGCCGCTAAGACCGATTTGTTCATCAATAAATTCTCCATCTTACGGTCTATGCAAATACACAACTCAGATTTTGAAGAACATTACTAAGACATCAAATTATAATGTAAAGGACACAGTAGAGTTTAAAGGAAAAATTTACCAAGAAACAATTTGTCAAGAGGAGATATTAGTATCTTTTGAAGTGATATCGCTTTTTCCAAGTATACCCGTCAATCTGGCAATCAATTTAATAAAGGACAAATGGGACAAAGTTTCCCAACATACAAATATACCTAAAGATTTGTTTGTGGACATTATTACGTTTTGTATAAAAGATAATAGGTATTTTAAGTATAACGACAAGATTTATGAACAATTAAAAGGAATGCGTATGGGATCACCAGCTTCACCGCTGATTGCTGATATTATCATGGAAGAGCTACTAGACCGCAGCATAGAAAAACTAGATATAAGACCAAGTTAGAGCAAATATGTGGACGATTTGTTTTGTATCATTAAGTGCAGTAGTGTAGATGAAACACTAAAATGTTTAAATAATTTCCACCCAAGGATTCAATTTACGATAGAAGTAGAGAAAGATGGAATGTTACCGTTTTTAGATGCCTTAATTATAAGAGAAAATAATTTTTTAATAACTAATTGGTATCAAAAACCAACTGCATCGGGGAGAATTATAAACTTCCATTCTAACCACCCAAAACACGTCAAAATAAATACTGCTAAGAACTTTGTCACAAGAGTTTTAAAAATAAGCGATAATAAATTTCACAACGAAAACTACGAAAAAAAATACGAAATATATTACTAAAACACAGCTTTTCATATCCCTTAATAATCAACATCATACGGGACACGATAAAGAATTTAAACAAAATACATACACCAAAATCGGAAAAGATTTACAAGTCGTTAACACACGTACCAGGTTTCTCAGATAGAATAACCCAATCCAATATCTACAACACTGATGACGTTAACATTGCTCTAAAAAACACAAACACTTTAAACTCCCTCTTTTCGAATACAAAAACAAAATTAGACAAGTTAGATATATACAATAACAAAAATGTATGTAAGAAAATATATGTAGGAACAACAAACTCAAAACTTAGGACAAGATTGGCTGCACACAAATCTAATTATAAAAATAGAAACGAAAATTTGGAACAAAAAACCGCAGTAGCTGCCCACTGTGCAATGCATTGTCACTCGCCAGACATAAATAATACAGAAATATTACAACAAGAACATAATTATAAAAGAAGATTCACTATAGAAATGCTACATATAATTAACACTCCCGCCGAAATTAGGATGAACTACAAAACAGACACGGAAAATTGCGCGCATACATATAGACATATAATAACAAAACACAATAAACCAAAACAAATTTAGTAAACATTTAACCCTTTTCAAAACTAGACTACTTTACTCAATAGTAAGACAAAATATATTTACGTGTTGTTATGTTTATAATTTTAAACACTTGTTTATAAATAACTCTTTAGTTAATTAAAATCAAATTATATTTTTGTGATACTAAATGTTGTAACAACAAAATTGTTTTTTCAGTTTTTCCTGACGAAGAACACCGAAGATGTTCGAAATATCGAAATAATAAAATATTTACAAATATAACGAGATAAAACATAACAAGAGTTTTATTTTCGATTCTTAGACCTAGAGCCTGAAGAATAATTATAAGAAGAATTTAAATAAATATTGAAAGTCAACTCAATTATTATAACAGGTATATTTATTTGGATTTTTATATTTGGTCGAAAAAATTATAAATCAATATATAATTTTTATTTTTGCTTTAAAATATAAAAAGAAAAAACAACTGGCTTTTATGAAAAAATGAATCATAGTTACGGTCCCTGATTTTAATGAATTCAGTGTATAGTGAATTATTACCTTGAAGAAATGTTTGAAGCCCCCAAAAGGGCTTAGATGTGGTGATTGCAAAATATACATTATAGTGTTGGCGGATTCGTTGAAATAAATCGCACATGTCAAATAAATCACAAATGTTACGGGATCTTCGTTCTCTAATGTGGCCTTATGTTATAATTGTAGTGCATATTCTGAAGTGTAATCTCATCAATATCAGCGCCATTATTTTTTTATTTGTTCAGCAAAGACATGAGGTTTGGCTAACCAATTTCGTTTGCACTCAATGTGAGGGTGACGGTTGGCTTAACAAGCTGCCTTATCATGGCAAACAAGTCACGCTTTCGCCGTGCCCAGTAGTAAACGGAATTAGGGATTGACCTTAAAAATGCCAGATTCTTGTCTATGCAACCATGTAAAAAAAGGATTTCCAATGTCAGCCCGGGTTACATTTATATTTATTCCAATATACTTGAAACCGATTGTGATGGAACTGCTAATGCGAAGACGTATTATCTTCATGGCCACATAAAGTAAATGGGATGGATTTACTCTACGTATATCTGCTCTACGGAGCTCACTGCTGGCTATCATAAAATGAGTGATATTAAGGTCTTCTTTTAAAAGTCCTGAGTGCGCCAAGATATATAGATGGAAATGATAATTCTTCACAATTCTCATCAAAGATAATAGTTATTGGAGTGTTGTTCTGAGCCGGTGGTCAACATAGGTATTTGTCTTCGTTCTAAAGCAAAGTTTGTTGTTGTGCATGTAAAGAATCGTCTATTGTAATAAGTTCACTAATTACATCTTGGTCAGTGTTTGATGTTGTTAAAAAATTAGTGTTATCGTTGCGGAAAAGAGAATTATCTATTGTGATATTGTGTAACTTAAACATAGGTGTATTAATAAGATATTGCAGCCAAAGTTTGACGACGCTTTTCCTTATCATTCCCATAACATAGCTAGACTTGTGGATCTGTTTCCTTTTAATGTGTACATTAATTGCGAAATCTTCATCGACATTCCGTGGTAAAGCCGTGACCATATTATTGACATTAACCGCTGCATTAATTATTTGTCCATATATTTCCTATTGACCCTGTCCATGACGCAATTGCCTAATTACCATAAACGGCAATCTTGGAGAGATCAAGCGCTCAGTCACTATGCCCAAAGGTGGAAAGTGCACTGGTCGAGTATGGTATTTGAATCCGTTTGATGTTGAAAACGAAGGAATTTTATTTACCCTTACGGAGCTTTGTCACGAAATGCAAACGCG
Source organism: Linnaemya vulpina (assembly GCA_963675445.1). Classification (NCBI taxonomy): domain Eukaryota; kingdom Metazoa; phylum Arthropoda; class Insecta; order Diptera; family Tachinidae; genus Linnaemya; species Linnaemya vulpina. The sequence goes on from OY776276.1 coordinate 45,367,847, forward strand.
CAATTGAAAAGTCGAAGTTACGAAAATGCTCATTTGTAATGCTTTGGCACACAGAAGGAATCTATTTTATATCATGTTTAAACCATAATCTGTCACATACACCGCACGCAAATCCGAAAGTAATTTTAATAAAATTTATTTTAAATGGCTCCTGTTGTGGCAGTTGTTGCTGGTGTGGTCGTTGTTCCTGTTGTGGTAGGTTCTCCTGTTGTGGTAGTTGCTCCTGTTGTTGTTCTTCCTCGTTTCGTTGTTGCTGTTCTTGTTGTTGTGAACGCATTGCAGCCATACACTTCCTCGCTGTATAGGCCCGTTGCTATGCAGCATTTCTGGTTCTGCTTTCTTCTACGTTTTCTTCTGGATTGTCGATTTGAAGTAATGGCTCCTTTTGTGGCAATAGTTCCTGTAGTATGATTCTCTATCGTTTTACAACAAAATTTGTTATTGTTAAAGAATTAAACAAGGGATTTAGCGATTTTGCTATTCCGCACAACTTTCAACAATACTTGTAATTGTTTGAGTTAGCTGTTATTGTTTAATAAACAACAGTTGCCTGTAAGTTGTTTAGTTTTACGAAACAATAGACATTTTTGTTTATTGGGTTAAAAAGTTACAATTAAACTACATAGTTAAAAGTTAAATACATACATATTTCTACATTTCTCATTAACTATATTGCATTATTTTATATTTAGCTTACAAAAATTTAAAAAGATTAACCTTAAAAAAAATTTCTTTTCTTACTTTCGCTTTTTTAAATATGTTTTGACAGCGATGCCACTTGACTTAAAATTTTGTCAATGTTGTTATTTGTTACCGCAAACAACATTTTACGTTGACATTATAACAATGTCTATTATTGTGTAAAGTTACAAAATCGCACTACTGCTGTGGTAGTTCCTCCTGTTGTGTTAGTGGTTCCTCGTTTAGTTATTGCTGTTCTTGTTGTTGTGTACGCATTGCAGCCATGCGCATGTGATTCCTCGCTCTCCAGGCCCGTTGATATGCAGTGAGTCTGCCTCTTCTTTATTCTACGTTTTGTTGTGGATTGGCAATTTGAAGTAGTGGTTCCTGTTGTGGCAGTTGTTCCTGCTGCGGTCGTTGCTCACGTTTTGGTGGTTGCTCCTGTTGTTGTTTTTTCTCGCTTCGTTGTTGTTGTGCACGCATTGCAGCCATGCGAATGTGCTTCCTCGCTCTAGAGGCCCGTTGATTTGCAGCGCTTCTGGCTCTTCTTTCTTCTACTGAGCCCTTTAAAATTTGCTTTAATTTGTATTGGAGTCTTATATAAATTTTATTAAAATCAACATTACCTCCATTAAGCTTTGATACAATTTGTGTTGTTTTATGTTCTGAGTTATAATTTTTTTGTAAAGTATTTTATTATTTTGTATTTGTTGCGGTCGACAAGCTATTAATCAGCTCTTTACTGAAATGTAATGCATGTATATTTTACAGCAATGGTTTTCGAACTGATCAGCGCTAGTAAAATTATGTGTTAATGAAAATTAGTAGCTGCTATTACATACTACATGCTACGGAGTGTATTTCCGTGCAGCTGTTAAGATTCTCTGTACTTCTTGTTGTTCGTATGAATCTCAAAGACGAAGAATACTTTTAGTTTGACAAGTTTTGTTCTTCATTTTTATTAATTTATTATAATTATTAAAATTATATGTTTTTGTATTCATTTTATTTATTTGTTTTTATTTCCCTATGACAATTAGTGATCATTATTTGCTACTATTGCACACTAGATGGTGCGGACTATATCTCTATGCAGCTGGTAAGTTTCTTTGTACTTCTTCTTGTCCGTATGATAACACTAATCCATTTATACATAGCTCACACCGATTTGATAATACTTTACGATTGGTTAACGATTACATCGCACATCTTACTCAAAATTTGTGATTGTGTTTTGAAAAAGAGTTTTACCCCTACCGTATAGATGTTTACACATCAAAAAACCGGCAATCAGAGTCCAAGCTCCATACAATATTATTTCTAAATAGTTTAACAATATTACTAAAAAATATTTGTTGAACTATGTTCAACAGAAGAAAAAGGCCCCAAATTCTGTTAGAGTAAGACATCATCATTTTCATTAGTATTATAAATTATCTATATTTAGTTGTGTTCAACAGAAGAAAAAGGCCCCATAATTCTGTTAGAGTAAGACATCATAATTTTCATTAGTATTATAAATTATCTATATTTTCTCGTAGTGTGTTATCATATTTCTTTCTTTATTTTTAGTTGTGTTCCTTCTTTTATAATTCCAATGAATCCCACTAGATTTAAGCATCTTCGAATTGTATAAATAAAACATTGCATTGTGAACTTTAAACGAAGAAAGACGAACATATAATTTCTTGAGCAATCCTTCAGCTAGAATACATCAGATTTCACCCTTCATTCCTCCCAACCGAGCTCTTGGAGCTCACCATTTTATCTTTCGATAAAACTAAGAAAAGCTTAGGAGGAAATGAACCAGAAGCATCAGTTGTACGGAAAATAAGAAGAAACGTCCCTTAAAACATCATCAAGTTGCTACATACAAGGAGAAAAATATTGGGTATGTAGAGTGTTTGATTTATATTTTGTGTTTTTCGGAAAAATTAAGTGTTGAAAAGAAGAAAGAGTAAACCAAAAATTAGAAGACAAATTACATAAAGGTGATAGCGGTGGCCTAGGAGAAAAACAACAACAAATATAATTACCAGCATAGCAGAATTTTTTTCAACGAAACTTTTCCGATAGAACGCAAATGCATATAAGTCTAAAAATCACAAAACTTACAAAACAGAAGTAAAACCATAAAGAATACCATCGTCGCATACACAAGAAAAACAGGTTTTGAGCTGTAAATGACATTTTTTTATTTCGGGCATGAGCATTAGCACATAAACATAAAGACGTACATATGTAGATCAGTAAGTAAATAACTCTCTTTGGCATGCACAAGGAAAACAGAAAAGAAAATTTGTTTTTTGCTAACATAAGCACAGAAAGAGTAAACGAAACATTGGCTACTGTATATCACACAACTAGCAGGCGAAACAAAAGTAAAAAAGTCGCAGAAGAGTCAATAAGTGAGTGAAGGAAAAGTTAAAGATTATAAACTGAAAACAAAGAAAATATTATTTTCAAGGTGAAATATAAAAAGCATAATTGGAGTATGCGAACACAAAACATAATTTAAATGGAATTATATAAGAAGGTTTTAAAACAATTAATATTCTGAGAATATAAATGAATTTTGCTATATCAATTCTGAGAATATAAATTAAATGTACTAAGACAGTGGTGCAAAAATAATTAAAACAAAATTTATTTAAACGTTATTCACGAATAATTACAATCACAGTGGGTAGATATATAAATCGGAATTTATAAAATAAAATAGATTGAGTCTTTACTAAAGCCAAACATTGTGTAATACAAAATAAACACAGACACAGTAGGGTCAGGGTAAAATAATAAAGAAAACATAATAAAATTTATTTTAACGGGAAACTGCTTGACTTAGGAAATAAAAATAAAGGTCTTAACGAGACACAGCCGTAGAGTATTGAATTCAAAGTTCTTAAAACTTCTAACGTAGATGTAGGGAATTGTCATGCATTCCTGATTTATGTATGCTATTCTAAACTTCCTGAGGAAACAATAAAAGCTTGGGAAACTTTCCTAAAGGACCACAAGATTTTGCCTACTTGCAATACAGAATTTGCGAAGACCAGTCGTAAAAGAGAGCCAAGCCCAAAAATGTCAATCATTTCATAGCCAACAAAAGAGCAGAACTTACAAAATATAGTTGCAAGAAGTCCAATCACAACCACCCGCTTAAATCATGTTCTTACTTCAGGTCCCTTAAAACAAAGGACAGAATAAAATACGTCTATAACAACAAGTACTGCGTAAATTGCCTTAATAATCATTATAAAACAAAATGCCAAACCACATATTCGTGGTTGAAATGTATTCAAAACAATCACACTATGTTACACGTAGACAAAACCGAAAAAGTAAGCAATAGCTTGAGCTAGAATACATGGAGTTAAGAGCCATTAGACTTTAACACATTTGCTAATTCAGGTACCCGCAACTAGACGAATGAGCCCAAGTCAGCGCGCACAGCCTGCCACGACTACAGCGCAAATTGAGACGGTGCAAGCAAATTTTTCACAAAATGAAGGTACAAATATACTACCAACAGATAGAGAATTTCGGGGAATTATTTAATGTCCGGGCACTTTTAAACTCCGAATCAGAGAAAATTTTCATATCGCGGCGAATTCAACAAAGACTATGACTTCCACTAGGAACTTATAACACCAAAATATCAGGCCTTGGAGAAACGGTGATAGCAAACTCAAAATCAAAATGTACCGTAGTGCTATACTCACGAAATTAAACTTTTAAAATAGAAATAAAGGCTATAGTGTTAGCAAAGCTATCACATTTTTTGCCATCTAAGCCAATTAACGTGCGAAAGTTAGCAATAGCATTTATTTACCACTTATCAACCTTCCAGGTGTTGAATTTTGGAATGAAAATACGGTGGAAGATAGAGAATGCTACTTTAGATGGTATTTTTCAGGCACTGAGAGAGCTACTGAAGTATATTTCTTTGCTACAAGGGTTTTGCTTAATGATGATATACTTTTGACTGAATATATTATAAAGTTGTGGAAAGTAGAAGTACTAGAAAAAATTCACATGGACTCACAAAGTGATTTGTTTTGCAAAAAATTGTTCCAACAAACCACAACTCGGGATAAGGACATGGCAGTAATATTGCGATGGAGCAATTATAAATATGCATTTATCGGGGACATCTAAAAGATGAAAAATTAAGGTACATGAACAGGATCGTCTACATCAATGTATTCTATTGCGAAAAAATTAGCTAGACGAAATTAGCACTTTTCAGCTTAAGACAGTGACGTTTGGCATCAAATTGCCTTTCTTGGCAATAAGAACTCTACTAGATTTGGCGAAAGACTGCAAGGATCTTTAAATGGAAGTATCACAAATTTTGAAAGATGAAATACATGTAGATGATGTTTGTTCAGGAGGTCATACGTTATATGACGCAGAAAGTAAGCAGAGCAAACTCATAAAGGTATTGCAGTCTGCTATATTTCCATTGAACAAAATTGCGGCGTATTGTTGCGCGATTTATCTTAGATCAGAAACTACAGCAGGCAATATACATAGTAACTTGCTAATAGCCAAAAATAAAATCGCCCCCTAAAACGGATAAACTTCCGAAACTAGAATTTTGCGGGGCTCTGTTGCTTACTAAACTCGTAAAACAGCTAGTTGTAAACTTCCATTTTCAATACGAATTATTCCTAAGGACGGACTCGTCAATTGTTCTTGAATATCGTCCACTTAAAACATTCGCAGTGAACCTAGTGGTTAAATCCTAGAAATTGCCAGCCTCAATGTATGGTAGCATGTGAGAACAGAACAGAATCCAGCAGATTTGGGGACATGCGGGTGCACGCCGCTAGAGCTGAAGACGAGTAAACTATGGTGGAACGGCCCTTCTTGGCTAAGTGAGCTAGTATTTGCTTGGCCTGATCCACGAACTTTTGACCCAACAGATTTAGAGACCAATGCATGTGGGCTGCACAAAGAAGGTATGCCGCTAAGACCGATTTGTTCATCAATAAATTCTCCATCTTACGGTCTATGCAAATACACAACTCAGATTTTGAAGAACATTACTAAGACATCAAATTATAATGTAAAGGACACAGTAGAGTTTAAAGGAAAAATTTACCAAGAAACAATTTGTCAAGAGGAGATATTAGTATCTTTTGAAGTGATATCGCTTTTTCCAAGTATACCCTTCAATCTGGCAATCAATTTAATAAAGGACAAATGGGACAAAGTTTCCCAACATACAAATATACCTAAAGATTTGTTTGTGGACATTATTACGTTTTGTATAAAAGATAATAGGTATTTTAAGTATAACGACAAGATTTATGAACAATTAAAAGGAATGCGTATGGGATCACCAGCTTCACCGCTGATTGCTGATATTATCATGGAAGAGCTACCAGACCGCAGCATAGAAAAACTAGATATAAGACCAAGAGCTCTAAGCAAATATGTGGACGATTTGTTTTGTATCATTAAGTGCAGTAGTGTAGATGAAACACTAAAATGTTTAAATAATTTCCACCCAAGGATTCAATTTACGATAGAATTAGAGAAAGATGGAATGTTACCGTTTTTAGATGCCTTAATTATAAGAGAAAATAATTTTTTAATAACTAATTGGTATCAAAAACCAACTGCATCGGAGAGAATTATAAACTTCCATTCTAACCACCCAAAACACGTCAAAATAAATACTGCTAAGAACTTTGTCACAAGAGTTTTAAAAATAAGCGATAATAAATTTCACAACGAAAACTACGAAAAAAAAATACGAAATATATTACTAAAACACAGCTTTTCATATCCCTTAATAATCAACATCATACGGGACACGATAAAGAATTTAAACAAAATACATACACCAAAATCGGAAAAGATTTACAAGTCGTTAACACACGTACCAGGTTTCTCAGATAGAATAACCCAATCCAATATCTACAATACTGATGACGTTAACATTGCTCTAAAAAACACAAACACTTTAAACTCCCTCTTTTCGAATACAAAAACAAAATTAGACAAGTTAGATATATACAATAACAAAAATGTATGTAAGAAAATATATGTAGGAACAACAAACTCAAAACTTAGGACAAGATTGGCTGCACACAAATCTAATTATAAAAATAGAAACGAAAATTTGGAACAAAAAAGCGCATTAGCTGCCCACTGTGCAATGCATTGTCACTCGCCAGACATAAATAATACAGAAATATTACAACAAGAACATAATTATAAAAGAAGATTCACTATAGAAATGCTACATATAATTAACACTCCCGCCGAAATTAGGATGAACTACAAAACAGACACGGAAAATTGCGCGCATACATATAGACATATAATAACAAAACACAATAAACCAAAACAAATTTAGTAAACATTTAACCCTTTTCAAAACTAGACTACTTTACTCAATAGTAAGACAAAATATATTTACGTGTTGTTATGTTTATAATTTTAAACACTTGTTTATAAATAACTCTTTAGTTAATTAAAATCAAATTATATTTTTGTGATACTAAATGTTGTAACAACAAAATTGTTTTCTCAGTTTTTCCTGACGAAGAACACCGAAGATGTTCGATATATCGAAATAATAAAATATTTACAAATATAACGAGATAAAACATAACAAGAGTTTTATTTTCGATTCTTAGACCTAGAGCCTGAATAATAATTATAAGAAGAATTTAAATAAATATTGAAAGTCAACTCAATTATTATAACAGGTATATTTATTTGGATTTTTATATTTGGTCGAAAAAATTATAAATCAATATATAATTTTTATTTTTGCTTTAAAATATAAAAAGAAAAAACAACTGACTTTTATGAAAAAATGAATAATAGTTACGGTCCCTGATTTTAATGAATTCAGTATATAGTGAATTATTACCTTGAAGAAATGTTTGATATAATGGTTCCCAAAAGGGCTTAGATGTGGTGATTGCAAAATATCCATTATAGTGTTGGCGGATTCGTTGAAATAAATCGCACATGTCAAATAAATCACAAATGTTACGGGATCTTCGTTCTCTAATGTGGCCTTATGTTATAATTGTAGTGCATATTCTGAAGTGAAATCTCATCAATATCAGCGCCATTATTTTTTTATTTGTTCAGCAAAGACATGAGGTTTGGCTAACCAATTTCGTTTGCACTCAATGTGAGGGTGACGGTTGGCTTAACAAGCTGCCTTATCATGGCAAACAAGTCACGCTTTCGCCGTGCCCAGTAGTAAACGGAATTAGGGATTGACCTTAAAAATGCCAGATTCTTGTCTATGCAACCATGTAAAAAAAGGATTTCCAATGTCAGCCCGGGTTACATTTATATTTATTCCAATATACTTGAAACCGATTGTGATGGAACTGCTAATGCGAAGACGTATTATCTTCATGGCCACATAAAGTAAATGGGATGGATTTACTCTACGTATATCTGCTCTACGGAGCTCACTGCTGGCTATCATAAAATGAGTGATATTAAGGTCTTCTTTTAAAAGTCCTGAGTGCGCCAAGATATATAGATGGAAATGATAATTCTTCACAATTCTCATCAAAGATAATAGTTATTGGAGTGTTGTTCTGAGCCGGTGGTCAACATAGGTATTTGTCTTCGTTCTAAAGCAAAGTTTGTTGTTGTGCATGTAAAGAATCGTCTATTGTAATAAGTTCACTAATTACATCTTGGTCAGTGTTTGATGTTGTTAACAAATTAGTGTTATCGTTGCGGAAAAGAGAATTATCTATTGTGATATTGTGTAACTTAAACATAGGTGTATTAATAAGATATTGCAGCCAAAGTTTGACGACGCTTTTCCTTATCATTCCCATAACATAGCTAGACTTGTGGATCTGTTTCCTTTTAATGTGTACATTAATTGCGAAATCTTCATCGACATTCCGTGGTAAAGCCGTGACCATATTATTGACATTAACCGCTGCATTAATTATTTGTCCATATATTTCCTATTGACCCTGTCCATGACGCAATTGCCTAATTACCATAAACGGCAATCTTGGAGAGATCAAGCGCTCAGTCACTATGCCCAAAGGTGGAAAGTGCACTGGTCGAGTATGGTATTTGAATCCGTTTGATGTTGAAAACGAAGGAATTTTATTTACCCTTACGGAGCTTTGTCACGAACTGCAAACGCGCAATTGAAAAGTCGAAGTTACGAAAATGCTCATTTGTAATGCTTTGGCACACAGAAGGAATCTATTTTATATCATGTTTAAACCACAATCTGTCACATACACCGCACGCAAATCCGAAAGTAATTTTAATAAAATTTATTTTAAATGGCTCCTGTTGTGGTAGTTGTTGCTGGTGTGGTAGTTGTTCCTGTTGTGGTAGGTTCTCCTGTTGTGGTAGTTGCTCCTGTTGTTGTTCTTCCTCGTTTCGTTGTTGCTGTTCTTGTTGTTGTGAACGCATTGCAGCCGTAGACTTCCTCGCTGTATAGGCCCGTTGCTATGCAGCATTTCTGGTTCTGCTTTCTTCTACATTTTCTTCTGGATTGTCGATTTGAAATAGTGGCTCCTTTTGTGGCAATAGCTCCTGTAGTATGATTCTCTATCGTTTTACAACAAAAGTTGTTATTGTTAAAGAATTAAACAAGGGATTTAGCGATTTTGCTATTCCGCACAACTTTCAACAATACTTGTAATTGTTTGAGTTAGCTGTTATTGTTTAATAAACAACAGTTGCCTTTAAATTGTTTAGTTTTACGAAACAATAGACATTTTTGTTTATTGAGTTAAAAAGTTACAATTAAACTACATAGTTAAAAGTTAAATACATACATATTTCTACATTTCTCATTAACTATATTGCATTATTTTATACTTAGCTTACAAAAATTTAAAAAGATTAACCTTAAAAAAAATTTCTTTTCTTACTTTCGCTTTTTTAAATATGTTTTGACAGCGATGCCACTTGACTTAAAATTTTGTCAATGTTGTTATTTGTTACCGCAAACAACATTTTACGTTGACATTATAACAATGTCTGTTATTGTGTAAAGTTACAAAAGCGCACTACTGCTATGGTAGTTCCTCCTGTTGTGTTAGTGGTTCCTCGTTTAGTTGTTGCTGTTCTTGTTGTTGTGTACGCATTGCAGCCATGCGCATGTGATTCCTCGCTCTCCAGGCCCGTTGATATGCAGTGAGTCTGCCTCTTCTTTATTCTACGTTTTGTTTTGGATTGGCAATTTGAAGTAGTGGCTCCTGTTGTGGCAGTTGTTCCTGCTGCGGTCGTTGCTCATGTTGTGGTAGTTGCTCCTGTTGTTGTTTTTTCTCGCTTCGTTGTTGTTGTGCACGCATTGCAGCCATGCGCATGTGATTCCTCGCTCTAGAGGCCCGTTGATTTGCAGCGCTTCTGGCTTTTCTTTCTTCTACTGAGCCCTTTAAAATTTGTTTTAATTTGTATTGGAATCTTATATAAATTTTATTAAAATCAACATTACCTCCATTAAGCTTTGATACAATTTGTGTTGTTTTATGTTCTGAGTTATAATTTTTTTGTAAAGTATTTTATTATTTTGTATTTGTTGCGGTCGACAAGCTATTAATCAGCTCTTTACTGAAATGTAATGCATGTATATTTTACAGCAATGGTTTTCGAACTGATCAGCGCTAGTACAATTATGTGTTAATGAAAATTAGTAGCTGCTATTACATACTACATGCTACGGAGTGTATTTCCGTGCAGCTGTTAAGATTCTCTGTACTTCTTGTTGTTCGTATGAATCTCAAAGACGAAGAATACTTTTAGTTTGACAAGTTTTGTTCTTCATTTTTATTAATTTATTATAATTATTAAAATTATATGTTTTTGTATTCATTTTATTTATTTGTTTTTATTTCCCTATGACAATTAGTGATCATTATTTGCTACTATTGCACACTAGATGGTGCGGACTATATCTCTATGCAGCTGGTAAGTTTCTTTGTACTTCTTCTTGTCCGTATGATAACACTAATACATTTATACATAGCTCACACCGATTTGATAATACTTTACGATTGGTTAACGATTACATCGCACATCTTACTCAAAATTTGTGATTGTGTTTTGAAAAAGAGTTTTACCCCTACCGTATAGATGTTTACACATCAAAAAACCGGCAATCAGAGTCCAAGCTCCATACAATATTATTTCTAAATAGTTTAACAATATTACTAAAAAATATTTGTTGAACTATGTTCAACAGAAGAAAAAGGCCCCATAATTCTGTTAGAGTAAGACATCATAATTTTCATTAGTATTATAAATTATCTATATTTTCTCGTAGTGTGTTATCATATTTCTTTCTTTATTTTTAGTTGTGTTCCTTCTTTTATAATTCCAATGAATCCCACTAGATTTAAGCATCTTCGAATTGTATAAATAAAACATTGCATTGTGAACTTTAAACGAAGAAAGACGAACATATAATTTCTTGAGCAATCCTTCAGCTAGAATACATCAGATTTCACCCTCCATTCCTCCCAACCGAGCTCTTGGAGCTCACCATTTTATCTTTCGATAAAACTAAGAAAAGCTTAGGAGGAAATGAACCAGAAGCATCAGTTATACGGAAAATAAGAAGAAACGTCCCTTAAAACATCATCAAGTTGCTACATACAAGCAGAAAAATATTGGGTATGTAGAGTGTTTGATTTATATTTTGTGTTTTTCGGAAAAATTAAGTGTTGAAAAGAAGAAAGAGCAAACCAAAAATTAGAAGACAAATTACATAAAGGTGATAGCGGTCGCCTAGGAGAAAAACAACAAATATAATTACCAGCATACCAGAATTTTTTTCAACGAAACTTTTCCGATAGAACGCAAATGCATATAAGTCTAAAAATCACAAAACTTACAAAACAGAAGTAAAACCATAAAGAATACCATCGTCGCATACACAAGAAAAACAGGTTTTGAGCTGTAAATGACATTTTTTATTTCGGGCATGCGCATTAGCACATAAAGACGTACATATGTAGATCAGTAAGTAAATAACTCTCTTTGGCATGCACAAGGAAAACAGATGATTATGTTTTTTGCTAACATAAGCACAGAAAGAGTAAACGAAACATTGGCTACTGTATATCACACAACTAGCAGGCGAAAAAAAAATAAAAAAGTCGCAGAAGAGTCAATAAAAGAGTGAAAGAAAAGTTAAAGATTATAAACTGAAAACAAAGAAAATATTATTTTCAAGGTGAAATATAAAAAGCATAATTGGAGTATGCGAACACAAAACATAATTTAAATGGAATTATATAAGATGGTTTTAAAACAATTAATATTCTGAGAATATAAATGAATTTTGCTATATCAATTCTGAGAATATAAATTAAATGTACTAAGACAGTGGTGCAAAAATAATTAAAACAAAATTTATATACTAAATATTTCTAAAAAAGAAACGTTATTCACGAATAATTACAATCGCAGTGGGTAGATATATAAATCGGAATTTAAAAAATAAAATAGATTGAGTCTTTAGTAAAGCAAAACATTGTGTAATACAAAATAAACACAGACACAGTAGGGTCAGGGTAAAATAATACAGAAAACATAATAAAATTTATTTTAACGGGAAACTGCTTGACTTAGGAAATAAAAATTAAGGTCATAACGAGACACAGCCATAGAGTATTGAATTCAAAGTTCTTAAAACTTCTAACGTAGATGTAGGGAATTGTCATGCATTCCTGATTTATGTATGCTATTCTAAACTTCCTGAGGAAACAATAAAAGCTTGGGAAACTTTCCTAAAGGACCACAAGACCAGTCGTAAAAGAGAGTCAAACCCAAAAATGTCAATCATTTCATAGCCAACAAAAGAGCAGAACTTACAAAATACAGTTGCAAGAAGTCCAACCACAACCACCCGCTTAAATCATGTTCTTACTTCAGGTCCCTTAAAACAAAGGATAGAATAAAATACGTCTATAACAACAAGTATTGCCTTAATAATATTTATAAAACAAAATGCCAAACCACATATTCGTGTTTGAAATGTATTCAAAACAATCACACTATGTTACACGTAGACAAAACCGAAAAAGTAAGCAATAGCTTGAGCTAGAATACATGGAGTTAAGAGCCATTAGACTTTAACACATTTGCTAATTCAGGTACCCGCAACTAGACGAATGAGCCCAAGTCAGCGTGTACAGCCTGCCACGACTACAGCGCGAATTGAGACGGTGCAAGTAAATTTTTCACAAAATGAAGGTACAAATATACTACCAACAGATAGAGAATTTTGGTGAATTATTTAATGTCCGGGCACTTTTAAACTCCGAATCAGAGAAAATTTTCATATCGCGGCGAATTCAACAAAGACTATGACTTCCACTAGGAACTTATAACACCAAAATATCAGGCCTTGGAGAAACGGTGATAGCAAACTCAAAATCAAAATGTACCGTAGTGCTATACTCACGAAATTGAACTTTTAAAATAGAAATAAAGGCTAGTGTTAGCAAAGCTATCACATTTTTTGCCATCTAACGTGCGAAAGTTAGCAATAGCAATTATTTACCACTTATCAACCTTCCAGGTGTTGAATTTTGGAATGAAAATACGGTGGAAGATAGAGAATCCTGCTTTAGATGGTATTTTTCAGGTACTGAGAGAGCTACTGAAGTAAATTTCTTTGCTACAAGGGTTTTGCTTAATGATGATATACTTTTGACTGAATATATTTATCGGGGACATCTAAAAGATGAAAAATTAAGGTACATGAACAGGATCGTCCACATCAATGTATTCTATTACGAAAAAATTAGCTAGACGAAATTAGCACTTTTCAACTTAAGACAGTGACGTTTGGCATCAAATTGCCTTTCTTGGCGATAAGAACTCTACTAGATTTGGTGAAAGACTGCAAGGATTTTTAAATGGAAGCATCACAAATTTTGAAAGATGAAATACATGTAGATGATGTTTGTTCAGGAGGTCATACGTTATATGACGCAGAAATTAAGCAAAGCAAACTCATAAAGGTATTGCAGTCTGCTATATTTCCATTGAAGAAAATTACGGCGTATTGTTGCGCGATTTATCTTAGATCAGAAACTACAGCAGGCAATATACATAGTAACTTGTTAATAGCCAAAAATAAAATCGCCCCCTAAAACGGATAAACTTCCGAAACTAGAATTTTGCGGGGCTCTGTTGCTTACTAAACTCGTAAAACAGCTAGTTGTAAACTTCCATTTTCAATACGAATTATTCCTAAGGACGGACTCGTCAATTGTTCTTGAATATCGTCCACTTAAAACATTCGCAGTGAACCTAGTAGTTAAATCCTAGAAATTACCAGCCTCAATGTATGGTAGCATGTGAGAACAGAACAGAATCCAGCAGATTTGAGGATAATGCACGCCGCTAGAGCTGAAGACGAGTAAACTATGGTGGAACGCCCCCTCCTGGCTAAGTGAGCTAGTATTTGCTTGGCCTGATCCACGAACTTTTGACCCAACAGATTTAGAGACCAATGCACGTGGGCTGCACAAAGAAGGTATGCCACTAAGACCGATTTGTTCATCAATAAATTCTCCATCTTACGGTCTATGCAAATACACAACTCAGATTTTGAAGAACATTACTAAGACATCAAATTATAATGTAAAGGACACAGTAGAGTTTAAAAGAAAAATTTACCAAGAAACAGTTTGTCAAGAGGAGATATTAGTATCTTTTAAAGTGATATCGCTGTTTCCAAGTATACCCGTCAATCTGGCAATCAATTTAATAAAGGACAAATGCGACAAAGTTTCCCAACATACAAATATATCTAAAGATCTGTTTGTGGACATTATTACGTTTTGTATAAAAGATAATAGGTATTTTAAGTATAACGACAAGATTTATGAACAATTAAAAGGAATGCCTATGGGATCACCAGCTTCACCGGTGATTGCTGATATTATCATGGAAGAGCTACTAGACCGCAGCATAGAAAAATTAGATATAAGACCAAGAGCTCTAAGCAAATATGTGGACGATTTGTTTTGTATCATTAAGTGCAGTAGTGTAGATGAAACACTAAAATGTTTAAATAATTTCCACCCAAGGATTCAATTTACGATAGAAGTAGAGAAAGATGGAATGTTACCGTTTTTAGATGCCTTAATTATAAGAGAAAATAATTTTTTAATAACTTAAATTTAATAAAATTCTAACCACCCAAAACACGTCAAAATAAATACTGCTAAGAACTTTGTCACAAGAGTTTTAAAAATAAGCGATAATAAATTTCACAACGAAAACTACGAAAAAAAAAATACGAAATATATTACTAAAACACAGCTTTTCATATCCCTTAATAATCAACATCATACGGGACACGATAAAGAATTTAAACAAAATACATACACCAAAATCGGAAAAGATTTACAAGACATGAAGAAAATAATCAAATGGTAACACAGGTATCATAACACACAAGTGTTAACATCAGGTACCAGGTTTCTCAGGTTTCTCAGATAGAATCACCCAATCCAATATCTCAACACTGATGACGTTAACATTGCTCTAAAAAACACAGACACTTTAAACTCCCTCTTTTCGAATAAAAAACAATATTAGACAAGTTAGATATATACAATAACAAAAATGTATGTTAGAAAATATATGTAGGAACAAGAAAATCAAAACTTAGGACAAGATTGGCTGCACACAAATCTAATTATAAAAATAGAAACGAAAATTTGGAACAAAAAACCGCATTAGCAGCCCACTGTGCAATGCATTGTCACTCGCAGACATAAATAATACAGAAATATTACAACAAGAACATAATTATAAAAGAAGATTCACTGTAGAAATGCTACATATAATTAACACTCCCGTCGAAATTAGGATGAACTACAAAACAGACACGGAAAATTGTGCGCATACGTATAGACATATAATAACAAAACACAATAAACCAAAACAAATTTAGTAAACATTTAACCCTTTGCAAAACTAGACTACTTTACTCAATAGTAAGACAAAATATATTTACGTGTTGTTATGTTTATAATTTTAAACACTTGTTTATAAATAACTCTTTAGTTAATTAAAATCAAATTGTTTATTTGTGATACTAAATGTTGTAACAAAATTGTTTTTTCAGTTTTTCCTGAAGAAGAACACCGAAGGTGTTCGAAATATCGAAATAATAAAATGTTTACAAATATAACGAGATAAAACATAACAGGAGTTTTAATATTTATATAGGCTAATTGTTCTAACTTAGTTTTTCATAAATAAAATCACATACAATTTAAGCTTTGGCTTGAGCTACCAATGAAAATTGGAAAAAACGTTCACATATACTTAAGTATAAAATTCAAACCATAAAAGTTTGACTTAATGTATAATGGAACAAAAAATTCAGAAAAATGGGACATGAAGAAAATAATCAAATGGTAACACAGGTATCATAACACACAAGTGTTAACATCAGGTTGATACAGTTCTCGGATTGTTTTTCACAATAAAATTTGTGTAAATAGAAAACTGTTATCACATTCAACTAAGCCACCTAAACAGTGGTGATAAACACAATATACACATGAGCACTGAAGATGAAAGTGTAGCGACTTTCGAAAACAGCTGTTCTGCTCTGCTGTGTAAGTTGAATAAAACTGATGGTGACTTCCTTTGTGCCTAGGAATATTTATCATCATGTCTTTCTGAGATTTTAACTAAGTTAGAACAATTAGCCTATATAAATATTAATATAGCAAAATAAAAATGTTCAATAAAAATAAAATCACAGGAGTTTTATTTTCGAGTCTTAGACCTAAAGCCTGAAGAATAATTATAAGAAGAATTTAAATAAATATTGAAAGTCAACTCACTTATTATAACAGGTATATTTAGTTGGATTTTTATATTTGGTCGAAAAAATTATAATAAATCAAAATCTAATTTTTATTTTTGCTTTAAAATATAAAAAGAAAAAACAACTGGCTTTTATGAAAAAATGAATCATAGTTACGGTCCCTGATTTTAATGAATTCAGTGTATAGTGAATTATTACCTTAAAGAAATGTTTGATATAATGGTTCCCAAAAGGGCTTAGATGTGGTGATTGCAAAATATCCATTATAGTGTTGGCCGATTTGTTAAAATAAATCGCACATGTCAAATAAATCACACATGTTACGGGATCTTCGTTCTCTAATGTGGCCTTATGTTATAATTGTAATGCATATTCTGAAGTGTAATCTCATCAATATCAGCGCCATTATTTTTTTATTTGTTCAGCAAAGACATGAGGTTTGGCTAACCAATTTCGTTTGCACTCAATGTGAGGGTGACGGTTGGCTTAACAAGCTGCCTTATCATGGCAAACAAGTCACGCTTTCGCCGTGCCCAGTAGTAAACGGAATTAGGGATTGACCTTAAAAATGCCAGATTCTTGTCTATGCAACCATGTAAAAAAAAAGGATTTCCAATGTCAGCCCGGGTTACATTTATATTTAATCCAATATACTTGAAACCGATTGTGATGGAACTGCTAATGTGAAGACGAATTATCTTCATGGCCACATAAAGTAAATGGGATGGATTTACTCTACGTATATCTGCTCTACGGAGCTCACTGCTGGCTATCATAAAATGAGTGATATTAAGGTATTCTTTTAAAAGTCCTGAGTGCGCCAAGATATATAGATGGAAATGATAATTCTTCACAATTCTCATCAAAGATAATAGTTATTGGAGTGTTGTTCTGAGCCGGTGGTAAACATAGGTATTTGTCTTCGTTCTTAAGCAAAGTTTGTTGTTGTGCATGTAAAGAATCGTCTATTGTAATAAGTTCACTAATTACATCTTGGTCAGTGTTTGATGTTGTTAACAAATTAGTGTTATCGTTGCGGAAAAGAGAATTATCTATTGTGAAATTGTGTAACTTAAGCATAGGTGTATTAATAAGATATTGCAGCCAAAGTTTGACGACGCTTTTCCTTATCATTCCCATAACATAGCTAGACTTGTGGATCTGTTTCCTTTTAATGTGTACATTAATTGCGAAATCTTCATCGACATTCCGTGGTAAAGCCGTGACCATATTATTGACATTAACCGCTACATTAATTATTTCTCCATATATTTCCTATTGACCCTGTCCATGACGCAATTGCCTAATTACCATAAACGGCAATCTTGGAGAGATCAAGCGCTCAGTCACTATGCCCAAAGGTGGAAAGTGCACTGGTGGAGAATGGTATTTGAATCCGTTTGATGTTGAAAACGAAGGAATTTTATTTATCCTTACGGAGCTTTGTCACGAACTGCAAACGCGCAATTGAAAAGTCGAAGTTACGAAAATGCTCATTTGTAATGCTTTGGCACACAGAAGGAATCTATTTTATATCATGTTTAAACCACAATCTGTCACATACACCGCACGCAAATCCGAAAGTAATTTTAATAAAATTTATTTTAAATGGCTCCTGTTGTGGTAGTTGTTGCTAGTGTGGTAGTTGTTCCTGTTGTGGTAGGTTCTCCTGTTGTGGTAGTTGCTCCTGTTGTTGTTCTTCCTCGTTTCGTTGTTGCTGTTCTTGTTGTTGTGAACGCATTGCAGCCGTAGACTTCCTCGCTGTATAGGCCCGTTGCTATGCAGCATTTCTGGTTCTGCTTTCTTCTACATTTTCTTCTGGATTGTCGATTTGAAATAGTGGCTCCTTTTGTGGCAATAGCTCCTGTAGTATGATTCTCTATCGTTTTACAACAAAAGTTGTTATTGTTAAAGAATTAAACAAGGGATTTAGCGATTTTGCTATTCCGCACAACTTTCAACAATACTTGTAATTGTTTGAGTTAGCTGTTATTGTTTAATAAACAACAGTTGCCTTTAAATTGTTTAGTTTTACGAAACAATAGACATTTTTGTTTATTGAGTTAAAAAGTTACAATTAAACTACATAGTTAAAAGTTAAATACATACATATTTCTACATTTCTCATTAACTATATTGCATTATTTTATACTTAGCTTACAAAAATTTAAAAAGATTAACCTTAAAAAAAATTTCTTTTCTTACTTTCGCTTTTTTAAATATGTTTTGACAGCGATGCCACTTGACTTAAAATTTTGTCAATGTTGTTATTTGTTACCGCAAACAACATTTTACGTTGACATTATAACAATGTCTGTTATTGTGTAAAGTTACAAAAGCGCACTACTGCTATGGTAGTTCCTCCTGTTGTGTTAGTGGTTCCTCGTTTAGTTGTTGCTGTTCTTGTTGTTGTGTACGCATTGCAGCCATGCGCATGTGATTCCTCGCTCTCCAGGCCCGTTGATATGCAGTGAGTCTGCCTCTTCTTTATTCTACGTTTTGTTTTGGATTGGCAATTTGAAGTAGTGGCTCCTGTTGTGGCAGTTGTTCCTGCTGCGGTCGTTGCTCATGTTGTGGTAGTTGCTCCTGTTGTTGTTTTTTCTCGCTTCGTTGTTGTTGTGCACGCATTGCAGCCATGCGAATGTGCTTCCTCGCTCTAGAGGCCCGTTGATTTGCAGCGCTTCTGGCTCTTCTTTCTTCTACTGAGCCCTTTAAAATTTGTTTTAATTTGTATTGGAATCTTATATAAATTTTATTAACATCAACATTACCTCCATTAAGCTTTGATACAATTTGTGTTGTTTTATGTTCTGAGTTATAATTTTTTTGTAAAATATTTTATTATTTTGTATTTGTTGCGGTCGGCAAGCTATTAATCAGCTCTTTACTGAAATGTAATGCATGTAGATTTTACAGCAATGGTTTTCGAACTGATCAGCGCTAGTACAATTATGTGTTAATGAAAATTAGTAGCTGCTATTGCATACTACATGGTGCGGAGTGTATTTCCGTGCAGCTGTTAAGATTCTCTGTACTTCGTGTTGTTCGTATGAATGACAATCTCAAAGACGAAGAATACTTTTAGTTTGACAAGTTTTGTTTTTCATTTTTATTAATTTATTATAATTATTAAAATTATATGTTTTTGTATTCATTTTATTTATTTGTTTTTATTTCCCTATGACAATTAGTGATCATTATTTGCTACTATTGCACACTAGATGGTGCGGACTATATCTCTATGCAGCTGGTAAGTTTCTTTGTACTTCTTCTTGTCCGTATGATTACACTAATACATTTATACATAGCTCACACCGATTTGATAATGCTTTACGATTGGTTAACGATTACATCGCACATCTTACTCAAAATTTGTGATTGTGTTTTGAAAAAGAGTTTTACCCCTACCGTATAGATGTTTACACATTAAAAAAAACGGCAATCAGAGTCCAAGCTCCATACAATATTATTTCTAAATAGTATAACAATATTACTAAAAAATATTTCTTGAACTATGTTCAACAGAAGAAAAAGGCCCCAAATTCTGTTAGAGTAAGACATAATCATTTTCATTAGTATTATAAATTATCTATATTTTCTCGTAGTGTATTATTATATTTCTTTCTTTATTTTTAGTTGTGTTCAACAGAAGAAAAAGGCCCCATAATTCTGTTAGAGTAAGACATCATAATTTTCATTAGTATCATAAATTATCTATATTTTCTCGTAGTGTGTTATCATATTTCTTTCTTTATTTTTAGTTGTGTTCCTTCTTTTATAATTCCAAAGAATCACACTAGATTTAAGCATCTTCGAATTGTATAAATAAAACATTGCATTGTGAACTTTAAACGAAGAAAGACGAACATATAATTTCTTGAGCAATCAGTATCACAGCAAAGACCTGTGAAGTTAAGTACTCAACAAAGTTGAATAAATTATACACTGCGCTTGTAATAAGAAGAGGGTATTATTAGCCCAATAGAACCAATGAATCTCCTTCAGGTAGAATACATCAGATTTCACCCTCCATTCCTCCCAACCGAGCTCTTGGAGCTCACCATTTTATCTTTCGATAAAACTAAGAAAAGCTTAGGAGGAAATGAACCAGAAGCATCAGTTATACGGAAAATAAGAAGAAACGTCCCTTAAAACATCATAAAGTTGCTACATACAAGGAGAAAAATATTGGGTATGTAGAGTGTTTGATTTATATTTTGTGTTTTTCGGAAAAATTAAGTGTTGAAAAGAAGAAAGAGCAAACCAAAAATTAGAAGACAAATTACATAAAGGTGATAGCGGTCGCCTAGGAGAAAAACAACAAATATAATTACCAGCATACCAGAATTTTTTTCAACGAAACTTTTCCGATAGAACGCAAATGCATATAAGTCTAAAAATCACAAAACTTACAAAACAGAAGTAAAACCATAAAGAATACCATCGTCGCATACACAAGAAAAACAGGTTTTGAGCTGTAAATGACATTTTTTATTTCGGGCATGCGCATTAGCACATAAACATAAAGACGTACATATGTAGATCAGTAAGTAAATAACTCTCTTTGGCATGCACAAGGAAAACAGATGATTATGTTTTTTGCTAACATAAGCACAGAAAGAGTAAACGAAACATTGGCTACTGTATATCACACAACTAGCAGGCGAAAAAAAAATAAAAAAGTCGCAGAAGAGTCAATAAAAGAGTGAAAGAAAAGTTAAAGATTATAAACTGAAAACAAAGAAAATATTATTTTCAAGGTGAAATATAAAAAGCATAATTGGAGTATGCGAACACAAAACATAATTTAAATGGAATTATATAAGATGGTTTTAAAACAATTAATATTCTGAGAATATAAATGAATTTTGCTATATCAATTCTGATAATATAAATTAAATGTACTAAGACAGTGGTGCAAAAATAATTAAAACAAAATTTATTTACTAAATATTTCTAAAAAAGAAACGTTATTCACGAATAATTACAATCGCAGTGGGTAGATATATAAATCGGAATTTAAAAAATAAAATAGATTGAGTCTTTAGTAAAGCAAAACATTGTGTAATACAAAATAAACACAGACACAGTAGGGTCAGGGTAAAATAATACAGAAAACATAATAAAATTTATTTTAACGGGAAACTGCTTGACTTAGGAAATAAAAATTAAGGTCATAACGAGACACAGCCATAGAGTATTGAATTCAAAGTTCTTAAAACTTCTAACGTAGATGTAGGGAATTGTCATGCATTCCTGATTTATGTATGCTATTCTAAACTTCCTGAGGAAACAATAAAAGCTTGGGAAACTTTCCTAAAGGACCACAAGACCAGTCGTAAAAGAGAGTCAAACCCAAAAATGTCAATCATTTCATAGCCAACAAAAGAGCAGAACTTACAAAATACAGTTGCAAGAAGTCCAACCACAACCACCCGCTTAAATCATGTTCTTACTTCAGGTCCCTTAAAACAAAGGATAGAATAAAATACGTCTATAACAACAAGTATTGCCTTAATAATATTTATAAAACAAAATGCCAAACCACATATTCGTGTTTGAAATGTATTCAAAACAATCACACTATGTTACACGTAGACAAAACCGAAAAAGTAAGCAATAGCTTGAGCTAGAATACATGGAGTTAAGAGCCATTAGACTTTAACACATTTGCTAATTCAGGTACCCGCAACTAGACGAATGAGCCCAAGTCAGCGTGTACAGCCTGCCACGACTACAGCGCGAATTGAGACGGTGCAAGCAAATTTTTCACAAAATGAAGGTACAAATATACTACCAACAGATAGAGAATTTTGGTGAATTATTTAATGTCCGGGCACTTTTAAACTCCGAATCAGAGAAAATTTTCATATCGCGGCGAATTCAACAAAGACTATGACTTCCACTAGGAACTTATAACACCAAAATATCAGGCCTTGGAGAAACGGTGATAGCAAACTCAAAATCAAAATGTACCGTAGTGCTATACTCACGAAATTGAACTTTTAAAATAGAAATAAAGGCTAGTGTTAGCAAAGCTATCACATTTTTTGCCATCTGACGTGCGAAAGTTAGCAATAGCAATTATTTACCACTTATCAACCTTCCAGGTGTTGAATTTTGGAATGAAAATACGGGGAAGATAGAGAATCCTGCTTTAGATGGTATTTTTCAGGTACTGAGAGAGCTACTGAAGTAAATTTCTTTGCTACAAGGGTTTTGCTTAATGATGATATACTTTTGACTGAATATATTTATCGGGGACATCTAAAAGATGAAAAATTAAGGTACATGAACAGGATCGTCCACATCAATGTATTCTATTACGAAAAAATTAGCTAGACGAAATTAGCACTTTTCAACTTAAGACAGTGACGTTTGGCATCAAATTGCCTTTCTTGGCGATAAGAACTCTACTAGATTTGGTGAAAGACTGCAAGGATTTTTAAATGGAAGCATCACAAATTTTGAAAGATGAAATACATGTAGATGATGTTTGTTCAGGAGGTCATACGTTATAAGACGCAGAAATTAAGCAAAGCAAACTCATAAAGGTATTGCAGTCTGCTATATTTCCATTGAAGAAAATTACGGCGTATTGTTGCGCGATTTATCTTAGATCAGAAACTACAGCAGGCAATATACATAGTAACTTGTTAATAGCCAAAAATAAAATCGCCCCCTAAAACGGATAAACTTCCGAAACTAGAATTTTGCGGGGCTCTGTTGCTTACTAAACTCGTAAAACAGCTAGTTGTAAACTTCCATTTTCAATACGAATTATTCCTAAGGACAGACTCGTCAATTGTTCTTGAATATCGTCCACTTAAAACATTCGCAGTGAACCTAGTAGTTAAATCCTAGAAATTACCAGCCTCAATGTATGGTAGCATGTGAGAACAGAACAGAATCCAGCAGATTTGAGGATAATGCACGCCGCTAGAGCTGAAGACGAGTAAACTATGGTGGAACGGCCCTTCCTGGCTAAGTGAGCTAGTATTTGCTTGGCCTGATCCACGAACTTTTGACCCAACAGATTTAGAGACCAATGCACGTGGGCTGCACAAAGAAGGTATGCCGCTAAGACCGATTTGTTCATCAATAAATTCTCCATCTTACGGTCTATGCAAATACACAACTCAGATTTTGAAGAACATTACTAAGACATCAAATTATAATGTAAAGGACACAGTAGAGTTTAAAAGAAAAATTTACCAAGAAACAGTTTGTCAAGAGGAGATATTAGTACCTTTTGAAGTGATATCGCTTTTTCCAAGTATATCCGTCAATCTGGCAATCAATTTAATAAAGGACAAATGCGACAAAGTTTCCCAACATACAAATATATCTAAAGATCTGTTTGTGGACATTATTACGTTTTGTATAAAAGATAATAGGTATTTTAAGTATAACGACAAGATTTATGAACAATTAAAAGGAATGCCTATGGGATCACCAGCTTCACCGGTGATTGCTGATATTATCATGGAAGAGCTACTAGACCGCAGCATAGAAAAATTAGATATAAGACCAAGAGCTCTAAGCAAATATGTGGACGATTTGTTTTGTATCATTAAGTGCAGTAGTGTAGATGAAACACTAAAATGTTTAAATAATTTCCACCCAAGGATTCAATTTACGATAGAAGTAGAGAAAGATGGAATGTTACCGTTTTTAGATGCCTTAATTATAAGAGAAAATAATTTTTTAATAACTTAAATTTAATAAAATTCTAACCACCCAAAACACGTCAAAATAAATACTGCTAAGAACTTTGTCACAAGAGTTTTAAAAATAAGCGATAATAAATTTCACAACGAAAACTACGAAAAAAAAATACGAAATATATTACTAAAACACAGCTTTTCATATCCCTTAATAATCAACATCATACGGGACACGATAAAGAATTTAAACAAAATACATACACCAAAATCGGAAAAGATTTACAAGACATGAAGAAAATAATCAAATGGTAACACAGGTATCATAGCACACAAGTGTTAACATCAGGTACCAGGTTTCTCAGGTTTCTCAGGTTTCTCAGGTTTCTCAGATAGAATCACCCAATCCAATATCTCAACACTGATGACGTTAACATTGCTCTAAAAAACACAGACACTTTAAACTCCCTCTTTTCGAATAAAAAACAATATTAGACAAGTTAGATATATACAATAACAAAAATGTATGTTAGAAAATATATGTAGGAACAAGAAAATCAAAACTTAGGACAAGATTGGCTGCACACAAATCTAATTATAAAAATAGAAACGAAAATTTGGAACAAAAAACCGCATTAGCAGCCCACTGTGCAATGCATTGTCACTCGCAGACATAAATAATACAGAAATATTACAACAAGAACATAATTATAAAAGAAGATTCACTGTAGAAATGCTACATATAATTAACACTCCCGTCGAAATTAGGATGAACTACAAAACAGACACGGAAAATTGTGCGCATACGTATAGACATATAATAACAAAACACAATAAACCAAAACAAATTTAGTAAACATTTAACCCTTTGCAAAACTAGACTACTTTACTCAATAGTAAGACAAAATATATTTACGTGTTGTTATGTTTATAATTTTAAACACTTGTTTATAAATAACTCTTTAGTTAATTAAAATCAAATTGTTTATTTGTGATACTAAATGTTGTAACAAAATTGTTTTTTCAGTTTTTCCTGAAGAAGAACACCGAAGGTGTTCGAAATATCGAAATAATAAAATGTTTACAAATATAACGAGATAAAACATAACAGGAGTTTTAATATTTATATAGGCTAATTGTTCTAACTTAGTTTTTCATAAATAAAATCACATACAATTTAAGCTTTGGCTTGAGCTACCAATGAAAATTGGAAAAAACGTTCACATATACTTAAGTATAAAATTCAAACCATAAAAGTTTGACTTAATGTATAATGGAACAAAAAATTCAGAAAAATGGGACATGAAGAAAATAATCAAATGGTAACACAGGTATCATAACACACAAGTGTTAACATCAGGTTGATACAGTTCTCGGATTGTTTTTCACAATAAAATTTGTGTAAATAGAAAACTGTTATCACATTCAACTAAGCCACCTAAACAGTGGTGATAAACACAATATACACATGAGCACTGAAGATGAAAGTGTAGCGACTTTCGAAAACAGCTGTTCTGCTCTGCTGTGTAAGTTGAATAAAACTGATGGTGACTTCCTTTGTGCCTAGGAATATTTATCATCATGTCTTTCTGAGATTTTAACTAAGTTAGAACAATTAGCCTATATAAATATTAATATAGCAAAATAAAAATGTTCAATAAAAATAAAATCACAGGAGTTTTATTTTCGAGTCTTAGACCTAAAGCCTGAAGAATAATTATAAGAAGAATTTAAATAAATATTGAAAGTCAACTCACTTATTATAACAGGTATATTTAGTTGGATTTTTATATTTGGTCGAAAAAATTATAATAAATCAAAATATAATTTTTATTTTTGCTTTAAAATATAAAAAGAAAAAACAACTGGCTTTTATGAAAAAATGAATCATAGTTACGGTCCCTGATTTTAATGAATTCAGTGTATAGTGAATTATTACCTTAAAGAAATGTTTGATATAATGGTTCCCAAAAGGGCTTAGATGTGGTGATTGCAAAATATCCATTATAGTGTTGGCCGATTTGTTAAATAAATCGCACATGTCAAATAAATCACACATGTTACGGGATCTTCGTTCTCTAATGTGGCCTTATGTTATAATTGTAGTGCATATTCTGAAGTGTAATCTCATCAATATCAGCGCCATTATTTTTTTATTTGTTCAGCAAAGACATGAGGTTTGGCTAACCAATTTCGTTTGCACTCAATGTGAGGGTGACGGTTGGCTTAACAAGCTGCCTTATCATGGCAAACAAGTCACGCTTTCGCCGTGCCCAGTAGTAAACGGAATTAGGGATTGACCTTAAAAATGCCAGATTCTTGTCTATGCAACCATGTAAAAAAAAAGGATTTCCAATGTCAGCCCGGGTTACATTTATATTTAATCCAATATACTTGAAACCGATTGTGATGGAACTGGTAATGTGAAGACGAATTATCTTCATGGCCACATAAAGTAAATGGGATGGATTTACTCTACGTATATCTGCTCTACGGAGCTCACTGCTGGCTATCATAAAATGAGTGATATTAAGGTATTCTTTTAAAAGTCCTGAGTGCGCCAAGATATATAGATGGAAATGATAATTCTTCACAATTCTCATCAAAGATAATAGTTATTGGAGTGTTGTTCTGAGCCGGTGGTAAACATAGGTATTTGTCTTCGTTCTAAAGCAAAGTTTGTTGTTGTGCATGTAAAGAATCGTCTATTGTAATAAGTTCACTAATTACATCTTGGTCAGTGTTTGATGTTGTTAACAAATTAGTGTTATCGTTGCGGAAAAGAGAATTATCTATTGTGATATTGTGTAACTTAAGCATAGGTGTATTAATAAGATATTGCAGCCAAAGTTTGACGACGCTTTTCCTTATCATTCCCATAACATAGCTAGACTTGTGGATCTGTTTCCTTTTAATGTGTACATTAACTGCGAAATCTTCATCGACATTCCGTGGTAAAGCCGTGACCATATTATTGACATTAACCGCTACATTAATTATTTGCCCATATATTTCCTATTGACCCTGTCCATGACGCAATTGCCTAATTACCATAAACGGCAATCTTGGAGAGATCAAGCGCTCAGTCACTATGCCCAAAGGTGGAAAGTGCACTGGTCGAGAATGGTATTTGAATCCGTTTGATGTTGAAAACGAAGGAATTTTATTTATCCTTACGGAGCTTTGTCACGAACTGCAAACGCGCAATTGAAAAGTCGAAGTTACGAAAATGCTCATTTGTAATGCTTTGGCATACAGAAGGAATCTATTTTATATCATGTTTAAACCACAATCTGTCACATACACCGCACGCAAATCCGAAAGTAATTTTAATAAAATTTATTTTAAATGGCTCCTGTTGTGGTAGTTGTTGCTGGTGTGGTAGTTGTTCCTGTTGTGGTAGGTTCTCCTGTTGTGGTAGTTGCTCCTGTTGTTGTTCTTCCTCGTTTCGTTGTTGCTGTTCTTGTTGTTGTGAACGCATTGCAGCCGTAGACTTCCTCGCTGTATAGGCCCGTTGCTATGCAGCAACGCTTTCTTCTACATTTTCTTCTGGATTGTCGATTTGAAATAGTGGCTCCTTTTGTGGCAATAGCTCCTGTAGTATGATTCTCTATCGTTTTACAACAAAAGTTGTTATTGTTAAAGAATTAAACAAGGGATTTAGCGATTTTGCTATTCCGCACAACTTCCAACAATACTTGTAATTGTTTGAGTTAGCTGTTATTGTTTAATAAACAACAGTTGCCTTTAAATTGTTTAGTTTTACGAAACAATAGACATTTTTGTTTATTGAGTTAAAAAGTTACAATTAAACTACATAGTTAAAAGTTAAATACATACATATTTCTACATTTCTCATTAACTATATTGCATTATTTTATACTTAGCTTACAAAAATTTAAAAAGATTAACCTTAAAAAAAATTTCTTTTCTTACTTTCGCTTTTTTAAATATGTTTTGACAGCGATGCCACTTGACTTAAAATTTTGTCAATGTTGTTATTTGTTACCGCAAACAACATTTTACGTTGACATTATAACAATGTCTGTTATTGTGTAAAGTTACAAAATCGCACTACTGCTATTGTAGTTCCTCCTGTTGTGTTAGTGGTTCCTCGTTTAGTTGTTGCTGTTCTTGTTGTTGTGTACGCATTGCAGCCATGCGCATGTGATTCCTCGCTCTCCAGGCCCGTTGATATGCAGTGAGTCTGCCTCTTCTTTATTCTACGTTTTGTTTTGGATTGGCAATTTGAAGTAGTGGCTCCTGTTGTGGCAGTTGTTCCTGCTGCGGTCGTTGCTCATGTTGTGGTAGTTGCTCCTGTTGTTGTTTTTTCTCGCTTCGTTGTTGTTGTGCACGCATTGCAGCCATGCGAATGTGCTTCCTCGCTCTAGAGGCCCGTTGATTTGCAGCGCTTCTGGCTCTTCTTTCTTCTACTGAGCCCTTTAAAATTTGTTTTAATTTGTATTGGAATCTTATATAAATTTTATTAACATCAACATTACCTCCATTAAGCTTTGATACAATTTGTGTTGTTTTATGTTCTGAGTTATAATTTTTTTGTAAAATATTTTATTATTTTGTATTTGTTGCGGTCGACAAGCTATTAATCAGCTCTTTACTGAAATGTAATGCATGTAGATTTTACAGCAATGGTTTTCGAACTGATCAGCGCTAGTACAATTATGTGTTAATGAAAATTAGTAGCTGCTATTGCATACTACATGGTGCGGAGTGTATTTCCGTGCAGCTGTTAAGATTCTCTGTACTTCGTGTTGTTCGTATGAATGACAATCTCAAAGACGAAGAATACTTTTAGTTTGACAAGTTTTGTTTTTTATTTTTATTAATTTATTATAATTATTAAAATTATATGTTTTTGTATTCATTTTATTTATTTGTTTTTATTTCCCTATGACAATTAGTGATCATTATTTGCTACTATTGCACACTAGATGGTGCGGACTATATCTCTATGCAGCTGGTAAGTTTCTTTGTACTTCTTCATGTCCGTATGATTACACTAATACATTTATACATAGCTCACACCGATTTGATAATGCTTTACGATTGGTTAACGATTACATCGCACATCTTACTCAAAATTTGTAATTGTGTTTTGAAAAAGAGTTTTACCCCTACCGTATAGATGTTTACACATTAAAAAAACCGGCAATCAGAGTCCAAGCTCCATACAATATTATTTCTAAATAGTATAACAATATTACTAAAAAATATTTCTTGAACTATGTTCAACAGAAGAAAAAGGCCCCAAATTCTGTTAGAGTAAGACATAATCATTTTCATTAGAATTATAAATTATCTATATTTTCTCGTAGTGTATTATTATATTTCTTTCTTTATTTTTAGTTGTGTTCAACAGAAGAAAAAGGCCCCATAATTCTGTTAGAGTAAGACATCATAATTTTCATTAGTATCATAAATTATCTATATTTTCTCGTAGTGTGTTATCATATTTCTTTCTTTATTTTTAGTTGTGTTCCTTCTTTTATAATTCCAAAGAATCACACTAGATTTAAGCATCTTCGAATTGTATAAATAAAACATTGCATTGTGAACTTTAAACGAAGAAAGACGAACATATAATTTCTTGAGCAATCAGTATCACAGCAAAGACCTGTGAAGTTAAGTACTCAACAAAGTTGAATAAATTATACACTGCGCTTGTAATAAGAAGAGGGTATTATTAGCCCAATAGAACCAATGAATCTCCTTCAGGTAGAATACATCAGATTTCACCCTCCATTCCTCCCAACCGAGCTCTTGGAGCTCACCATTTTATCTTTCGATAAAACTAAGAAAAGCTTAGGAGGAAATGAACCAGAAGCATCAGTTATACGGAAAATAAGAAGAAACGTCCCTTAAAACATCATAAAGTTGCTACATACAAGGAGAAAAATATTGGGTATGTAGAGTGTTTGATTTATATTTTGTGTTTTTCGGAAAAATTAAGTGTTGAAAAGAAGAAAGAGCAAACCAAAAATTAGAAGACAAATTACATAAAGGTGATAGCGGTCGCCTAGGAGAAAAACAACAAATATAATTACCAGCATACCAGAATTTTTTTCAACGAAACTTTTCCGATAGAACGCAAATGCATATAAGTCTAAAAATCACAAAACTTACAAAACAGAAGTAAAACCATAAAGAATACCATCGTCGCATACACAAGAAAAACAGGTTTTGAGCTGTAAATGACATTTTTTATTTCGGGCATGCGCATTAGCACATAAACATAAAGACGTACATATGTAGATCAGTAAGTAAATAACTCTCTTTGGCATGCACAAGGAAAACAGATGATTATGTTTTTTGCTAACATAAGCACAGAAAGAGTAAACGAAACATTGGCTACTGTATATCACACAACTAGCAGGCGAAAAAAAAATAAAAAAGTCGCAGAAGAGTCAATAATTAAGTGAAAGAAAAGTTAAAGATTATAAACTGAAAACAAAGAAAATATTATTTTCAAGGTGAAATATAAAAAGCATAATTGGAGTATGCGAACACAAAACATAATTTAAATGGAATTATATAAGATGGTTTTAAAACAATTAATATTCTGAGAATATAAATGAATTTTGCTATATCAATTCTGAGAGTATAAATTAAATGTACTAAGACAGTGGTGCAAAAATAATTAAAACAAAATTTATTTACTAAATATTTCTAAAAAAGAAACGTTATTCACGAATAATTACAATCACAGTGGGTAGATATATAAATCGGAATTTAAAAAATAAAATAGATTGAGTCTTTAGTAAAGCAAAACATTGTGTAATACAAAATAAACACAGACACAGTAGGGTCAGGGTAAAATAATACAGAAAACATAATAAAATTTATTTTAACGGGAAACTGCTTGACTTAGGAAATAAAAATTAAGGTCATAACGAGACACAGCCATAGAGTATTGAATTCAAAGTTCTTAAAACTTCTAACGTAGATGTAGGGAATTGTCATGCATTCCTGATTTATGTATGCTATTCTAAACTTCCTGAGGAAACAATAAAAGCTTGGGAAACTTTCCTAAAGGACCACAAGACCAGTCGTAAAAGAGAGCCAAACCCAAAAATGTCAATCATTTCATAGCCAACAAAAGAGCAGAACTTACAAAATACAGTTGCAAGAAGTCCAATCACAACCACCCGCTTAAATCATGTTCTTACTTCAGGTCCCTTAAAACAAAGGATAGAATAAAATACGTCTATAACAACAAGTATTGCCTTAATAATATTTATAAAACAAAATGCCAAACCACATATTCGTGTTTGAAATGTATTCAAAACAATCACACTATGTTACACGTAGACAAAACCGAAAAAGTAAGCAATAGCTTGAGCTAGAATACATGGAGTTAAGAGCCATTAGACTTTAACACATTTACTAATTCAGGTACCCGCAACTAGACGAATGAGCCCAAGTCAGCGTGTACAGCCTGCCACGACTACAGCGCGAATTGAGACGGTGCAAGCAAATTTTTCACAAAATGAAGGTACAAATATACTACCAACAGATAGAGAATTTTGGTGAATTATTTAATGTCCGGGCACTTTTAAGCTCCGAATCAGAGAAAATTTTCATATCGCGGCGAATTCAACAAAGACTATGACTTCCACTAGGAACTTATAACACCAAAATATCAGGCCTTGGAGAAACGGTGATAGCAAACTCAAAATCAAAATGTACCGTAGTGCTATACTCACGAAATTGAACTTTTAAAATAGAAATAAAGGCTATAGTGTTAGCAAAGCTATTACATTTTTTGCCATCTAACGTGCGAAAGTTAGCAATAGCAATTATTTACCACTTATCAACCTTCCAGGTGTTGAATTTTGGAATGAAAATACGGTGGAAGATAGAGAATCCTGCTTTAGATGGTATTTTTCAGGTACTGAGAGAGCTACTGAAGTAAATTTCTTTGCTACAAGGGTTTTGCTTAATGATGATATACTTTTGACTGAATATATTATAAAGTTGTGGAAAGTAGAAGTACTAGAAAAAATTCACATGGACTCACAAAGTGATTTGTTTTGCAAAAAATTGTTCCAACAAACCACAACTCGGGATAAGGACATGGCAGTAATATTGCGATGGAGCAATTATAAATATGCATTTATCGGGGACATCTAAAAGATGAAAAATTAAGGTACATGAACAGGATCGTCTACATCAATGTATTCTATTGCGAAAAAATTAGCTAGACGAAATTAGCACTTTTCAGCTTAAGACAGTGACGTTTGGCATCAAATTGCCTTTCTTGGCAATAAGAACTCTACTAGATTTGGCGAAAGACTGCAAGGATCTTTAAATGGAAGTATCACAAATTTTGAAAGATGAAATACATGTAGATGATGTTTGTTCAGGAGGTCATACGTTATATGACGCAGAAAGTAAGCAGAGCAAACTCATAAAGGTATTGCAGTCTGCTATATTTCCATTGAACAAAATTGCGGCGTATTGTTGCGCGATTTATCTTAGATCAGAAACTACAGCAGGCAATATACATAGTAACTTGCTAATAGCCAAAAATAAAATCGCCCCCTAAAACGGATAAACTTCCGAAACTAGAATTTTGCGGGGCTCTGTTGCTTACTAAACTCGTAAAACAGCTAGTTGTAAACTTCCATTTTCAATACGAATTATTCCTAAGGACGGACTCGTCAATTGTTCTTGAATATCGTCCACTTAAAACATTCGCAGTGAACCTAGTGGTTAAATCCTAGAAATTGCCAGCCTCAATGTATGGTAGCATGTGAGAACAGAACAGAATCCAGCAGATTTGGGGACATGCGGGTGCACGCCGCTAGAGCTGAAGACGAGTAAACTATGGTGGAACGGCCCTTCTTGGCTAAGTGAGCTAGTATTTGCTTGGCCTGATCCACGAACTTTTGACCCAACAGATTTAGAGACCAATGCATGTGGGCTGCACAAAGAAGGTATGCCGCTAAGACCGATTTGTTCATCAATAAATTCTCCATCTTACGGTCTATGCAAATACACAACTCAGATTTTGAAGAACATTACTAAGACATCAAATTATAATGTAAAGGACACAGTAGAGTTTAAAGGAAAAATTTACCAAGAAACAATTTGTCAAGAGGAGATATTAGTATCTTTTGAAGTGATATCGCTTTTTCCAAGTATACCCTTCAATCTGGCAATCAATTTAATAAAGGACAAATGGGACAAAGTTTCCCAACATACAAATATACCTAAAGATTTGTTTGTGGACACTATTACGTTTTGTATAAAAGATAATAGGTATTTTAAGTATAACGACAAGATTTATGAACAATTAAAAGGAATGCCTATGGGATCACCAGCTTCACCGGTGATTGCTGATATTATCATGGAAGAGCTACTAGACCGCAGCATAGAAAAATTAGATATAAGACCAAGAGCTCTAAGCAAATATGTGGACGATTTGTTTTGTATCATTAAGTGCAGTAGTGTAGATGAAACACTAAAATGTTTAAATAATTTCCACCCAAGGATTCAATTTACGATAGAAGTAGAGAAAGATGGAATGTTACCGTTTTTAGATGCCTTAATTATAAGAGAAAATAATTTTTTAATAACTTAAATTTAATAAAATTCTAACCACCCAAAACACGTCAAAATAAATACTGCTAAGAACTTTGTCACAAGAGTTTTAAAAATAAGCGATAATAAATTTCACAACGAAAACTACGAAAAAAAAATACGAAATATATTACTAAAACACAGCTTTTCATATCCCTTAATAATCAACATCATACGGGACACGATAAAGAATTTAAACAAAATACATACACCAAAATCGGAAAAGATTTACAAGTCGTTAACACACGTACCAGGTTTCTCAGATAGAATAACCCAATCCAATATCTACAATACTGATGACGTTAACATTGCTCTAAAAAACACAAACACTTTAAACTCCCTCTTTTCGAATACAAAAACAAAATTAGACAAGTTAGATATATACAATAACAAAAATGTATGTAAGAAAGTATATGTAGGAACAACAAACTCAAAACTTAGGACAAGATTGGCTGCACACAAATCTAATTATAAAAATAGAAACGAAAATTTGGAACAAAAAAGCGCATTAGCTGCCCACTGTGCAATGCATTGTCACTCGCCAGACATAAATAATACAGAAATATTACAACAAGAACATAATTATAAAAGAAGATTCACTATAGAAATGCTACATATAATTAACACTCCCGCCGAAATTAGGATGAACTACAAAACAGACACGGAAAATTGCGCGCATACATATAGACATATAATAACAAAACACAATAAACCAAAACAAATTTAGTAAACATTTAACCCTTTTCAAAACTAGACTACTTTACTCAATAGTAAGACAAAATATATTTACGTGTTGTTATGTTTATAATTTCAAACACTTGTTTATAAATAAGTCTTTAGTTAATTAAAATCAAATTATTTATTTGTGATACTAAATGTTGTAACAAAATTGTTTTTTCAGTTTTTCCTGAAGAACAACACCGAAGGTGTTCGAAATATCGAAATAATAAAATATTTACAAATATAACGAGATAAAACATAACAGGACGTTTATTTTCGAGTCTTAGACCTAGAGCCTGAAGAATAATTATAAGAAGAATTTAAATAAATATTGAAAGTCAACTCACTTATTATAACAGGTATATTTATTTGGATTTTTATATTTGGTCGAAAAAATTATAAATCAAAATATAATTTTTATTTTTGCTTTAAAATATAAAAAGAAAAAACAACTGACTTTTATGAAAAAATGAATAATAGTTACGGTCCCTGATTTTAATGAATTCAGTATATAGTGAATTATTACCTTGAAGAAATGTTTGATATAATGGTTCCCAAAAGGGCTTAGATGTGGTGATTGCAAAATATCCATTATAGTGTTGGCCGATTTGTTAAAATAAATCGCACATGTCAAATAAATCACACATGTTACGGGATCTTCGTTCTCTAATGTGGCCTTATGTAATAATTGTAATGCATATTCTGAAGTGTAATCTCATCAATATCAGCGCCATTATTTTTTTATTTGTTCAGCAAAGACATCAGGTTTGGCTAACCAATTTCGGTTGCACTCAATGTGAGGGTGACGGTTGGCTTAACAAGCTGCCTTATCATGGCAAACAAGTCACGCTTTCGCCGTGCCCAGTAGTAAACGGAATTAGGGATTGACCTTAAAAATGCCAGATTCTTGTCTATGCGACCATGTAAAAAAAAGGATTTCCAATGTCAGCCCGGGTTACATTTATATTTAATCCAATATACTTGAAACAGATTGTGATGGAACTGCTAATGTGAAGACGTATTATCTTCATGGCCACATAAAGTAAATGGGATGGATTTACTCTACGTATATCTGCTCTACGGAGCTCACTGCTGGCTATCATAAAATGAGTGATATTAAGGTCTTCTTTTAAAAGTCCTGAGTGCGCCAAGATATATAGATGGAAATGATAATTCTTCACAATTCTCGTCAAAGATAATAGTTATTGGAGTGTTGTTCTGAGCCGGTGGTAAACATAGGTATTTGTCTTCGTTCTAAAGCAAAGTTTGTTGTTGTGCATGTAAAGAATCGTCTATTGTAATAAGTTCACTAATTACATCTTGGTCAGTGTTTGATTTTGTTAACAAATTAGTGTTCTCGTTGCGGAAAAGAGAATTATCTATTGTGATATTGTGTAACTTAAACATAGGTGTATTAATAAGATATTGCAGCCAAAGTTTGACGACGCTTTTCCTTATCATTCCCATAACATAGCTAGACTTGTGGATCTGTTTCCTTTTAATGTGTACATTAATTGCGAAATCTTCATCGACATTCCGTGGTAAAGCCGTGACCATATTATTGACATTAACCGCTACATTAATTATTTGTCCATATATTTCCTATTGACGCTGTCCATGACGCAATTGCCTAATTACCATAAACGGCAATCTTGGAGAGATCAAGCGCTCAGTCACTATGCCCAAAGGTGGAAAGTGCACTGGTAGAGTATGGTATTTGAATCCGTTTGATGTTGAAAACGAAGGAATTTATTTACCCTTACGGAGCTTTGTCACGAACTGCAAACGCGTAATTGAAAAGTCGAAGTTACGAAAATGCTCATTTGTAATGCTTTGGAACATAGAAGGAATCTATTTTATATCATGTTTAAACCACAATCTGTCACATACACCGCACGCAAATCCGAAAGTAATTTTAATAAAATTTATTTTAAATGGCTCCTGTTGTGGTAGTTGTTGCTGGTGTGGTAGTTGTTCCTGTTGTGATAGGTTCTCCTGTTGTGGTAGTTGCTCCTGTTGTTGTTCTTCCTCGTTTCGTTGTTGCTGTTCTTGTTGTTGTGAACGCATTGCAGCCATACACTTCCTCGCTGTATAGGCCCGTTGATATGCAGTATTTCTGGCTCTGCTTTCTTTTGCGTTTTCTTCTGGATTGTCGATTTGAAGTAGTGGCTCCTTTTGTGGCAATAGTTCCTGTAGTATAATTCTCTATCGTTTTATAACAAAAGTTGTTATTGTTAAAGAATTAAACAAGGGATTTAGCGATTTTGCTACTATAATACTTGTAATTGTTTGAGTTAGCTGTTATTGTTTAATAAACAACAGTTGCCTGTAAGTTGTTTAGTTTTACGAAACAATAGACATTTTTGTTTATTGGGTTAAAAAGTTACAATTAAACTACATAGTTAAAAGTTAAATACATACATATTTCTACATTTCTCATTAACTATATTGCATTATTTTATACTTAGCTTACAAAAATTTAAAAAGATTAACCTTAAAAAAAATTTCTTTTCTTACTTTCGCTTTTTTAAATATGTTTTGACAGCGATGCCACTTGACTTAAAATTTTGTCAATGTTGTTATTTGTTACCGCAAACAACATTTTACGTTGACATTATAACAATGTCTATTATTGTGTAAAGTTACAAAATCGCACTGCTGCTGTAGTAGTTCCTCCTGTTGTGTTAGTGGTTCCTCGTTTAGTTGTTGCTGTTCTTGTTGTTGTGTACGCATTGCAGCCATGCGCATGTGATTCCTCGCTCTCCAGGCCCGTTGATATGCAGTGAGTCTGCCTCTTCTTTATTCTACGTTTTGTTTTGGATTGGCAATTTGAAGTAGTTGCTCCTGTTGTTGTTTTTTCTCGCTTCGTTGTTGTTGTGCACGCATTGCAGCCATGCGAATATGCTTCCTCGCTCTAGAGGCCCGTTGATTTGCAGCGCTTCTGGCTCTTCTTTCTTCTACTGAGCCCTTTGAAATTTGTTTTAATTTGTATTGGAATCTTATATAAATTTTATTAACATCAACATTACCTCCATTAAGCTTTGATATAATTTGTGTTGTTTTATGTTCTGAGTTATAATTTTTTTTGTAAAATATTTTATTATTTTGTATTTGTTGCGGTCGACAAGCTATTAATCAGCTCTTTACTGAAATGTAATGCATGTAGATTTTACAGCAATGGTTTTCGAACTGATCAGCGCTAGTACAATTATGTGTTAATGAAAATTAGTAGCTGCTATTGCATACTACATGGTGCGGAGTGTATTTCCGTGCAGCTGTTAAGATTCTCTGTACTTCTTGTTGTTCGTATGAATTGTCATTCAAAGACGAAGAATACTTTTAGTTTGACAAGTTTTGTTTTTCATTTTTATTAATTTATTATAATTATTAAAATTATATGTTTTTGTATTCATTTTATTTATTTGTTTTTATTTCCCTATGACAATTAGTTATCATTATTTGCTACTATTGCACACTAGATGGTGCGGACTATATCTCTATGCAGCTGGTAAGTTTCTTTGTACTTCTTCTTGTCCGTATGATTACACTAATACATTTATACATAGCTCACACCGATTTGATAATGCTTTACGATTGGTTAACGATTACATCGCAAATCTTATTCAAAATTTGTGATTGTGTTTTGAAAAAGAGTTTTACCCCTACCGTATAGATGTTTACACATCAAAAAACCGGCAATCAGAGTCCAAGCGACATACAATATTATTTCTAAATAGTTTAATGATATTACTAAAAAGTATTTGTTGGACTATGTTCAACAGAAGAAAAAGGCTCCAAATTCTGTTAGAGTAAGACATCATCGTTTTCATTAGTATTATAAATTATCTATATTTTCTCGTAGTGTATTATTATATTTCTTTCTTTATTTTTAGTTGTGTTCAACAGAAGAAAAAGACCCCATAATTCTGTTAGAGTAAGACATCATAATTTTCATTAGTATTATAAATTATCTATATTTTATCGTAGTGCGTTATCATATTTCTTTCTTTATTTTTAGTTGTGTTCCTTCTTTTATAATTCCAATGAATCACACTAGATTTAAGCATCCTCGAATTGTATAAATAAAACATTGCATTGTGAACTTTAAACGAAGAAAGACGAACATATAATTTCTTGAGCAATCAGTATCACAGCAAAGACCTGTGAAGTTAAGTACTCAACAAAGTTGAAAAAATTATACACTGCGCTTGTAATAAGAAGAGGGTATTATTAGCCCAATGGAACCAATGAATCTCCTTCAGCTAGAATACATCAGATTTCACCCTCCATTCCTCCCAACCGAGATCTTGGAGCTCACCATTTTATCTTTCGATAAAACTAAGAAAAGCTTAGGAGGAAATAAACCAGAAGCATCAGTTATACGGAAAATAAGAAGAAACGTCCCTTAAAACATCATCAAGTTGCTACATACAAGCAGAAAAATATTGGGTATGTAGAGTGTCTGATTTATATTTTGTGTTTTTCGGAAAAATTAAGTGTTGAAAAGAAGAAAGAGTAAACCAAAAATTAGAAGACAAATTACATAAAGGTGATAGCGGTCGCCTAGGAGAAAAACAACAAATATAATTACCAGCATACCAGAATTTTTTTCAACGAAACTTTTCCGATAGAACGCAAATGCATATACGTCTAAAAATCACAAAACTTACAAAACAGAAGTAAAACCATAAAGAATACCATCGTCGCATACACAAGAAAAACAGGGTTTGAGCTGTAAATGTCATTTTTTTATTTCGGGCATGAGCATTAGCACATAAACATAAAGACGTACATATGTAGATCAGTAAGCAAATAACTCTCTTTGGCATGCACAAGGAAAACAGAAAAGAAAATTTGTTTTTTGCTAACATAAGCACAGAAGGAGTAAACGAAACATTGGCTACTGTATATCACACAACTAGCAGGCGAACCAAAAGTAAAAAAGTCGCAGAGGAGTCAATAAGTGAGTGAAAGAAAAGTTAAAGATTATAAACTGAAAACAAAGAAAATATTATTTTCAAGGTGAAATATAAAAAGCATAATTGGAGTATGCGAATTTAAATGGAATTATATAAGAAGGTTTTTAAACAATTAATATTCTGAGAATATAAATGAATTTTGCTATATCAATTCTGAGAGTATAAATTAAATGTACTAAGACAGTGGTGCAAAAATAATTAAAACAAAATTTATTTACTAAATATTTCTAAAAAAGAAACGTTATTCACGAATAATTACAATCACAGTGGGTAGATATATAAATCGGAATTTAAAAAATAAAATAGATTGAGTCTTTAGTAAAGCATAACATTGTGTAATACAAAATAAACACAGACACAGTAGGGTCAGGGTAAAATAATACAGAAAACATAATAAAATTTATTTTAACGGGAAACTGCTTGACTTAGGAAATAAAAATTAAGGTCATAACGAGACACAGCCATAGAGTATTGAATTCAAAGTTCTTAAAACTTCTAACGTAGATGTAGGGAATTGTCATGCATTCCTGATTTATGTATGCTATTCTAAACTTCCTGAGGAAACAATAAAAGCTTGGGAAACTTTCCTAAAGGACCACAAGACCAGTCGTAAAAGAGAGCCAAACCCAAAAATGTCAATCATTTCATAGCCAACAAAAGAGCAGAACTTACAAAATACAGTTGCAAGAAGTCCAATCACAACCACCCGCTTAAATCATGTTCTTACTTCAGGTCCCTTAAAACAAAGGATAGAATAAAATACGTCTATAACAACAAGTATTGCCTTAATAATATTTATAAAACAAAATGCCAAACCACATATTCGTGTTTGAAATGTATTCAAAACAATCACACTATGTTACACGTAGACAAAACCGAAAAAGTAAGCAATAGCTTGAGCTAGAATACATGGAGTTAAGAGCCATTAGACTTTAACACATTTACTAATTCAGGTACCCGCAACTAGACGAATGAGCCCAAGTCAGCGTGTACAGCCTGCCAC
The DNA here is from genome assembly GCA_963675445.1 of Linnaemya vulpina. Lineage (NCBI taxonomy): Eukaryota > Metazoa > Arthropoda > Insecta > Diptera > Tachinidae > Linnaemya > Linnaemya vulpina. The sequence continues at coordinate 45,408,329 of OY776276.1, forward strand.
GACTACAGCGCGAATTGAGACGGTGCAAGCAAATTTTTCACAAAATGAAGGTACAAATATACTACCAACAGATAGAGAATTTTGGTGAATTATTTAATGTCCGGGCACTTTTAAGCTCCGAATCAGAGAAAATTTTCATATCGCGGCGAATTCAACAAAGACTATGACTTCCACTAGGAACTTATAACACCAAAATATCAGGCCTTGGAGAAACGGTGATAGCAAACTCAAAATCAAAATGTACCGTAGTGCTATACTCACGAAATTGAACTTTTAAAATAGAAATAAAGGCTATAGTGTTAGCAAAGCTATCACATTTTTTGCCATCTAACGTGCGAAAGTTAGCAATAGCAATTATTTACCACTTATCAACCTTCCAGGTGTTGAATTTTGGAATGAAAACACGGTGGAAGATAGAGAATCCTGCTTTAGATGGTATTTTTCAGGTACTGAGAGAGCTACTGAAGTAAATTTCTTTGCTACAAGGGTTTTGCTTAATGATGATATACTTTTGACTGAATATATTTATCGGGGACATCTAAAAGATGAAAAATTAAGGTACATGAGGATCGTCCACATCAATGTATTCTATTACAAAAAAATTAGCAAGACGAAATTAGCACTTTTCAACTTAAGACAGTGACGTTTGGCATCAAATTGCCTTTCGATAAGAACTCTACTAGATTTGGTGAAAGACTGCAAGGATCTTTAAATGGAAGCATCACAAATTTTGAAAGATGATATACATGTAGATGATGTTTGTTCAGGAGGTCATACGTTATATGACGCAGAAATTAAGCAAAGCAAACTCATAAAGGTATTGCAGTCTGCTATATTTCCATTGAAGAAAATTACGGAGTATTGTTGCGCGATTTATCTTAGATCAGAAACTACAGCAGGCAATATACATAGTAACTTGTTAATAGCCAAAAATAAAATCACCCCCTAAAACGGATAAACTTCCGAAACTAGAATTTTGCGGGGCTCTGTTGCTTACTAAACTCGTAAAACAGCTAGTTGTAAACTTCCATTTTCAATACGAATTATTCCTAAGGACGGACTCGTCAATTGTTCTTGAATATCGTCCACTTAAAACATTCGCAGTGAACCTAGTAGTTAAATCCTAGAAATTACCAGCCTCAATGTATGGTAGCATGTGAGAACAGAACAGAATCCAGCAGATTTGAGGATAATGCACGCCGCTAGAGCTGAAGACGAGTAAACTATGGTGGAACGGCCCTTCCTGGCTAAGTGAGCTAGTATTTGCTTGGCCTGATCCACGAACTTTTGACCCAACAGATTTAGAGACCAATGCACGTGGGCTGCACAAAGAAGGTATGCCGCTAAGACCGATTTGTTCATCAATAAATTCTCCATCTTACGGTCTATGCAAATACACAACTCAGATTTTGAAGAACATTACTAAGACATCAAATTATAATGTAAAGGACACAGTAGAGTTTAAAAGAAAAATTTACCAAGAAACAGTTTGTCAAGAGGAGATATTAGTATCTTTTGAAGTGATATCGCTTTTTCCAAGTATACCCGTCAATCTGGCAATCAATTTAATAAAGGACAAATGCGACAAAGTTTCCCAACATACAAATATATCTAAAGATCTGTTTGTGGACACTATTACGTTTTGTATAAAAGATAATAGGTATTTTAAGTATAACGACAAGATTTATGAACAATTAAAAGGAATGCCTATGGGATCACCAGCTTCACCGGTGATTGCTGATATTATCATGGAAGAGCTACTAGACCGCAGCATAGAAAAATTAGATATAAGACCAAGAGCTCTAAGCAAATATGTGGACGATTTGTTTTGTATCATTAAGTGCAGTAGTGTAGATGAAACACTAAAATGTTTAAATAATTTCCACCCAAGGATTCAATTTACGATAGAAGTAGAGAAAGATGGAATGTTACCGTTTTTAGATGCCTTAATTATAAGAGAAAATAATTTTTTAATAACTTAAATTTAATAAAATTCTAACCACCCAAAACACGTCAAAATAAATACTGCTAAGAACTTTGTCACAAGAGTTTTAAAAATAAGCGATAATAAATTTCACAACGAAAACTACGAAAAAAAAATACGAAATATATTACTAAAACACAGCTTTTCATATCCCTTAATAATCAACATCATACGGGACACGATAAAGAATTTAAACAAAATACATACACCAAAATCGGAAAAGATTTACAAGTCGTTAACACACGTACCAGGTTTCTCAGATAGAATAACCCAATCCAATATCTACAATACTGATGACGTTAACATTGCTCTAAAAAACACAAACACTTTAAACTCCCTCTTTTCGAATACAAAAACAAAATTAGACAAGTTAGATATATACAATAACAAAAATGTATGTAAGAAAGTATATGTAGGAACAACAAACTCAAAACTTAGGACAAGATTGGCTGCACACAAATCTAATTATAAAAATAGAAACGAAAATTTGGAACAAAAAAGCGCATTAGCTGCCCACTGTGCAATGCATTGTCACTCGCCAGACATAAATAATACAGAAATATTACAACAAGAACATAATTATAAAAGAAGATTCACTATAGAAATGCTACATATAATTAACACTCCCGCTAAAATTAGGATGAACTACAAAACAGACACGGAAAATTGCGCGCATACATATAGACATATAATAACAAAACACAATAAACCAAAACAAATTTAGTAAACATTTAACACTTTTCAAAACTAGACTACTTTACTCAATAGTAAGACAAAATATATTTACGTGTTGTTATGTTTATAATTTCAAACACTTGTTTATAAATAAGTCTTTAGTTAATTAAAATCAAATTATTTATTTGTGATACTAAATGTTGTAACAAAATTGTTTTTTCAGTTTTTCCTGAAGAACAACACCGAAGGTGTTCGAAATATCGAAATAATAAAATATTTACAAATATAACGAGATAAAACATAACAGGACGTTTATTTTCGAGTCTTAGACCTAGAGCCTGAAGAATAATTATAAGAAGAATTTAAATAAATATTGAAAGTCAACTCACTTATTATAACAGGTATATTTATTTGGATTTTTATATTTGGTCGAAAAAATTATAAATCAAAATATAATTTTTATTTTTGCTTTAAAATATAAAAAGAAAAAACAACTGACTTTTATGAAAAAATGAATAATAGTTACGGTCCCTGATTTTAATGAATTCAGTATATAGTGAATTATTACCTTGAAGAAATGTTTGATATAATGGTTCCCAAAAGGGCTTAGATGTGGTGATTGCAAAATATCCATTATAGTGTTGGCCGATTTGTTAAAATAAATCGCACATGTCAAATAAATCACACATGTTACGGGATCTTCGTTCTCTAATGTGGCCTTATGTAATAATTGTAATGCATATTCTGAAGTGTAATCTCATCAATATCAGCGCCATTATTTTTTTATTTGTTCAGCAAAGACATGAGGTTTGGCTAACCAATTTCGTTTGCACTCAATGTGAGGGTGACGGTTGGCTTAACAAGCTGCCTTATCATGGCAAACAAGTCACGCTTTCGCCGTGCCCAGTAGTAAACGGAATTAGGGATTGACCTTAAAAATGCCAGATTCTTGTCTATGCAACCATGTAAAAAAAGGATTTCCAATGTCAGCCCGGGTTACATTTATATTTAATCCAATATACTTGAAACAGATTGTGATGGAACTGCTAATGTGAAGACGTATTATCTTCATGGCCACATAAAGTAAATGGGATGGATTTACTCTACGTATATCTGCTCTACGGAGCTCACTGCTGGCTATCATAAAATGAGTGATATTAAGGTCTTCTTTTAAAAGTCCTGAGTGCGCCAAGATATATAGATGGAAATGATAATTCTTCACAATTCTCGTCAAAGATAATAGTTATTGGAGTGTTGTTCTGAGCCGGTGGTAAACATAGGTATTTGTCTTCGTTCTAAAGCAAAGTTTGTTGTTGTGCATGTAAAGAATCGTCTATTGTAATAAGTTCACTAATTACATCTTGGTCAGTGTTTGATTTTGTTAACAAATTAGTGTTCTCGTTGCGGAAAAGAGAATTATCTATTGTGATATTGTGTAACTTAAACATAGGTGTATTAATAAGATATTGCAGCCAAAGTTTGACGACGCTTTTCCTTATCATTCCCATAACATAGCTAGACTTGTGGATCTGTTTCCTTTTAATGTGTACATTAATTGCGAAATCTTCATCGACATTCCGTGGTAAAGCCGTGACCATATTATTGACATTAACCGCTACATTAATTATTTGTCCATATATTTCCTATTGACGCTGTCCATGACGCAATTGCCTAATTACCATAAACGGCAATCTTGGAGAGATCAAGCGCTCAGTCACTATGCCCAAAGGTGGAAAGTGCACTGGTAGAGTATGGTATTTGAATCCGTTTGATGTTGAAAACGAAGGAATTTATTTACCCTTACGGAGCTTTGTCACGAACTGCAAACGCGTAATTGAAAAGTCGAAGTTACGAAAATGCTCATTTGTAATGCTTTGGAACATAGAAGGAATCTATTTTATATCATGTTTAAACCACAATCTGTCACATACACCGCACGCAAATCCGAAAGTAATTTTAATAAAATTTATTTTAAATGGCTCCTGTTGTGGTAGTTGTTGCTGGTGTGGTAGTTGTTCCTGTTGTGATAGGTTCTCCTGTTGTGGTAGTTGCTCCTGTTGTTGTTCTTCCTCGTTTCGTTGTTGCTGTTCTTGTTGTTGTGAACGCATTGCAGCCATACACTTCCTCGCTGTATAGGCCCGTTGATATGCAGCATTTCTGGCTCTGCTTTCTTTTGCGTTTTCTTCTGGATTGTCGATTTGAAGTAGTGGCTCCTTTTGTGGCAATAGTTCCTGTAGTATGATTCTCTATCGTTTTATAACAAAAGTTGTTATTGTTAAAGAATTAAACAAGGGATTTAGCGATTTTGCTACTATAATACTTGTAATTGTTTGAGTTAGCTGTTATTGTTTAATAAACAACAGTTGCCTGTAAGTTGTTTAGTTTTACGAAACAATAGACATTTTTGTTTATTGGGTTAAAAAGTTACAATTAAACTACATAGTTAAAAGTTAAATACATACATATTTCTACATTTCTCATTAACTATATTGCATTATTTTATACTTAGCTTACAAAAATTTAAAAAGATTAACCTTAAAAAAAATTTCTTTTCTTACTTTCGCTTTTTTAAATATGTTTTGACAGCGATGCCACTTGACTTAAAATTTTGTCAATGTTGTTATTTGTTACCGCAAACAACATTTTACGTTGACATTATAACAATGTCTATTATTGTGTAAAGTTACAAAATCGCACTGCTGCTGTAGTAGTTCCTCCTGTTGTGTTAGTGGTTCCTCGTTTAGTTGTTGCTGTTCTTGTTGTTGTGTACGCATTGCAGCCATGCGCATGTGATTCCTCGCTCTCCAGGCCCGTTGATATGCAGTGAGTCTGCCTCTTCTTTATTCTACGTTTTGTTTTGGATTGGCAATTTGAAGTAGTTGCTCCTGTTGTTGTTTTTTCTCGCTTCGTTGTTGTTGTGCACGCATTGCAGCCATGCGAATATGCTTCCTCGCTCTAGAGGCCCGTTGATTTGCAGCGCTTCTGGCTCTTCTTTCTTCTACTGAGCCCTTTGAAATTTGTTTTAATTTGTATTGGAATCTTATATAAATTTTATTAACATCAACATTACCTCCATTAAGCTTTGATACAATTTGTGTTGTTTTATGTTCTGAGTTATAATTTTTTTTGTAAAATATTTTATTATTTTGTATTTGTTGCGGTCGACAAGCTATTAATCAGCTCTTTACTGAAATGTAATGCATGTAGATTTTACAGCAATGGTTTTCGAACTGATCAGCGCTAGTACAATTATGTGTTAATGAAAATTAGTAGCTGCTATTGCATACTACATGGTGCGGAGTGTATTTCCGTGCAGCTGTTAAGATTCTCTGTACTTCTTGTTGTTCGTATGAATTGTCATTCAAAGACGAAGAATACTTTTAGTTTGACAAGTTTTGTTTTTCATTTTTATTAATTTATTATAATTATTAAAATTATATGTTTTTGTATTCATTTTATTTATTTGTTTTTATTTCCCTATGACAATTAGTTATCATTATTTGCTACTATTGCACACTAGATGGTGCGGACTATATCTCTATGCAGCTGGTAAGTTTCTTTGTACTTCTTCTTGTCCGTATGATTACACTAATACATTTATACATAGCTCACACCGATTTGATAATGCTTTACGATTGGTTAACGATTACATCGCAAATCTTATTCAAAATTTGTGATTGTGTTTTGAAAAAGAGTTTTACCCCTACCGTATAGATGTTTACACATCAAAAAACCGGCAATCAGAGTCCAAGCGACATACAATATTATTTCTAAATAGTTTAATGATATTACTAAAAAGTATTTGTTGGACTATGTTCAACAGAAGAAAAAGGCTCCAAATTCTGTTAGAGTAAGACATCATCGTTTTCATTAGTATTATAAATTATCTATATTTTCTCGTAGTGTATTATTATATTTCTTTCTTTATTTTTAGTTGTGTTCAACAGAAGAAAAAGACCCCATAATTCTGTTAGAGTAAGACATCATAATTTTCATTAGTATTATAAATTATCTATATTTTATCGTAGTGCGTTATCATATTTCTTTCTTTATTTTTAGTTGTGTTCCTTCTTTTATAATTCCAATGAATCACACTAGATTTAAGCATCCTCGAATTGTATAAATAAAACATTGCATTGTGAACTTTACACGAAGAAAGACGAACATATAATTTCTTGAGCAATCAGTATCACAGCAAAGACCTGTGAAGTTAAGTACTCAACAAAGTTGAATAAATTATACACTGCGCTTGTAATAAGAAGAGGGTATTATTAGCCCAATGGAACCAATGAATCTCCTTCAGGTAGAATACATCAGATTTCACCCTCCATTCCTCCCAACCTAGCTCTTGGAGCTCACCATTTTATCTTTCGATAAAACTAAGAACAGCTTAGGAGGAAATAAACCAGAAGCATCAGTTATACGGAAAATAAGAAGAAACGTCCCTTAAAACATCATCAAGTTGCTACATACAAGCAGAAAAATATTGGGTATGTAGAGTGTCTGATTTATATTTTGTGTTTTTCGGAAAAATTAAGTGTTGAAAAGAAGAAAGAGTAAACCAAAAATTAGAAGACAAATTACATAAAGGTGATAGCGGTCGCCTAGGAGAAAAACAACAAATATAATTACCAGCATACCAGAATTTTTTTCAACGAAACTTTTCCGATAGAACGCAAATGCATATAAGTCTAAAAATCACAAAACTTACAAAACAGAAGTAAAACCATAAAGAATACCATCGTCGCATACACAAGAAAAACAGGGTTTGAGCTGTAAATGTCATTTTTTTATTTCGGGCATGAGCATTAGCACATAAACATAAAGACGTACATATGTAGATCAGTAAGTAAATAACTCTCTTTGGCATGCACAAGGAAAACAGAAAAGAAAATTTGTTTTTTGCTAACATAAGCACAGAAGGAGTAAACGAAACATTGGCTACTGTATATCACACAACTAGCAGGCGAACCAAAAGTAAAAAAGTCGCAGAGGAGTCAATAAGTGAGTGAAAGAAAAGTTAAAGATTATAAACTGAAAACAAAGAAAATATTATTTTCAAGGTGAAATATAAAAAGCATAATTGGAGTATGCGAATTTAAATGGAATTATATAAGAAGGTTTTAAAACAATTAATATTCTGAGAATATAAATGAATTTTGCTATATCAATTCTGAGAGTATAAATTAAATGTACTAAGACAGTGGTGCAAAAATAATTAAAACAAAATTTATTTACTAAATATTTCTAAAAAAGAAACGTTATTCACGAATAATTACAATCACAGTGGGTAGATATATAAATCGGAATTTAAAAAATAAAATAGATTGAGTCTTTAGTAAAGCAAAACATTGTGTAATACAAAATAAACACAGACACAGTAGGGTCAGGGTAAAATAATACAGAAAACATAATAAAATTTATTTTAACGGGAAACTGCTTGACTTAGGAAATAAAAATTAAGGTCATAACGAGACACAGCCATAGAGTATTGAACTCAAAGTTCTTAAAACGTCTAACGTAGATGTAGGGAATTGTCATGCATTCCTGATTTATGTATGCTATTCTAAACTTCATGAGGAAACAATAAAAGCTTGGGAAACTTTCCTAAAGGACCACAAGATTTTGCCTACTTGCAATACAGAATTTGCGAAGACCAGTGGTAAAAGAGAGCCAAGCCCAAAAATGTCAATCATTTCATAGCCAACAAAAGAGCAGAACTTACAAAATATAGTTGCAAGAAGTCCAATCACAACCACCCGCTTAAATCCTGTTCTTACTTCAGGTCCCTTAAAACAAAGGACAGAATAAAATACGTCTATAACAACAAGTACTGCGTAAATTGCCTTAATAATCATTATAAAACAAAATGCCAAACCACATATTCGTGTTTGAAATGTATTCAAGACAATCACACTATGTTACACGTAGACAAAACCGAAAAAGTAAGCAATAGCTTGAGCTAGAATACATGGAGTTAAGAGCCATTAGACTTTAACACATTTGCTAATTCAGGTACCCGCAACTGGACGAATGAGCCCAATTCAGCGCGTATAGCCTGCCACGACTACAGCGCAAATTGAGACGGTGCAAGCAAATTTTTCACAAAATGAAGGTAAAAATATACTACCAACAGATAGAGAATTTCGGGGAATTATTTAATGTCCGGGCACTTTTAAACTCCGAATCAGAGAAAATTTTAATATCGTGGCGAATTCAACACAGACTATGACTTCCACTAGGAACTTATAACACCAAAATATCAGGCCTTGGAGAAACGGTGATAGCAAACTCAAAATCAGAATGTGCCGTAGTGCTATACTCACGAAATTCAACTTAAAATAGAAATAAAGGCTATAGTGTTAGCAAAGCTATCACATTTTCTGCCATCTAACCTGCGAAAGTTAGCAATAGCAATTATTTACCACTTATCAACCTTCCAGGTGTTGAATTTTGGAATGAAAATACGGTGGAAGATAGAGAATCCTACTTTAGATGGTATTTTTCAGGCACTGAAAGAGCTACTGAAGTAAATTTCTTTTCTACAAAGGTTTTGCTTAATGATGATATACTTTTGACTGAATATATTATAAAGTTGTGGAAAGTAGAAGTACTAGAAAAAATTCATATGGACTCACAAAGTGATTTGTTTTGCGAAAAATTTTTCCAACAAACCACAACTCGGGATAAGGACATAGCAGTAATATTGCGATGGCGCAATTATAAATATGCATTTATCGGGGACATCTAAAAGATGAAAAATTAAGGTACATGAACAGGATCGTCCACATCAATGTATTCTATTGCGAAAAAATTTGCTAGACGAAACTAGCACTTTTCAGCTTAAGACAGTGACGTTTGGCATCAAATTGCCTTTCTTGGCAATAAGAACTCTACTAGATTTGGCGAAAGACTGCAAGGATCTTTAAATGGAAGCATCACAAATTTTGAAACATGAAATACAAGTAGATGATGTTTGTTCAGGAGGTTATACGTTGTATGACGCAGAAAGTAAGCAAAGCAAACTCATAAAGGTATTGCAGTCTGCTATATTTCCATTGAAGAAAATTACGGCGTATTGTTGCGCGATTTATCTTAGATCAGAAACTACAGCGGGCAATATACATAGTAACTTGCTAATAGCCAAAAATAAAATCGCCCCCTAAAACCGATAAACTTCCGAAACTCGAATTTTGCGGGGCTCTGTTGCTTACTAAACTCGTAAAACAGCTAGTTGTAAACTTCCATTTTCAGTACGAATTATTCCTAAGGACGGACTCGTCAATTGTTCTTGAATATCGTCCACTTAAAACATTCACAGTGAACCTAGTAGGTAAATCCTAGAAATTACCAGCCTCAATGTATGGTAGCATGTGAGAACAGAACAGAATGCAGCAGATTTGAGGACACGCGGGTGCACACCGCTAGAGCCGAAGACGAATAAACTATGGTGGAACGGCCCTTCCTGGCTAAGTGAGCTAGTATTTGCTTGGCCTGATCCACGAACTTTTGACCTAACAGATTTAGAGACCAATGCATGTAACATCTTTCACGTGCAACTGAATTGCGGTAATACTCCCACGCAGGAGAATAATATACCAGATACACTTACAAATTTCTCGTCACTGGCTCGCGTACTTTGAGTCATATGCTATATTTTCCGTTTCCTAAATGGTAAACTGGTGTCTGCCAGTCAAGAGATAACGGCAGAGAAAATCGGACTGATGCTTGTTGCACATCAACGATACTTCCCCGATGAATATCACTGCATAAAAATAACCGTCCATTAAACGGAAAGAGTAGATTTCTCACTCTCAGTCCTTTTCTAGATAAGGCCAATTTTTTACGGGTAGGTGCAGGCTCTATATACAAACACCGGTTTCAACAACAAATTATGTCGGCGCATCCTACGGAGCGAGTTAACTTTTTTTGTCCCTTCACATATGCAGGCGTTGACTTCGCAGGCCCTTTTTCGCTCAAGCCATCAACCCTGCGGAATGCCAAAATACTCAAAGGATATGCTGCAGGAGGCACAACGAGTTTCTTCAATCAATGCCAAACACTCTTAACCAACGTCACGCAATCTCAGAATTCACCAGGTCGGAGGAGGGCAGTTAAAAGCATGAAATCTCATATAAAAAAGATAACCCATACTCATCCGCATTGAGTCGGTATTAAACTTGACAGAACCCTTGACAGAAAACCCTGACGAAGTCTTACCACTAACTCCAGGTTATTTTCCCCGTGGCACAACAGTTACTACTGGACCAGAGGCCCTGTGGAGCCTCCGTTCATGGATCTCCTGCTTCTGAAACGTTGGGAACAGCTGAAGGCCTTTCAGAGATGGAAGAACGAATATGTCACGCTCTTGCAAAAGTGTGTCAAATGTCACCAAGAAGGAAAATCTAAAAAACAGCGGCATAGTAATTGTTAAAGATGACTTGCTACCCCTTCAGAATGGCGCTTAGGACGCATAATTAATGTTATCAGGAAAGAGATAAAAGAGTCATAGTTGCGGAAGTAGTTACCAAAAACGACACAATTGTACGCTCTATAGTTAAGTTGGTAGGGTATCGACGCTCTTGATACCCTACCAAATGTTTACCGCACAGTCGTTTAACCCATAAAAAACTACAATATTAAATAAAACACTTGATTACCATTACACATCTTAATTTTACCATTATACGTATTTCTTTCCCTTGTCTTCTGTTTTTCTATTTACCGCAGATGAACACACCACGGTACTAGCTTGTTACAAGAATCATCCCTTAAAATATTGCGCCGGCTTTAAAGAATGGAAAGTAGAAACGCAAGACGCCGCAGCTTCAAGGCCTAACGCTACTGCCTTAATTGTTTGGCATATGACCACGAACATGAATGGTGCACCTCGAATAAGTGGTATAACTTCGAATACCGGGATTAACTCTTCTGCAATTCCAGACACCAAACTCTAGTCCAGTGTTGAGGTTCAGGGATTCGCTTAGTCGGAAAATGAAGAGGGCCCCTCCAATTTTAAAGCTGTATCTCTAGATTACACCTTCCGCCGAGAGTTTGACTGTCGTTGAACCAGACTTCACGCAAGGCACTCACTCTACCGAACCTCCTTCCAGAGGTAGCAAGCACCCAATCGTGATTTCAAAGGCAGTGCAGACGTCTCCCAGACATAAGGTGGTACACAAAGCCACGCAAACTTCTGCACGAAGGCCCATCGCCATTAGATGTCAAAGATCACAAAACCCCCCTCCTTGGCGCCGTCATCACTCCGTGCTAAAAGAGTGCAACCATAGCCACCCCTCCAAAAGGGGCCAGTGTAAGCAGACTTTACGCCCATAATTAGGGTCAACCTCAACTTCCGATGGGCAAAAATGTACACAACCTTACTGGTCGACAGGTTTGCGACGACCTTGTTTCTCCAGCTAGACGTAGCCAAATGGTTCCTTGATTGTTGCAAAAATGTTTGTCGAAAAAAACATGTTACTTGTCTGTCCAGGCCCGACCATCCAATGAACTGGAAGGACCGGTGACCGACTCATGTCTGCTTGCGCATTTCCAACCGTATGTGGCGCTGGCGCGAAACTGATGGTATCCTGGGCCGAGATATCATAGCCAGGATTATCAAGCCCGAACGCATCCAAGGCACAGGCCTACCCCAGGCCCGAAATTCCAAATTAGGTTGGATTATCTCTGGGGACTGAAGGGGAGTTCCACACAATTCCGTGGGGGGACTATGTTGAACTGTAAGTAATGTACACAACCTTACTGGTCGACAGGTTTGCGACGACCTTGTTTCTCCAGCTAGACGTAGCCGAATGGTTCCTTGATTGTGGCAAAAATTTTTGTCGAGAAAAACATGTTACTTGTCTGTCCAGGCGAAACTGATGGTATCCTGGGCCGAGATATCATAGCCAGGATTATCAAGCTCGAACGCATTCAAAGCACAGGCCTACCCCAGGCCCGAAATTCCAAATTAGGTTGGATAATCTCTTTTTTCTTCTGTTCAACAGCAGAAAAAGGCCCCATAATTCTGCTAGGGTAATACATCATCACTTTCATCAGTATTACAATTTATCTAAATTTTCTCGTAATGTATTTTTAAGTATTTCCTTCCCTTTTTTTCTTTTGTTCCTTCTCTTATAATTCCAATGAACCGCACTAGATTTAAGCGTTTTTGAATTGAATAAATAAAAAATTGTATTGTGAACTTTAAACGAGGAAAGTCAAACATATAACTTCTTGGACAACCCGTATCACAGCAGAGTCCTGTGAAGTTAAGTAATCAACAAAGTTGACAAAATTATGCACTAGCTTATAATACAAAGAGGATATTATTAGCCCAAGAGAACCAGGTAATCTCCTCCACCTAGGAGAGAACAAATTCCACCCTCCATTCCACCCAACCGAGCTCTTGGAGCTCGCCAATATTGGAAGTGTAATTGTTGAAGAGAAAAAACACAGGGCTATGCCATGCTTTTTAGCGCTCTGCACAAAATAAAAACGAAGATAAACCATATATTACATTCGCGTATGAAAAAAAGGGAAATACTTTAATTGCTTTATTGCCCGTCAAGTGCCCATGCAAATTGATAAATGGTATTTTTATTAGCGTGCAACTGAAATAGGGATACGATAAAGGAGATGCATAACTTATATATGGATTCATTACTTATATATGGAGATATTAATTTTCTAATTGTACAACAAAACAAAAAAAAATTTTATAATAATTAATAACTTCAATAATTGGCCAAATAGCACTTTTGTGTTTATATTTGAGATAGAATTGAAAGAGAACTTGTTAAAAGAAGTTCTATTTTATATGGGGTTGCATACTTGAAGCTTCTGGAGTTTATAAATATATATATATATATATATATATATATATATATATGCTGTTAACTATTATGTATGGTTCATAAAAAATTGCATCGTCTGAATTAAAATCGGACCATTTGGTAGTTTTTGTAAGAAAAATTGGCACTTTTCCAAGTCCAGTTTGTATGTAACTTCAGTTTATAAGCGATTCTAAGTATAAAGCACGCTGTGCACGAAACACGTGTTATGTACTTTGAGTTTTAGTTCAGCTTTTTTATATAAAGCATTTAAGCGCATAATTTTTATTAGGTTTAAGACTAAACTGAGATATTGAGCACCAAATCTCCAAATTCTTAAAAGTCCAGATTGGTATCTCCAGTACTATATATGTACTATATGTGACCTTCTCCGAGAAAAGACGTAGTGTGCGAAAATGAAGTTTTGAGAAAAACTTCATTTAAATTTCCATAACGTTTAGCACTTTGAACACACCTTCAGTTGGGAGATGCGTTTTTGACACACTAGGTCCCTTGTCTCGGAGAGGGTCACATATATAGATATTTCTTTACGTCTAAACGTTATTTTGAGCGTATTATGCGGTAAGTGAACTGTATGAAACTAAGTCTGGGTTTTCTCTCTCTAAAAGTAGTTTAAAACTATTATTAATATATAAAAATGTACAGCTTCGTATATTCATTTATATATATCATTGTTTTCCTTTTCAAGAGTACTGCTGATGAAAGTATAGCAGCTTTCGCAAGTAGACATCCTACTCTTCTGTATAAGTTGAATCTTTAAAAAGTGATGCAAATTGAATATAGATAGCAACATATACATAGTTCGGAACAAATGACTCAAACTTACAATTTTGTGGTATGGGTTGTGCTAACCCAATAAAGAGACAAAAACTTTCAAATGTATGTACTGGAGAAAATTCAAAGTTTGGCTTAGAAAACGTGGAAAAATTTCAGAAAAGAGGACATGATGAAAATAATCAAGCGGCAGCGTTTGAACAGTTCTCGTGTCATCTTTCATAACACAATTGGAACAAAAGAAATTCTTGAACTTGATCATGAATATTTAAGCCTTTGGAAAATTTATCATATCTCTCTCAATTAAAAACACTTTCTGATCAATTACACTACCAATATTTTACTAAACATTGTTCGATACAAATGTACTTTTCTTTTTCTCTATAAACTCTGCAAAAAGAAGTTGTCGATTCCATGTGATGATACTGTTTTGAATGCCTTTGATAAATCATATCATATGGAGCATTGAACGAAATTGGTGACGTTTTTTAAGCTTCTTCTTGTTCTTTGCTATTAGGATAACACATATGTTATGGGATAATACGTGTAGCTTGGTTATTCATTTTGCTAACATTGACTTCGTAATCCAGATCCCAAAAACTGACTAGTCACTGTCATTGGCATGAACAATGGGTCGGCATAATGCGTCGGATAGTGGGTAGACAAAGAATATTGCTAATTGTTCAATGGCTGTTCCTGGCACTTCGCAGAATCTTGTTCGTGATGTTAAAAAATATTGGACTGTTCAATTCGTAATGATTTCTATAGTAGTTCTCGATGTCAGCACTTGATCCTATATAGCATGATTTTGATATTTGTCTACGTTATAGAAAATTATACATTGATACGCGGACGTTTTTTTTTAAATTAATGTATATAAGGGATATAATATACCACCACAATTCTTTCATTATTAAAGATTCGAGATTATACTTGTAAATAAAATATTGTAATGATTGCTAGTTAATTTTGAGGGAAGCTTGTGCCACATAAATTTCAATGAAAAAGTTTATTAATATATAAATATAAAGGGCCCTCCAACCATAATTCAAGATAAACCAACAAAACAAAAGAAGAGGGATTATTAAAGATTCGAGATTATACTTGTAAATAAAATATTGTTTTGATTGCTAGTTAATTTTGAGGTAAGCTTGTGCCACATAAATTTCAATGAAAAAGTTTATTAATATATACATATATAGGGCCCTCCAACCATAATTCACGATTTTAGTTGTGTGTCGCCACCCCAAACTTTTTTGCTGTTGTTACAGTCAGCAATGGAGAGGTACACAATTGATCAGCTAGTTAATATAGTTCAAGCCTTTTATGAACATTAGCGTTAAACTTTTTTGGTCAACGTAATCCAATTTTGTAAACAAAAGGAAGAATAGTACTCAAATTGTAGTAAATGGGGTATATAGAAAATGTGAAAACACACACATGACCATGTGTCTATTTGTTAAAAAAATTAATACAAGATGGTAGTTGTATACTGTATGTGCCAGACCAATTAAAATTCTAAAATTTCAGCAATTAAATTTACAATTTTTAAATTTTAGTTGCCAAAATTCTCAAACTTCAGCCAAATTGTTTAAAATTTCACCTAAATTTCTTGTGTGTGTGTGTGTGTGTATTTTTTCTCATGGTTTAATAAGAGAGAGCACATTGTTGTTGTTTTTTTTTTAATAATGTTGGGGTAGGCGTGGGATTTTGCGTCTGTCCATATGTAACCTTGAGAGTTATGTCCGTCCGTATGTGAGCCTGGGAATTTTTGTGTGTTCATATGTGACCTTGAGAATACATGTCTGTCCGTGACCGTTGGAATTTCTGTCTGTCCATATGTGATCTTGAGAATACATGTCCGTCTATATGTAAGCGTGTGAATTTCTGTTCATATGTGAGTGTGAGAGTTTTTGTCTGTTCATTTATGCTGTGTACGCCTTGTGAATAATAAATTTAAAAACATTTGTAGGAACTACATTATTTCAAAAGTGTTGTAGTTATATATGAATGGCCCTAATGCATTTGGTTCGTTTCTTTTTGCTGTATTAAGATATCTTCTTTTATTTTTTGCTTATTAAAGCTTTGCTGTGTTTACTTGGGATTTTTCGTACAGCAATGAAGTCGTTTTTTTTAATTTAATTTTTTTCATATTTTAAACTGTAGAGAATATTTCAATTGTTCTGATCTTGGCGACATTGAAAACTGATTCCCTGTTTATATTTATATTGAATTTTTTTCATTTTATGTATGACGATCATCGATGGAGTGATTTCTGTATTTTTCTGTGTACTATATTTAAGTGTGAAGTGTGGTTTGTGTGTGTTCTATTGTTGTGAGTGGCGATAGGAATGTTTGTCTGTCAGGCAGACTGTCTGTATGTGTGTGACGATTGATGTGACTGTACGACAGTTCACTTTTGCTTTCCTGCTGTACAAACATAAGTACATATTTTTTGAAATAAAAAGGCCGTTGTTTAAAGGTACATACATATTTATGTGCATGGCTTCTATTTTTATTAAGCATTTGCAAATGATTTTATAATTTAAAATCTATAAATATACTTGTATGTACTAATTAGAGAGTATAAAATTATGTTAAACATTTCTTTAGATAGGAACATTTAATTTCTTAAGGCGCAAGCTCCATGCATATGATAGTTACAGTAAAAATATTTTGGATATTTTTCTTCCATTTTCTTAAAGTTAATGCAACCAATATCCTTAATGTTAAAAACTTCTTGTTGAATCATTTCTTCCAGCCATTTTTTCTTCTCTTCGCCTTTAACATATACTTGTGAATATTTTATATTCGATTTTAAAAAATTTCGAACGCTTTGAAATGAGACTGATCCGTCATCCCAGTTAATATGATGATAGTTTTTTGTTAACCAAACTGCTTCTCTCTGCTTTCTGGTTGATAAGTATTCCAATTTAAAAGGTGGTCTTATGATGAAATGAATATATTCATTTCTATTGAAAACGACAGCTAGTTTTTTTACAATAAAATGGTTCGAATTACTTTTGAATCCTTGAACGTCCATAAAAATATTATTAGCCATTTATAAGATTTTGCGAAGCTGTCCTTTGATAGGGATATATTCTATTATACGATCATGAATGAGAACGCAGTAAGCAGATGTTTTATGTCGATTGGTCCGGTATTGAGCGTTTCGTTTTGGTGACTGACATATACTACAATAATTCGAGCGTTATTTTTAAAATCTTGACCAGTTAGAAGAGGTTGGGTTTGTTTCATGTAGTAGGTTTATTGGAATCTTAGGTACTTATCATATAGAATCACATAGCGCTCATTTTTGAATTTTATATTAAGATCGTCATATGGGTAAGAGGTTGAATTTAAATGTACTTTTAAGTTAGTAAGATAACAATGAACAAACTTGTTTTCTTTTTGAAATGCACTCAACACAAAACGAGGGCGTTCCGTATTATCGGCCAGTTTAACATTCCATATGTGATTGGTCCCCGTATTAAGTCACCATTATTAAGTATTTTGATCGTATTCAATTTGCTATGATCAGATAATGGAATATGTGGAATTCTCCACGATATTAGTGAAATTGTAAGTTTTACTTTCGCTATTTCGAATAGCGAATTTCGTCAAAGAAATATGCAACAACATGGTTTTTCAATTGAAAGTTAGGTGTAGATTTTGATGTTTTCTCGTCTACAGCAAATAATTCCACATATATATGAAATTCACTGGGTAACACATATAGATCTTGGTTTTGTTTCGAAATTCCTATTTCATCGTTGTTGTTAAAAGACTTAAGGTATTGTATGTATGTGTGATAATCCTTTGTGATTATATTTTCGTCAGATATTCGTTTACCTAAAACGTCTATTATTGAACTCATTTCGTTTTCAGTTTAAAGTTTAATGACTTGAGAAAACTCTTGTTAGCTGTTATAAGTGATTTTTGACGAAGATATCTTTTCAATTGTTGTTTAGGTTGTAATGTTTTTATTATCATTATTTAGTTGTCCTTAAATGTATTCGTATTGTAATTTCCTCTCCTCTGAAACTATTTAAGTCGCCGTTTTGATCAACCACTCGAAGAGCTAATGAACTCTGGAGTTTACTGTCAAATAAATAAGATTTTTGTGAATCTCAACTGTTTTATATCCAGCAGGTACATGAATCGGAAACTCATGTAGTGTATGAGCCTTAGAATTATTAATAGAAGTATTAACTACAATACAGCTTTCAATCCTCAAGAGATTCACCTTAAAGATATTCACTGGAAG
Source organism: Linnaemya vulpina (assembly GCA_963675445.1). Taxonomy (NCBI): domain Eukaryota; kingdom Metazoa; phylum Arthropoda; class Insecta; order Diptera; family Tachinidae; genus Linnaemya; species Linnaemya vulpina. The sequence continues at coordinate 45,426,882 of OY776276.1, forward strand.
ATCAGAGTAATGTTCTTTGTTTGGTGTTAATATTCTGCTATTGAATCTCAAAAGTCTACCTATTGAATTTTCTTAATAAAATATATTGGTTATTTGGAGCTGCTGAGTTTGACTTGCATTGTATTGTTATTAGCTTCAATCAAACTTTTGTTTCCTGCCAAAGATCATCTATTCCTTTCATCACAACTATACGACTTACAAAACGTTTTCGAGCCTGCTTATGCAATTCATTTACAATATTTCTTTTTGAAAACATTTTATTTTTCCGGTCGCTGTTTTAAGTGTGTTGCGATCTACTTCGTGCACTTTCAGTTATTGATACGAACATGTAATTTTCTATTCTATAAATTTTTTATCGTAGCTCTTCAATTTTCTTATGAAAAAGTGATTTATTTTCATCCATTTTGTTATTGATGTCCTGCAAATGAGCATTAAAATTTTCTAACTGGAAAGCTACTTGTTGTTGCTGTGATGCAAGCAGTAGTCTAAGTCGATCTTAGATATATAGCTTGGACTATGAGGGTTAAACTGCATCAAGCCCCTTCCTAAATAATTAGTTTTTGTTACATCTGATGAGCTTGTATGATTTTCTCCTTTGAAAAGTTTTCCAATATTATGTTTGTACTTATGCGCTCTATTCCCTTTGATTTGACCATCAGACTTATAGTCTCTCCTGTGCGCATTGGTAGTGAGTAATATTTTTTTATAGATTTCAAGCTCGAATTTGTCATAGTTTTTTTGTGATTTATGAAACATTAAAGAAAACAGTCCTGGCGTGAGAGCCCATATTTGTCCACTAACCTGTATCTTATCTTGATTTAACTTGATGGTGCTATTACCAAACCTCCATTCGTTATTATTATCTTTATGTGCACCATAGTTAGTATCTAGTTCATTTCTCGATTGCAATAGTGATAAGTCATGATAACTTTCTTTATTATTAGAATTTTGTGAGTAAAAGTTGCTTATGTGTATTTATTTTACCAGTTTTTATAATTCGAAGCTTTTTTTTCAAGATATTTCTTGTAGTCACCAAGTCTTTAAGAATTTGTTGTCATTTTAGCTATCAGGTGATTTCAACAGGTAGCATATCAGTTTATCAGATCAGGTTATCAGATGAGCTTATCAGGTGTTAGATCAGCCTATCGGGTCAGTTTAACAGGTATCATATTGGCTTATCAAGTCAGTTTAACAGGTATCAGTTCAGGTTATTAGGTATCAGATCAGGTTATGAGGTCAGTTTAACAGGTATCAGATCAGCTTATCTGATCAGTTACAATAATCACGTGTATAAAGTTTAAAGCCAGTGTTTCGATCAGAGCTAAACAAATATTGTATTTAATGTAAGATTATTTTTCTACATCTATAATATGCTTCATGTAAATTGATCGCGCCCAAATTGATATTGAATTTTAAAATTTTGCAAATCAGCAGAAAAGACAACGGCAGATGCATTTTATTGTTGTTGGTGCATAAAAGAATTTGTAAAGCAATATATATATATATATATATATATATATATATATGTATACATATTTCAAGTTTTTGCATTGTGAACTTAAAAAACGTTAGCTAAATAAAAAGAAACTTGTTGTGTTGTAGATCTCAAGCAAGAAGTACATACTTTTTTCTTATTAAGTTGTGCAGACAAATTTCAACAGTTTTATTTGGTTTCATTCGGAAACAATTTTTCATAAATCATACACAAATTTTTATCGGGCTCATTTGGAGCCACTTTTGCAATATATACGTGATTATTTGGCTATTCACGTCAACATTTTAGGTGACCCCGACGTGATCGACGCACATATAAAATGAGTGTTGATCAAAAAGGAGAATCCTTTAATAAATGCAAAGCAACATTACTCAAAAATCGGTTGCTGAGTATTCAATATGATGTACAAAATGGTGACATAGATTCCCTAGATGAGGCCGCCTTATGCGTGAAAAAAGAATTGCTGGAAAAATCGTATGCTGATTTCGAAGTGGTTCATGATAGGCTGGAAAGAGAGGATTTTTCGGAAATGGAAAGCACACTGCCGGAGGAAGTATCCGCCACAAAAACAATCCTTACTCGACGAATTTTGGAGCTTCACTCCAAGAAAAAGCCGCAAGCAACAGTAAGGCAATCAACAATGAATGAATCGCATCCATCATTTTTGTTACCCGTTCAAAAAACACGTTTGCCAATCATACAAATTCCAGCATTCAATGGAGTATACACAGAATGGCCGGATTTCTTTTCAGTGTTTGAAACAGTTATTGGTGGTGATGAGGACTTGTCGAAAATAGAGAAATTTCAACACCTCAAGACATGTTTAGCTGGCCCTGCATTGGCAGCTATTCGTTCATTAGAAATCAGCGAAATTAACTTTGATAAAGCTATCGAGATATTAAAAAATAGATTTGATAATAAACGTTTAAATTTTCAGGAACATATCAGAGACATTGTGGCAATGGGCAAGGTTGAAGCTGGTTCGGTCGAACAATTAAGAGCTCTGCTGACAATGGGGACTAAGGAGCAAATATCTGATTGTTTACTGATTCATATAATTGGGCGCAAACTCGATATTGCATCACAAACAAAATGGGAAGAGTCTACACCTGTGAATGAAATACCAACATGGGAACAAATGGCAAAGTTTTTGCAAAATAGATGTCAAACAATGGAAAATGTAGAGAATGCTGTGGTAAAAGAGTTATCGAATAAACAGGTGGGCTCTAATCAAGATTATCATGTTAACAAAAGTAAAAGGTCTCTAATTGTCTCAACAAATGGTCAAAGGGTGTGCCCTATTTGCAATTCAGTATCTCATGATATTTATAATTGCCCTCAATTTCTTATGCAAGCACTCTTAGCAAGATTTAAAGAAGCTAAACGTTTAAATTTGTGCTTAAACTGTCTTGGAAAAGGGCATGCTGTTAGGGCATATGTTTCAAACGGTTGCCGGTATTGCGCATTGAAGCATAACAGTTTACTTCATTTGGAAGACGCACCCAATTCCAAAACAAATGTTGTGCCTTACGCAGTAGATAGCGATAAAGATAAGAAATCTGACAAAATCTTAAATTTTGAATCTTCAACTTCGTCAAAAAATTTGAGCATGCAAAACTCATCACAACAATTGTCTCTGGTAGCTTCAAGCAATCAATTTGATAAGGTGCATGATACCAAAACAACAATACTAGCTACTGCAATAGTGCTAGTTAAAAATAGTGCTGGCTCATTCGTCACATGCAGAGCTATTCTTGATTCGGCCTCTCAGGCTCATTTCATAACATTCAATCTTGCAAACAAACTACAGCTTAAGGACATTCGAACAACTACGCACATATCTGGCATCGGCAAATCAAATTTCTCCTCTGGTAAAGCTGTTAATATAATCATTCAATCTCGAATTTCAAATATGTCGGCATGTTTAAACGCCGTTCTGGTTTCTGCTACCGTAGAACATCAACCTCAATGTTCAATAGATGTGTCGAAATGGGGCATACCAGACAACATACAACTTGCCGACCCTTTATTTTTCAAATCACAACAAATTGACTTATTGCTAGGCGGAGACCTACTTTATGAGTCACTGTGTAGTGGAAAAATTCGAATTGGCCCAGAGTTGACGCTCCTTCAATATACTGAATTCGGTTGGGTTGTTGCTGGCGGCGGTATGAAACTGCAAAAAAGGAAAAGCTGTATTTTAAATATTCAAACAAATGAAAAGGTATTGTATGAAAATACTTTGGATAAACTCATACGTCGTTTTTCGGAAGTTGAAAATCATCTTGATGTTGGTTTGAAAACAACAAAGGAGGAAATAGATTGCGAAAATTATTTTGTCAAAACAGTTAAGCGTTTAAGTTGTGGCCAGTATACTGTTCGTTTGCCATTTAAGACAAGCCCCACCGCACTTGGTGAATCGTATCAGCACGCACTTCGTCGGTTTAAAAATTTAGAAAAGAGGCTAAATCAGTCTCAAGATCTAAAAAATCAGTACAGCTCCTTTATTAAAGAGTATATCGATCTTAATCATATGCCCCTATTGGAAAAAATACCAGAAAATCTAAAGGTAAATTTTTTACCTCACCATTGTGTAACTAAATTAGATAGTTCAACCACAAAACTGCGCGTTGTATTCGACGGATCGGCAAAAACGTCTACAGGGTTTTCGCTTAATGATATACTTATGTGTGGCGCAACAATTCAGCTCAATCTCTTCCATATTTTACTACGTTTTCGCTCCTTTAATATCGCTCTAACAGGAGATATATGTAAAATGTACAGATGCATTGGCGTTTCCCATCCTGACAATCTTCTGCAGTGTATTTTATGGCGAAATAATGCCAGTGAACCACTACAAATTTATAAATTAGAAACAGTTACTTATGGCAACTAAGTCCGCCTCGTTTCTTGCAGTTCGGACAATGCATCAGTTAGCAAAGGATGAGTGTGAGTCTTACCCTCTAGGATCAAAGATTGTGCTTCGTGATTTTTATGTCGATGATATGATGTCAGGAGGAGACTCACTAAGAGACGTCAATGAAATTCTTGAGCAAACAACACAATTGCTTAGTAAAGGAAACTTTAAAATTCGTAAATGGTGCTCAAACGACCCTCGGGTTCTTAAATCAATAAAGAATGAAGACAAAGAAAAGCTTCTAAAATTTCGAGATGGAAGTGAGGTAACCAAAACGTTGGGACTGGCATGGGATCCAATGAGCGACAAATTTTTATTTTCATATATACACTCCAATTCATCGAAAGAAATAACAAAGAGAATAGTTTTGTCAACTATCGCAAGGTGCTACGATCCCCTTGGGCTTATTGGTCAAATTATTGTAAAGGCAAAGATTTTCCTACAACATTTATGGAAACAAAAAATTGAGTGGGATGATAAACTCTCACCATCACTTAGTTCTACTTGGGTCAAATTATGCTCCGAATTCTTAGAGGTAAATAGATGCGAATTTCCTAGAAAGGTATTAAAGCCTGGAGGTCAACATCAAATACATGCATTCTGTGATGCAAGCCTCTTTGCCTATGGTGTTTGTGTTTATATTCGAAGTGAAAACGATGGCGTTGCACATTCAAATCTTCTATGTTCTAAGTCTCGTGTTGCGCCTGCAAAAACTTTAACTGTTCCGAAGCTGGAATTGTCCGCATCACTTTTGCTAGCGGAACTAGTGCACTCAATATCACGTTTAAATATATTTGTTGGTAATATATTCTGCTGGTCGGACTCAACAATTGTCCTTTCGTGGATTCAAGAAGAGTCATCAAACTATCAAGTTTTCGTTTCAAATTGCATAAGTCGAATACAATCATTAACATCAAGTATGAAATGGCTTTATGTTCCGACAGCCATGAACCCAGCGGATGTTTTGTCAAGAGGTACAACACCAGCAGAATTATCATCGTCGGAACATTGGATATCAGGCCCTGAATTTCTCAGACAAGGACAGCAATTTTGGCCGTCTCAACCTTCAGCAATAAAAAATTTACCAGAAAAACGTAAATCAGTTTTGGTTTGCCCAACATCACCATTTTTTTAAAAAACGTTAGCGAAATAAAAAGAAACTTGTTGTGTTGTAGATCTCAAGCAAGAAGTACATACTTTTTTCTTATTAAGTTGTGCAGATAAATTTCAACAGTTTTATTTGGTTTCATTCGGTAACAATTTTTCATAAATCATACACAAATTTTTATCGGGCTCATTTGGAGCCACTTTTGCAATATATACGTGATTATTTGGCTATTCACGTCAACAGCCAGATTAAAGAATAAAGGGTACCTTTGATGAACAGTACATTATACTCTGATGAAGTAATCAAATGACTTTCTATAACGACCGTTGTTTTGTTCATTATCTTTACTTATCATCAAAAATCCATATTTTTTCTCCTAACATAATTGAATTGCTTTTGGCTTCACTAGGAGGAACAACGTACTCATTATCTGCGAATGTGTAGTATCCCATTTCTTTAATTGGGTAAATTAATTTATTCCGAAAATTTTGTTGTTGAACAGTGTAAAAATCTAAGTTCTATGTTCCATCTTTTATGAATTCTGATTTTCTCTAAATACCTTTACACTATTCTAGTTAAAGGTCAGTCGTTTTCTTGCATTCGCATCATTAGTTTGTCACCCGATAGTTCTTGTAAATCATATCATTTGTTCAATAAATTCAATTATACAAAAACCCTCTTTTTTAATAATAGTGGATTCATTATATCCAGCGGAAAATATAGACATTGTTGGTCCTTCGAGTCGGATAGGTTCTAATATAGGAACGGTCAAAGTGATATGAATAGTAAACAAAAGTTTATTTTAATTTTAAATATAAAACAGAGTGAAACTTTTGAACTGTCGGGCATCTTAAAATTGCATTTGAACTTCAGCAGTCAAAAATATAAAACAACAGTTAAAACAAACAATAATTAAAGCTCTTCCAACATCTATGTACATAATCTGTTTACAAAAGAGAAGAATCAGTGCTGTTGCGGTTGTTTCCCCTTACTCGTGTCATTGCTCAATTCGATGCTGCTTTCCTCTACTGCGATCACTGTTGGCTGCGCTCTTTGATCTGCTGCTGTTATAGATTTCTCACTGTAGTTACATACATACTTGTGTCACTGTGACTTATTATCGCTGCGGTTGTTTCTGCCTACTACCTCTTTTACTGTTAAAAACCTAATCGTTTTTCGCATTGTGTCTATTTGGCTGCAGAATCAATTATTTATTTTGTCTCATCAAATCAAAGTATAATTTCAAGCAGAAGTTGGATTGTTAAGTGGTTTTAAAAAAAGGAAGATTTCTTTGGTGGTTAAATAAATATACTTAAAAATATTTTAAATTTATCAAAATGAGTGAAAGTCGAGAATCTCTTCTTCCAAGTCCGGAGATGACTTTGACAAAATTTAAAGCACTTGCCAAGGAAGATTGTAACCATGCTCAAGTGGAAACTAGATTATCAACTTTGGACTCCAATTGGCAAAAAGGCTGCCATGACAAACTAACTCGTACCAGACTATCGGAAGAGGTAAAGAAACATAAATATTTTACTGAAGATATGTATGCTACCTGTGAAAAAACGTATGTCAATGCTAAAGCTTTAATGCAATGGAGGAATTTCGTTTTAATCATTCTATTGATAATAGCAACGGGAACCAATCCATGAGAGGCTAATCTCATGTGCGTTCTTTACCTAAGATCACTCTACTTAAGTTTTCTAGGAATTATCATGATTGGAGACCTTTTCACGACTTATTTACATCCATGATCCAATCTAATTGTGACATCTTCAGTCGAAAAATTTTATTATCTCAGGAGTAGTCTCAGCGGCAAAGCGCTGTAGTGTATTTCAAATATGGCTGTTTCATCAGAGAATTTTGGTACAGCTTGGAAACTTTTGTGCGCTCAGTATGAAAATACACGTATGCTGATCAATTCTCATTTAGATGCTATATTTGATTTGCCACGTCTTCAAAGAAAATCATCGACGGAGCTAAAGATCATTTTATCAACCGTCAAAGAGTCATTTGGTGCTTTGGAGGTTTTAGGCTCTCCAGTCTCACATTGGGATCACATTATCGTTTATATGGTAGCTTAGATTCGTTATCTCATGAAGCTTGGGAACTCTGTCGTAGTTTATCTAAAAAACCTGCTACATTTTCTGAATGAGAAACTTTTCTCAGTGGACGCATACAAGCCCTGGAGACCGTGGAAGGCAGGGGAAGTCCGTCAAAGTCTGCCAAGAAGCAGCAAATGCTCATGTAGCTACATCATCGAATCAAAAACGTTCTGTTGAGGCCCCAAATAATTATCTTTTCAATCAAAAACTAATTCTTGTTCTATTTGCAGCTCAGATCATTACATTTCGAGCTGTGATACCTATAACGCTAAAACACCCCAGCAGAGACATGATGTGCTGACCTCGAAGAATCTCTGCTACAATTGTCTTGGTTCACATCGCGTTGCGCAATGCAAAAGCCCAAAACGCTGTAGACGTTGTAATGGTCGTCATCATTCCTCTATTCACTGTTATCGTTACAAATCTGGAGACTCTAACATAGAAAATCAATCATCGGATACGACCAACTCGCAATCAACAGCTGTTAGCAATCATGCCTCTTTAACAGAAATTAATTGCCATTCGAAAATCTTGCTAGTGCGCATTAGATCGCTTCCTGGTGTTTCTATTACTGCTCGTACTTTACTTGATCAAGGATTAGAAGTTACAATAATCAGAGAAGATTTGCTTCAGAGACTCCATCTGAAAAAACATAAAGGGAACTTAAACCTGACTAGCATTGGTGCACTACAATCGGGCACAACGAAAAGTTTGGTACACTTTGCACTTAGTCCACATTTCGAATCCAGTTTTCATTGTCAAGTGTCAGCATACGTACTACCAAAATTCTCTACTCAATTACCATCGTGCACAATTAAGTTGAATAATAGAGCATATCTTGAAGGCATTCAGCTGGCAGACCCCAACTATATGGTCACAAGTGACTTAATAATAGGCGCGGATTTGTATGGTTACCTCTTGGAAGGACAGGCAGATACATCGTAAGACTGCCTTTCAGTATGTCACCTAATGAGGATTCTCGTAAATCTGCAGAACGAATGGTATCAAAAATGCTTCAAAAGACATCTTGCATACCGGGCCCAAGCTTCAGCTGGAGATATCCGATGTTTTAACAAGATGACGTCAACATCGGTACGTTTTTTCTGCCGATATTGAAAAAATGTTTCGACAGGTGAAAGTCGATTCACATGACTGGGAATATCAACAAATTCTGGAGAAATCATCTCCGTCATCAAGCTTAGTTTCATATAACTTCACAACAGTTACCTATGGTCTCGGACCTGCACCATGTTTAGCAAATCGTGTTTTAAAGCAGCTTGGATCGGATGAAGGCTCTAGGTACCCTTTGGCAGTGGAAATTTTTCAAAGCACTTCTTATGTAGATGACACTTTTGGAGGTGCAGATTCAGTAGAGGAAGGGATGCTGTAAATCTATTAGACAATATCTGCATGGCGGGCGGTTTTCATTTATATAAGTGGGCTGAATATATGATTGAGTTCTAAGAAAACCCATCCATATCTACATTGGGTGTTTGTTGGAAAACAGAAGAGGTTTTCTTATATTTTACATCACCAATCGAATTAACATGTACAGGCAAACCAACAAAACGCTCTATCTTATCCACAAAGCTCGATTATAAGATCCTCTGGGGTGGATTTCTCCAATAGCTATTCAAGCTAAAATATTAATGCAGACCATTTGGCTTTCCAAAGCTGAGTGGGGTGAAGTTCTCAACGATGATTTGGCTAATAGGTGGTCAAGATTAATCTCTGATTTAGAAAACATCAGTAATATTTCAATACATCGATGGGTAGGCATATCATCAACAATCTTGGGGATTGAAATCCATGGCTTCTCTGGCAACTGTTGTTTACTTGCGTATCATCGGTGAGTTCGACGCCATCTTATAGAGGCAAAAACAAAAGTGGCCCCAACAACTAAGAGACAGACGATTCCACGCTTAGAACTCAATGGAGCAGTTATTCTTACTAAAAGAGTGGCTCATTTAAGAACTATTTTAAATCTTCAACATGTTTCTACTCATTTCTGGACTGATTCATCAGTGGCTCTAATATGGATTAAAGGACATCCATCTTGTTGGAAGAATTATGTTTCCAACCATGTTCAGCAGATTCAGGAAATGTTACCTCAGGCTAAGTGGCATCACATTTCAGGCAAATTTAATCCTTCAGATTGTGCATCTAGAGGTATCTCAGTTCAGCAACTCGTTTATCATTCGCTGTGGTGGCACGGACCAGAATGGCTGTTGCAACACTCGTCATCATGGTCGTCAACAGAAATCAATTTACGCAAGAGTAATCTGGAAGAGAGAGCATCTCATCGAGCTGTCAATATAGTCCGTCGTGAACAAGAACGCCCAATCTGGAACTTGGTCAACAAATATTCAAAACTAAATCGTTTGTTAAGGGTAACTCCCATTTGTCGCAGACTTTTACAAATAAAAGGCTCCAAATTTATTGTTCGAAATCCTTTGAGTCCTGAAGAACTAGATCGTGAACGCAAGTTTTGGATAAAGCTTACTCAAGATTCCTATTTTCACGCGGAAATTAAAGCTCTCAATGGTCGCCAGAAATTGTTAAATTCTCATCCTCTCAGCAATTTTATGCCATTTATTGACGACTTTGGACTACTCCGTGTTGGAGGGCGACTAAGAAATACTTTAATTAATCCAGATGCAAAGCATCCGATTCTGTTGCCATCTAAGTCAGCAGTCACCAACTTATTGATAGCAGAAGCGCATGAGAAGACTCTACATGGTGGTACTGAAGTCATGACTGTATATTTATGGCATTCTTATTGGATACTAGGTGGTCGTTCGGCTATCAAATCGTTGTGCGAAAATCCGAGGAGCAACGGCTCGACAACTGATGGGCCAACTTCCAACAAATCGAATCGCTCCTTCAAGGCCATTCCTACACTCTGGTGTTGATTATGCAGGCCCGTTGTTTGTTAAGACATGGTGAGCACGCGGTGCAAGGCAGTATAAAGGGTACATTGCTTTTTTGTATGCCTTTCAATATCCGCGGTCTATCTTGAGGTAGCTTCGGATTATTCAGTTGATGGGTTTCTGGCGGCTTTCAAAAGGTTCGTGTGGAGGTGCGGCATTTGCTACACATTAACCAGTGATTGTGGCAATAATTTTATAGGTGCTGATGCAAAACTAAAACATCAATCGTCTAAAGAGTTTTCCGAAATATCAACTATATTGGCTAATGATGACACTCAATGGAAGTTTAACCCACCTTCTGCCCCCCACTTTGGACGAATATGGGAAGCCAATATTAAATCGGTTAAATTTCATCTGCGTAGAGTTATTAGTGACACTGTCTTAACGTATGAAGAGCTATCAACTCTTTTAGCTCAGATCAAAACGGTCCTTAACTCACGCTCTTTGTGCCCTCTTTCTGATGACCCCACAGATGTCAGCGCAATTACACCCAACCATTTTTCAATTAGATCAACGCTTAACGCTGTACCTGAACTATGTCTACTCGATTTGTCAGCTTCAAGGTTATCACGTCTTCAACTCATTCGAAAAATGACTCAAAGTTTTTGGAAGCATTGGTCAAGAGTACTTGCAGCGATTTAAATCAATATCTAAATGAAGCATCAAGAAAATTCTTATTCTTAGTTCTTATCGCTGATGAAAGATATCCTCCAAGTAAATGGCCTTTGGGGTGCATCATAGAAGTACATCCAGGACCTGTTGGACTTATACGAGTAGCAACTGTGCAACCTACATCATCAGTTTTGAAACTCCTTATGGTTAAACTTAGCCCTCTTTCTGTGCAATGCAAAAGCGATCTTAAGGAAACCTCAGTTTAAGCAATTTCATATTTAGAATTTATCATATATGAAATATTTAGTATTTCGGTCCCAGTGGTAAGGAGGCAGGCGGAATGTTCGAAAAATTTTGTTTTTGAACAGTGTACAAATCTAAGTTCTATGTTCCATCAAACTTCTTTTCTTGATTCTGATTTTCTCTAAATAGCTTTACACTATTCTAATAAGGGTCAGTCGTTTTCTTGCATTTGCCTCATTAGTTTGTTACCCGATAGTTCTTGTAAATCGTATCATTTCTTCAATAAATTCAATTATACAAAAACTGTTTTCTTTAATAATTGTGGATTCATTATATCCAGCGGAGAATAGGTATTCATATTTAGGTTGATATAAAGATTTTGAGTACAAGTAAATATTTTCAAACTTGAAACCGTTAGGAATTTCCAGCAAACTAATCACTACGTTAGTTTTTCCACAATTTTAAGGACTAACTATTCCCGAACAGATATTGGTAACAAGGAACTATGTATGTCTTATTTTTTTACTGCCACTTGAAAAAATATCAGCATTACGAACTAAAGTATTTTTCTGTTGTTTTACAAAGCGCATTTTAATAACTACTTGTGAAATTTCCAAACAATATATTTTATTGTAGGTTAAAGTAATACGTTTGTACTTTATAACAAAAGTTTCAGTCACAAACAAGCTATCATTGGAGGTTTATTTAAATTCTCAACTTTTTGAGTTATATCTTCTTGGATATCAGTACTGTGGACCTGAGACATGATTACAAAGGCGTTTAGATAGAGGAGATACAGGAATTACTTTTTGGATGCTGCTTGAAAAAATCACGATATAGCTTATTCGAAAAATGAAGACTTAAACAGCAGACATCAAGCTGACAAAATTTTGGAAAATAAAGCTTGGGAAAGAGTTCTTTCAAAAGATAGCGATTTTGCAGAAAAAACATTTGCATATATGGTCACCAACGCAATGAAAGCAAAGAACAGGAATACAGTGAAAAGACCATCACCATGAAAAATCAGCAACAAAGCTATTGAAGAAGGAAAAACCACAAGACATTAATTTAGCCATTAAGATTGCTCGTAGAGCTATCAGTAAATCTCCTAAGGGGAAAAAAGCTCGTGTTGTATTATGAATTTTCCGAAAATTTGTGCTTTTTTGTCCATAATTCCGATTCTAGCTACTATAGGTGCACTTGGTAGTCTAGCAAGTGGAGGTACCGCTATAGCTGAAACTGTAAATGCAACAAAGAATGCAAAAAAAAACAACTTGATGCAACAGAGCAATGGAGTCCATTTTCAGAGCAATTTTTAATATACTACCCAAAACACCATTATCAGAATTTGATCTGAGAAAATTTTTAAAATATTATCCGCACTTCCGAAGAATTTTTATGTTGGATTCGCTACCAAAACGACCAAAGACCCTACAGTGTGGAATAATCAATTTGGATTTATCAACAGGACCGAGTACTCATTGGGTAGCATACTACAAAAACAAGAATGAAAAACAATATTTCGACAGCCTTGGAAATTTACAACCTCCTTTAGAATTAATCAAATATTTAGGTAGAAATATTGAATACAACTACAATCAATATCAAAACTTTAATACATATAATTGTAGCCACTTATGTTTGCAATTTCTTTATGAAATAACCAAAGATATTAAATAAACCACAATCATATATATTTAAAAACAATTTTTTTTTATAAATTTTTTTTTGTTAATTACAAAATATATGCACACAATATTTTTTATTTTTATTGCCAAACGGGCTACTGGGAGTTTAGTATCAAAAACTCAATCATCTCACTATCCAGTATAAGGTTTCGCTCTCCTTTTCTTCGTTGTTACTTGCTTTGCACGTACAATGGAGTATTTGGATGATTCATTTAAATCCTTTATATGGATTAAGGATTTTGTATTACAGGAATTGAATTTGCTTATTAAGCTCATTGCACTATATATGTTTCACAACTTATAAGTTTGAACTTAAATTACGAATTAATCTCAAAACATGACCTATAGCCGAACGATAGAAATACGAATAGACTTTAAGAAGTCTAACTGAAAACTATTAAACAATGATATCAGATTTGTGTGTGGGAGAGAAGGAGCAAAAGACGAAAAGATGAATAACAAAATCGGTTCTTAAAACTGAGATGTTATACATATATAAATTTTTTAGTCCTTTACTATAAATTTTGAATGTTTTTGGAGTGGAACGCAGATTTAGTATTATAAATTATGTATCATTTCTTTTACAACTTATTCGTTGAAAGCCATTATTAGTAAAAAACTAACAGTCAAAAAGATCGGAAGTAAATTTTGGTAATAGTATAAAAGATTCAATAAAAATCATGAGTGAAATTAGAAAAAAGCTCACACAATTCTTAGTTAATTTTCAGGAAAGCACAGGGAAATGGTGAAATTGTTTCTCGATATGTTGGATGCAAACGATGATTTTGGTACAATGGAAGATGAGGACAAGGACGACGGTAACTTTAAGTCTTGTCCATGGAGCCATCCATATTGTGAGGAAGGGCCAGATAACTGCCGATGCTCCGTATTTTACGTAAGAAAAATGATGATAAATCATTTAATTATTTCGTATTATGTAATATTTTAATGAAACTAAATAATAAATCAAAAAACAAACTATGAATGTTTTTTTCATTTTAAATATATTTGTACAATTCTTGTTTATTTTTCTTAACAATACAACAGTTTTTTCTCTTATTAATAGATTTCACTACTTGAAATTTCCCATAGTACCATGCAAATGTACTCATCTTATCACTTCTTATTTTTCTTTTATCGTCTGCATAATTTAACACTACTTTATTTATTTCATTTGTATAAATTTGATGAAGTTTTGATTTAAATATTAACATTATCATCATATACAGTAGACTTATTAAATAAACAGTTTGTATATGAAGTTGTGTCGTATTTATCAAGAATGCATTTCTTTACCCCTATCGATTTTTTAATATCATTTTCATACTGCACGCTAAAAGAATACATCTTTGATCTCAATCTCACAAACTCCTTCAATATTTTTCCACAATTCTCATCCTTCATCATACCCAACACCTTCTTGTTTACTAGAGCAAACCATATATGTACATATAATATATTTTCTGTAATCAGACGTATCAAACTTATGGCCGGTGTCAGTTTTTATGTCAGCGTAAAAGTCTTCTGTTTTTACTGTGTAAATAAAAGCGTCAGTATCCATATAATTCAGTGAAAAGTTTGACTTGAACTTAGGTTGCATGTACCCGTAATGGAAATCATACACTTTCCATTTAAAGAGCTCAAGTACACAAAATCCTAAATATATAGGTTTATTGTAATAGGTTTTTACACTTTTCATTTGAATTGCTACTCTATCCTCATATATCATTGACAAACTATGAAAATCAGGTTTAGATATCCAATCTTGAGCTCCTAAATGATTACAATTTCTCTTATTCCAGTCCGTAACTATTCGCATATTCTCCATAATTTTGCCATATACAGCGTTATTTAGCAATTTAAAGAAATTTGTCTCAAATACGATTTTTGCAGTTGCTCTATGTTTGGTCCGTCAATTGAACTATCATCTATTGTTTTAGGATCCAGATTTAGCTCTTCAGCTGATAGCCATCTGAATCCACCACAAGGTAGATGCTCAGAAATAGCCTAACCGTAAAGGTTATTTGCGTCTAAATACACAATAAACTCTGAGGGCTTCTCTCAATCGAAATCAGATAAATATTTGTTAGCCTTTGAATATCGGTTACTGCATTGTACAAGTCCACCACGTATTCCTTTCTTGAAGAAATTGTACATATTTGTATACTTTAACATAGCATCCCACGATAGTCCTGTAAGTAAGAGTACGTCCGTTTTTAACTAAACTTCCATATAATATTGCAAGGTTTTGCAGCTGAAAGCATTCCAAACTTCTTTCGCATGCTCATAGTCTTCAATCGAACACTCCTTATTATTGAGGTGATTGAAGAAATCTTCCCTTGCTGGAGCCTGACCTATCTTAAATTTTTCAAAAGAATTTAGAAAGTCATAAGGAACAACACCTTTTCTTCTCACAAGATCAAACTTTTTTTTTTTGTTTTAAATTGTGATTTAATGATGTGAAGGTCTTGCTCTTAAAGATTACTAGCTAAAGATTCTAAGCTTTCGGGCATAAAACTAATTGTATCTAAAAATCTAAGTTCAAGGTTTTAGTTGCCGGTCATTTTTGAAAATCTAGATAGTTTTGGAATTTTAAATTGCACATATTATGAGCTGTTCCTCTAAATTTATTACTTATGTGACAGTGATCTCTTAATCTATCATTTCCTAGATATTTATGGCAAATGTGACAATTTATCGCATTTAGAAAATTAAAATTTTCGAAAAGAAATAAATCATCTATTCGACTTGTGTTTTTCAAATAATTATTGTAAACATCTTCACAATCGCTAATTATACAATCTAAAAACTTTTCGTCTCTATCTTCCCCCGCATATATTTCAAACTTATCGAACTTATCATTATGCTAACATTTAATATAATAACTAAAAGCACAAGGAATGTGCTTTTTACTATATCTACTTTTGTCACTTACTTCTATATTAGTAGTCTTTGAAGCGTAACGTGGACTTGTCCTCTGATGGAAGCTCAGACACAATTTTTCCACATTCCAATTTGTGTTGCTCCGTAGTCCTACCATGGTGAGTATATTGCAGACACCTGTTGCAAGACAATAGTTTTCTGCAGTGCACTGCAAGACTATTTTCAAGCCTTTCCTTGATGATAGGTCTATTTTCCTTGACAGCATCTTCAAATAAAAGACAGTCTTTACTTATTGAAATTCCATATGTTGCAATGTTTTTTTTAAATACACTATTTATTAAGAAACATGTAGGATCATTTGTTGCTTGCTCCTACTCTTCAATCAAAGAACTAGATATATCCATTTCCGCTTCATCTATATTATTATTTTGTGAGCCATTTTTTACATCATGTTGACCGTATCTCTGTTCATAATGTTCCGTATCTCTATGTTCATAATCGTCCGATGGTTGAGGAGGATTTTCAAAGGGGCAATAGCTTGGATAGTAATTGGGGATATTATATTCCTGCAACTGCAAGGGTGCAAATTGAAATGGATAATGTGTATATTCTTGTATCTGCACTGGATATTGATATTGAAAATTGCTCCAGGCCATTGGCGTATATGTTGTTATTGGGTTGTATGCAGATGTTGAGGGTTGTATGGACTGTGGCACTTGCTGATATGTTGTTATGGGGTCGTATGCAGATATTGGCGATTGTATGGACTATTGTAATTGTTGAGGTTGATTATGACCTTTGCAATGTGTCAAATAGGATTTTTGATGTTTGTATACCTTATTACAGATATTGCACTGGAAAACTAATGAACTCATTTTTTTTAATTTTTCTTCGGTTTATGAAATTATTTCTATATAGTATGCTCTTTTATTCAAAAATATATTGATGGTTTGAATAGGAACAAATATTAATATTCTGTCTGTGATTTTAATATTCTGTCTTTGCTAAAATATATGACACACTTTTATTTTTAATATAAAAATAATATTTTTTTAGGATCTTTATGTATTTATTTTCTATCTTAGATTTATTATTAACACACAAATAATTTTTTAATAGTCAAGACTTGTTACTTTTGAATACAAAAATGTACTGAATTCTATCCTAGAAAAATTTGGTTAAAATGAATTCCTGAAAACGTTGTCCTTGTATAGTACGCTTCATTCCAACAAAGTAGTTTTGTGTTACGTTGCAAAAGTAGCGTATTTGCTGATAGAGACGGTTAAGATTCAATAACGCATGTAGACAGAATAATATATTTAGGGATCAAATTCTCTTCGATACAAAAATTAATGTAAACATCAAATGCTTGTATGTAGACCAAACTGTCTGATATATATATATATATATATATATATATATATATATGAATATGCTACATAGACAAAATTTATATAAACAAATATTTTGGTGGTATATAAGAATAGAGAAATGCCTGCATGCCTAAGCATGCGAAACCGCTACGTAAACAGAAATTTTTTTGTATGTATAGAGAGTACAGAAACATGCTTATGCATGTTGATACGTTACAAAATGTTTCAAGGAAATGAAACTGCTACGTAGACAATATTTATGTAAACAAACATTTTGATAAGTGATATACACAGAATACCAAAGCATGATTATGCATGCAGATACGTTACAAAAATGTTGTACTGCCACGTGGACAAAATTTATGTAAACAAAAAATATTAGGTAAGTGATATACATAGAATACGGAGGCATGCTTATGCATGTAGATAGGTCACAAAATTTTGTAGCAAAAGAAACTGCTACGTGGACAAAGCATTCTGGTAACTGATAAACTACAAAATTTTTGAAGCTTAAAAATTTTTCAAAGCAGAATTATCAAATTTTGAATTTGAGCTTTTATTTGTACAATGAAGCCCTCCTTCTGCTACACACCATTATATCGCAGACTTCAGCGGCATCATCTAAAGGAGTATCGCAAAAGAGCCATGCAAGAAGAGTTTTAGAGATAGGAGAAGGGGAATAGGAGCTTTTCCTAGAGATGTCATCACAACCAACTTCTTCATATAAAGCACTCCAAGAAATAGATGAAGCATATGAAGATAACAAGCTACCAAGTAATGATGACCTATTTTTAAGCATCAATACTCAGCCTAGTGAAGCTGACATTGAACCTAACAGAAGTGAGATAACCATCAAGCCTCCTACAGAAATATTGGAAGTCCCGATGCTCCCAAATATAGATGTGCTTATGTTTCTTGCATTGTATGAAGATATCAACGATCAATTGTTGGTAGCAGCAGCGGACGCAGTGGAGGCAGATTTACATATATTTATATATAAAAATATATATGTATGTATAAATATTATAAAATCATTTGCAAATGCTTAATAAAAAAACCATGCGCATAAATACATATGTATGTTTAAACAACGGCCTTTTTATATCAAAAAATATGTACTTATGTTTGTACAGCAGAGAAGCAAAAGTGAACTGTGACACAGCCATATCAATCGTCACACATACAGACAGTCTGCTTGACAGACAAACATTCCGATCGCAACTCAAAACAATAGAATACACACAAACCACACTTCACATTTAAACATAGCACACAGAAACTACAGAAATCACGCCATCCTGAACACCACATAAACTCCATCGATGATCGTCATACATAAAAGGAACAAATTCAATATAAATATAAACAGGGAATCAATTTTCAATCTCGCCAAGATCAGAACAATTGAACTATTCTCTACATTCTAATATATGAAAAAAAAGATTAAATTAAAAAAAAAAAAACTACTGAATTGCTGGACGAAAAATCCTAAGTAAACACAGCAAAGTTTTAATAAGCAAAAATAACAGAAGAAATCTAACTACAGCAAGAAGAAACGAGCCAAATGCATTAGGGTCATCCATATATAACTACAACACTTTTGAAGTAATGTAATTCCTAAAAATGTTTTTAAATTTTATTATTCACAAGGCGTACACAGCAAACTACTGCAATGAATGTCTTAAATGGCATATCAAGACATTCACTTAAATAGTAAATGCGTAAAATATTACATTTACTACCAACAAAACAAACAAATACTTCTACCATCATTCATTTCAAAACAAAACACCAAGCCATCAAAAACATTTTATAAGCAAAACAAAAGTACTACCTATCAGAGTACACTGAAATGAGTATTCATTGCTATTTCAGATGAAAAAAACTCTTTGGTTATGTTTGTGTGTGAATAGACTAATTTCGTTCATACATTAGGGTGCCTCACTAAAAAAATGAATATTTACGCCCGCTAGAAATAAATTATGATTTGTGTCATGAATGTTGCGAAAAGATTAGGGCTTTTTAAAAAAAAAAATCAACTGTATTCCATTTATTTTACTATATTTTGCTCAAAGAAATTGTCACACATATTGAAATCTGCATCACAAATTTTAGAAAACCTTTCCATTTTTTTAATATGAAATATATCAAAAGGCCAGAAGCAAAAGAAAAAAAAAATTAAACACATTGCGACAAAAAAATATTTATTTTTCAATACGTCATCTATAACTATAAACATAAAATAAATCCATGAAGAAAAACAGAACTAAAATACGATCTTATCTATATAAATTACTCTTTTTGTAATTCATTTTTATCTATGTTTGAATGTAAAAACATTATTTGATTTATGGATGTATCATTTGAAGCAATGCTACATCTTTTATCTGAAATTAAATTGCTGGCAATAGAAAATGTCCTTTCAGAGGATGCACTAGTTGCGGGAGCTGCTAGTATTTTGCAACTGGTTTTATATAATAAAGGAAACTCATTTTTATGTTGTTCCCACCATTGAAAAATGTTAAAATCATCATGTAGCATTACTTTAACACTTTCGTACATATGTATTTCACTGTTGATTTTGTCACCAGCATTTATATTATCATCCTGTAACACAAAATCGTAAAACATTTTAATGTCGGAATTGGAAAATCGTGATGTGGAATCATTTTGTTCTTCTATCTCAGATGCATCTCCTATATAACTTTCCATTATCCGTTTGCACTCGGATTTAATGAATTGTTTTTCATTTTCATTGAAATGAAGTAGCTTATTAGCTGGAGGGAAAAGAAAAAGTGCAATTTTATGGTAAATTGTTAAGTTGGCCATAACAACTGTATCCAAATAACCGCTCAATTTAACTTTTAAATTTTTAATTATTAACAAATCTTCCGAACTTTCAGCACACGCTTTCATCAAGTTATGGATATGAACAATAACCAGATGTAGCGTTGCATAATTCTCTCCTTCGAATTTTTTGAAAGATTCTTGAAATGGTTCCAAGAGCTTAATAATGGCGCTTACTTCATTTAAATTAATGTTATGAATTCTGTTCATTTGCTGTTTTTCTTGCAAAATTTGTACTATTGCGGACCAATTTTTTTCAATTGAAACAAATAAATAGTACACTGTGTTCCAACGTGTTGGAGAAAAACTCTTCAATGTAACACCGAGTGTTGAATTTAGTCCCGATTTTTTAAAATATTTCACTAGTTTACAGCATGCTTGACATAAATTTGCAGCTTCATTTACTTCATCAATTGTTTTTTGCAATGAATTATGGATTAAGTGATTAACACATTTTATATGATTATACTCTCGAAAGGCAGCAATCATGTTTGAACCTCTATCTGTGACAACAATGGCATTATCATTGAGGTCACAGTTAAACTCCTTTAGTAATTGAATAATTTTTAAAGTAATTTTATCATCTGAAAATTAGTACAACCCTCGTATAAATGGTTCTTTTATTGTATTAATAAGTTTAAAAACCTACGTGTACATTTCTGACCCTCCATAGACTTCATTCCAAGCAGTCTTACAACTAAATTACCATCCTTTATATAGTGAATTGTCAAGGACAAAAAACTTTTGCGAATGTAATTATCAGTCCAAATGTCAGAAGTGAGCCCAAATCCAATATTTTTATTGATGATATTTCGGATGAAACTTTTTGAAAATGTGTTTGGTACAATTTATTAATGTTTCTTGACACAGTCGTTGGGTGCGGAAGCGCGCTGTTAATATCAACATTTTGTCCATGTTTTGCACCTAAGGATATGAAAAGTTCACCTACTTTTTTTAATCCGGAGTCTTCAACTATCCGGAAAGGTCTGCAATTTACAATGGTCCATTCAGTGAAAATTTGTACTGCTTTATTTTTAGTTTCGGCGTCAACTTCAATTTTGGAACTACTACTACTGTTTTCTGTCAATAAAATGTAGCACTTATGTTTGACTAAATTCGATGTTGACTTTTTATTGAATTTATAAACATTTAAACATTTTCGACAACCAACAATATTATCAATCTCCTGCCCCAATTCATTTTCAATTTTCCCAAATATGTTCCACACATTGCTCCTTCCTCTTTTGTTATTAAATTTATACTCCCCAGCCAAAAGCCTAGATTTAATAGTGGAATTACTAAACAAGCATACATTTGATTCATCCGCGTCAGTAGAACCGTTTATTGATACCTGTTCAAATAAATACATATTATACATATGCAAGGTAACACAATTTTTGTGCATAGCCCTAATAAATGTTTTTTTTGTCTCAAAAGAAGAAAAACTTACGCTGTTTTCAGTCATAGCGAAACTCAAATTGTTGTTGCATTAACAAACGAAAAAAAATTGCCACCCTCCTTCTTCGTTAAAAACAGATTAGCTACTGAATTGATTCAAAGCTACAGAATAAATATATGTACATGTGTGAATTTTTAATGTTATTATGGTTGCCGTTTAAACAATAACAATGCGGTGACGATGCAATGACAAAAACAAAATGTTTCGAAGTACTTGGTGTTTTTCAAAACATTTGCAGAAAGCAAACTGAGTTGACAATTCATTGCGAAATAGCAGGTAGAGTATTGTGTTGGTTTGCTTTATATCAAGTGGAGTATTGTGCTTGGTTTTGTTCTTAGAATACTCATTCTTTTATTAGTCATTGCAAAAAGTACTACGTAATAGAGTTCAATGAAATAAAACATATGCGGAGACGCATAAATGAATGTTTTGATGCAGCAGTTTAGTACACAGCATAAATGGGTAGACAGAAATTCTCACGCTCACATATGGACGGACAGAAGTTCACACGCTCACATATGGACGGACATGTATTCTCAAGGTCACATATGGACAGAGAGAAATTCCCACGCTCACATACGGACGGACATGTATTTTCAAGGTCACATATGGACACACAAAAATTCCTACGCTCACATAAGGACGGACATAACTCTCAAGGTCACATATGGACAGACATAAATTCCTACGCCTACCCCAACAATATTAAAAAAAAAGCAACAATTTGCTCTCCCTTATTAAACCGTGGGAAAAAATTGATACCCACACACACAATTTAGATAAAAATTGAGAATTTTAAAAAATTTAGCTGAAGTTTGAGAGTTTCAGCAATTAAAATATAACAATTGTAAATTTAATTACTGAAATTTGATTATTTTAGTTGGTCTGGCACATACAGTACACAACTACTCAAGATGATTATTGCATTTGATTGTTTAATTTTTCGGGCAAACACACGTTATTAGTGGTTTAGTGAATTGGTGGTTAGGGTTATTTCATGAAATATTTGATATATGCCAACGTAGCTCTAGGTGAAATTTTGGGCTGACCGAACTTCTTTCTAAATCAGATCAGCTAAACAGTTGCCTTGAATGGTTTATGCCAAAGAGCTAAAGAATGATATAATTTGGTAAATTAGCGCCATTGAACCTTTATTGTCATTCAATGAATATATGGATTATCGAAGAGAGGTATTTGGCTGTTCCCTCATTTCACATATAATAAGAAAATTCACTGAAAACCTTTTTCTTTATTTGCAATTAATAGCATGGATTATAGTTAGACTACCGTTAACAAGTTATACGTATTTTTTAGAAAATGTAAAATAAGCTACGCTTTTCAACTTTTCTGTTTTTAGTACTTGTTACCACCACAGTCGAAGAATCACATATTTACCGTGTAGATGCTATTTTATTTATCGAGTCTCTAAGTGACTACTTGTAATCTCCAAAAGTTTTACACTAATATAAAGTTAAGAGAAAGGCGCATATTTTTTCTTTCCCATTGTGAAGCAAACATGGTGAAATCGTTAAGGTATTACTTACCATTAATTAAAATAGTTTATATTAATTCCTGAGCATTTACTTGATAAGAGATTGATCAACTTCAGTTGGGTTTCATGAAACAGTTTGGAAATGAACAAGATGTAGATGGTAATGCTATTTGGCAGTTATTTTTAATCTACATAGCATTACTTAATCATTAATTTCTTTTTATTATTAATTTTGTATTATTTTATTAATAATATCTTAAACTTGAGAAACTTTTTTGCTTATAAACATTGTTTGATATATTTTTGTTTTCAATATTTCGCCACGCCTTTGTCTAGTTTCTTCAGAAAAATATATATTTAAACTTTTCTTCATATTATGAAAAATTTTTGTTTGAAAATTCAACAATAGACAAAATTATGTGAAATATATGATATATCCTATTTCCATTTCTATTACAGAATTAATTGCCTTAAGTTGTAAATTTAAATTCGTTTAGCTGCTCTAACACAGACTCTGGTTTTAATTATATTAATATAATACAAATTTTTATCTCTTACTTATTAAATATCTCTAGTTTTGGGCTACATTACCTGAATCTGGGCTATAATTAATTCTATGTATTGTTGGTGTATTAATTATATGTAGTATTTCTAGCATTAAACGACGCTTGTATTTATTTTTCGTAATTAAAACTGTAAAAGTTTTGATACTCATTTGATTCAAAAAAAATCACAATATTATGATTTATGTGACTTTATGTGTCTATATTTCTAGTCCGATCTATATCCAACAATCCTTGTTTTTAATTTATTATTTGTTACATATACTTCTGAAGTATTCCCATTATGAACTATGTTATATGTACATGTAAAATTTTCAAACTTTATTCTGAGCTTTGCTAAATAATCTATTTAATGTATTATATTTTTGTGAGATAAAAAATCTGTGCAATATTTTAAAACAAAATATTATTATTTACCAATAATTTTATTCCATTGGTCAATATGATCAGTCCCAGGAAATAATACTCCTCCGCGAATCATTTCACCCATTATACATCCAACTGACCATATATCAACGTTTTCCTTATATCCCATTCCTAAAATAACTTCTGGAGCGCGATAGTAACGTGTAACAACATATGGAGTCATCATAAATGTAGTACCAGCTGTCCTTGCCAGTCCAAAATCTAATATCTTTAATGTGCAATCAGCTTTTACCACGATATTAGATGGCTTTAAGTCCTGAAATTAACAAAGAATGTATTAGCTGTTGGAAATGTCTTTCGAACTCTACAGGAGCAATGTATTGAAAAGTCATTACAGAAGGCACCAAACAATATATAAATGAAGAAGCTTTGTACGGGGTTTATTGTAATGAAATACCACCCATAAAATTTCGTAACAAATGGGTGATAAGAAAAAAATTGCATATTTTTATAACCGAACCTTTGGCCCCGAGTTCCAGTCTGCACTCAGTCATGAATATCGATTTTTTTTATTTGCGGAGTTGTGTTAACTGCGGTCGGCTTGCCACACTGACAAAGGAAACGGACTGACAATATCTTGTACGAAAGAGCAGAATACAGCCACCTTTGTCGGTATTGTAGCAAATTTACCGGCGAAGTTAAAACAGCTACAATAAATTCTATATTTTCATTTACTTCTACCTATCCTTGATTTTATGCTATCCTTTCTAGTTACGGCACAATACACTGCATAAGTAGATGTTATGGTCACGGTATATAGTATATATATATATATATATATATATATATATATATACATATACATATACATATATATATATATATATATATACATATATATATATATATATATATATATATATATACATACATATATATATATATATATATATATATATATATACATATATATATATATGTATATATATATATATATATATACATATATATATATATATATATATATATATATACATATATATATACATATATATATATATATATATATATATATATATATATATACATATATATATACATATATATATATATATATATATATATATATAGGTATAAATATATATATATATATATATATATATATATGTATATATATATATATATATATATGTATATATATATATATATATATATATATATATATATATATATACATATATATGTATATATATATATATATATATATATATATATATAATGGGTGATTTTATAAGAACTATCGGAAATTAAAAAAAAAAGAAAACACACAAAATTCAGAAAAATGCATGAAATATTTATTTGGATTGATAGTTGGGTCGATATAATTTAATGTTTGAAGATTATTTCATGCAAATGTTGGCCGCGGCTGCGCCTCAAATGGTCCATCCGCTTAGTCCAATTTTGGCATACTCTTTCCAACATTTCGGCCGGTATCTCACGAATAATGTTGGCAATGTTGGCTTCCAGTGCGTCAATCGAAGCGGGCTTGTCGCTATAGACATTAGCCTTAACATAGCCCCACAAAAAATAGTCTAGAGGCGTTAAATCGCACGATCTGGGCGGCCAATTGACTGGTCCCAAGCGTGAAATAAACTGTTCACCGAACTCGCCTCTCAATTGGTCCATTGTTTCGCGTGCTGTGTGGCATGTGGCACCGTCTTGTTGAAACCACATGTCATGCAAGTCAAGCTCTTCCATTTTGGGCAAAAAAAAGTTTGTTATCATCGCACGGTAGCGCTCACCATTCACAGTAACGTTGTGATTCGCATCATCTTTGAAGAAATACGGCCCAATGATGCCGCCAGCCCATAATCCGCACCAAACGGTTGTTTTTTGTGGATGCATTGGTAGCTCTTGCAATGCTTCTGGCTGCTCTTCACTCCAAATACGGCAGTTTTGCTTGTTCACGTATCCATTCAACCAGAAATGAGCCTCGTCGCTGAACACAATTCTTGGATAAAAAAGTGGATCTTCATTTAACTTTTCAAGAGCCCATTCACCAAATATTTGGCGTTGTGGTAGGTCGTTTGGCTTCAATTCTTGCACCAGCTGTATCTTATAAGGCTTCACACCCAAATCCTTCCGCAAAATTTTCCATGTAGTGGAGTAACAGAGGCCCAATTGCTGCGAACGGCGCCGAATCGATAATTCACGGTCATCACCAACACTGGCCGATACGGCTGCGATATTTTCTTCAGTTCGCACTCTACGTAAGCGTGTTGGTGGTTTAATGTCCAACAATGTAAATTTGGTGCGAAATTTTTTTACAATAGCCTGAATAGGAGCCTCAGTAGGTCGATTAAACTGACCATAAAATGGAAGAAGCGCGCGATGAACTTTCTTAACATAGCACGCATTTTGGTAATAAAATTCAATAATTTGCAAGCGTTGTTCGTTTGTAAGACGATTCATGATTAAATTATAGGCCAAACTGAAGATGTTTGACAGTGACACAAGATACAAAACGTGCGCGAGCTGTCAAAACTAGTGTTGCCAAAAAGATAATAGCAAAAAATCACTCTTATATATGTATTATATGTATATATATATATATATATATATATATATATATATTAAGATGTATATGTATATTAAGAAAACTTAGCACATATTCACTTCTCTGCAAGATATACTCTATTAACGAACTTCGGTACTCACTTTTAAATTTAGAGCCTAAATAGCTTGATTTATTTATGAAGGGTTTCAAAATAAAGTAATTTTAGTTTTCAGCAAAGAGCTTGGGTAGAGAAAAACTAGAAGTCAAATAATTGATCAAACTGATTTATAGCATAGAAATATTGATTTGCTACCAGATATATTAGTCACAATTCATAAAGATACTTTCAGTAATATTCCATTGAAAAGCCAAAAACGCGTGACAGAGAGAAACTCCAGACACATCAAAAAAAAAAAAAATTCGGGACCTGCCGCACTTTTCTATTTAATATATATAATATATATAATATTTTATAATTGCAAATATATAAAAAAAAAAAAATTTTGCATTTCGATAAAAAATATTGTCTTAATTTGAGTACGAACGCAATCATAAACAAAAAAGACAAACAAAATGTAAAATAATATAAATAAAAACTACAGGAACAATACTATACTAGAATTCTAGTGAAATCTAACAATTCTAACTGCCATCATAATGATAGCAGTGATGGCGATAATGATGATATAACTTGGCGAGTAGTTAATTCAACCAACTTCAAAAAGGCGACGAAGTAAATCCTCTGACCTGTTTTAGAGTAAGAGGCAAAATATTGATATAACAATGATGATACGAGCACTTCAACCCAATCAAAAACAATTGAAACCAGTTAATCAAAAGCAATAATTAAAGCTTCAAATAACCGTTTTTCCATTCTCGATATTGAAGATAATGAATTACAATTAAATCAAGATAAAACTAATAACGAATCTAAACCACCACAATATTCGTTCCTTGCGTTGCTGGATAAATTGATAAAATCTACAATTGTTCTTTCTTCTGAATTTTAATATAAGTCCCTTAGAGACGGACAAATTAGATTAATAATAAATAATATTAAATCATATAGACCAATTGTAAGCCATTTAAACAACATAAAAATAAAATTTAATACTTACCAACTTAAGCAAGAGTTGTAGCAAATAACTTACACCATTCAACAGCCATCACTGATATCAAAAATGCGTTTGATAACATATAATGGCCACAGGGTTAGATATATCACCAATATTTACATCAAAGTAAACAAAAACTCTTTTCTCATATTTCATATTGATTTAGAGTCTGATGTTAACAATAAAAGTATTTATATAAATAAAGCCACTATCAGAATTGAACCATTTCACGAACAGAGCATTTTTCAAAATAAAAGATTATGACGTAATTAATGTCATCCATCCAGATAGAGCACATGGTGATGCAGCAATTTTAATAAAATTTTTATTTAGTTATAAATGTTGTGACGAAATAAGAAAACAAAGTCTTCAAGCTACATGTATAAAAATTATGTGTGATTCCACAAACATACGTCTCTTTATGTGCTATCTATTTTCCACCACGATTTTCAGTTAAAAGTGAAGAATTTCAAACATTTTTTTAAAAGCCTGCAGTCAAGATTTATAGTTGGTGGGGATTTCAATGTTAAACATAGCAGGCGGGGATCAAGACTAACATACTCTAAGGGAAGATAACTATACAAATGTAACACTGTTTTCACCCTTTGGGTTATTTTTACGACTCTAGTAGTAGGGAACTGTATGTGCTGCGACCATTAAAAATATTAAATTTCAGCAATTAAATTTGAAATTTTTCAATTTTAATTGCCAAAATTCTCAAATTTCCCAAAATTCTCAAATTTCATTTTGTGTGTGTTCGTGTGTGTATTTTTTCCCACGGTTTAGTAGGGGCGTTCACATTGTTGTTTTTTTTTGTAAATAAAATGTTGGGGTAGGCGTGGGAATTTGTGTCTGTCCATATGTGACCTTGAGAATACATGTCCGTCGGTATGTGAGCGTGGGAATTTGTGTGTGTCCATATGTGACGTTGAGAATACATGTCCGTCGGTATGTGAGCGTGGGAATTTGTGTCTGTCCATATGTGACCTTGAGAATACATGTCCGTCGGTATGTGAGCGTGGGAATTTGTGTCTGTCCATATGTGACCTTGAGAATACATGTCCGTCGGTATGTGAGCGTGGGAATTTGTGTCTGTCCATATGTGACCTTGAGAATACATGTCCGTCGGTATGTGAGCGTGGGAATTTGTGTCTGTCCATATGTGACCTTGAGAATACATGTCCGTCGGTATGTGAGCGTGGGAATTTCTGTCTGTCCATTTACACTGTGTACGCCTGGTGAATAAAAAAATTTAGAAGCATTTTTAGGAATTACACTATTTAAAAAGTGTAGTAGTTATATATGGATACCCTTAATGTTTGTGGTTCGTTCCTTCTTGCTGGAGTGAGATTTTTTCTTTTATTTTTTTGCTTATTAAAATTTGGTGTGTTTACTTAAGATTTGTCGTCCAGCAATTCAGTGTTTTCTTTTTTTTACTTTTTTGCTTGCAATGCTTGAGTCTGGAGGAATAATTTGATTATTCTGATCTTGAAGACGTTGTGAAAGAAAAAAATTACTATTGCATAAATATTGAAACTGATGTTTTGTTTATTTTATACATGACGATCATCGATGGATTTTATTTGGGGATCTGGATGGTGGTGCGATTTCTGTATTTTGTAGAATATGAATATTAATGCTATGTTTAAGTGTGTGTGTGTTTTTTGTGTTCTGAGTGGCGGTTGGAATGTCTGGCTGTCAGACAGTCTGTGTGTGTGACGATTGGTGAGTCTGTATGACAGTCCGCTTTCCTGGTCAGTATAAAATGTGATAAGGTGTACATATTCATGCGTACATAAATATCTACAAATTTATTTCATTTACGCATATACATACAAACAAATAATAAGCGTTTATTCTTTGTGCCCAAATATTCCCTTGACCATTTGAATGAATGAATGAACGATTGTTTAAACATATACATTGTTTTAATTTTTATTAATATGTAATATTTATACATACATTTACATATATTTTTTAATATAAAGCTGCCTCCACTGCGTCAGCTGCCTCTATCAACAATTGATCGTTGGTATCTTCGTATAATGCAAGAAACATTGGGACATCAATTTTTGGGAGCATTTGGACTTCCAATATTTCTATGTGCGGTTTGTTGGTTACCTCACATCTATTGGATTCACTACCAGCTTCGGCAGGCTGAGTATTGATGCTCAAAAATAGGTCATCGTCACCTGTCAGCATCTCTTCATATTCTTCATCTATTTTTTGGAGTGGGTTAGATGAAGATGGTTGCGAAGACAGCTCTAGGAGAAGCTCCTCATCTCCTTCAAGATGTTTCTCCAACTCTTCCTGTCTGGCTTTTCTTAAATACTCCTTCAAATGGTGACGCTGAAGTCTCCGATATAATGGTGTGTACCAGAAGGGCTTCATTGTAGAAATAAAAGCTCAACTTCAAAATTTGATAATTTTGCTTTGAAAACTTGTGAAGCTACAAAAATTTTGTAGTTTATCAGATACCACAATGTTTTGTCCACGTAGCAGTTTCTTTTGCTACAAAATTTTGTGACGTATCTGCATGCATAAGCATGCCTCCGTATCCTGTGTATATCACATATCATAATGCTTGTTTATATAAATATTGTCTACGTAGCAGTTTCATTCTCCTAAATATTTTCTAACGTATTTGCATGCATAAGCATGCCTCGGCATTCTGTGTATATCAGATACCACAATGTTTTGTCCACGTAGCAGTTTCATTCCCGTAAACATTTTGTATCGTAGAGGCATGCATAAGCATGTCCCTGTACTCTGTATATATCACATTCCGTTCAAAACTTTGTAACGTGTCTGCATGCACAAGCATATCTCTGTACTTTGTAGATATCACTTATCAAAATTTATGTTTACATAAATATTGTCTACGTAGCAGTTTCATTCCCTTAAACATTTTGTATTGTAGAGGCATGCATAAGCATGCCTCGGCATTCTGTGTATATCAGATACCACAATGTTTTGTCCACGTAGCAGTTTCTTTTCTAATTTTTTAATCTTAACCGTTTCTATCAGCAGATACGCTACTTTTGCAAAGTAACGCAAAGCTACTTTGTTGGAATGAAGCGTACTATACCAAAACAAAATTTTCACGAATTTGTATTAATCTAAATTTTTTAGGATAAAATTCAGTACATTTTTGTATCTAAAAGTAACAAGTCGTGACTATTAAAAAATTCCTTGTGTGTTATTAATAAATCTAAGACAGAAAATAAATACATATTCTCAAAAAACATATTATTTGTATATCAAAAAATAAGAGTGTGTCATATAATTTAAGCAAAGACAGAATTTAAATATATATATATATATAAAAATCCTTGTAATATTACTTGTTATTCAAGCAATCAATATATTTTTTAATAAAAAAGTACACTATAAACAAAATAATTTTTATAAGTGTAAATAAAAATATAAAAAAAAATGAGTTCATCAATTTTCAAGTGCAATATCTGTAATAAGGTATATAAATACCAAAAATCTTATTTAGAACATTGCAAAGGTCATGTTCAACCACAACAAGTGCAACAGTCGATACAACCCCCAACATCTGCGTACAATCCCATAGCAACATATCAACAAATCGCACAGTCCATACAACCCTCAACATATGCATACAACTCAATGGTCCAAAACAATTTGCAGTATCAGTACCCAGTGCAGTATCAGTATCCAGTGCAGTATCAGTATCCAGTGCAGGTACCAGCGTATCCTTTATATCCGTATCCAGTGTCAACCAACCAATTCACAGCACCTATGGAGATTCCATATCCCATTGAATATAGCGTACCTATACAGTTGGAGCAAAATAATATGCCTAATTATTACCCAAGCTATTTGCCCGTAGATAATCCTTCTCAAGACATGGATATAAGTCAAGTTATTCCACATGATCAGGCAAATACACAAAATAATGAACTAGAAATGGATATCTCAAATTCTGCGGATGATCTACTGTCTCAAGCTCCAAATGAATGCAAATATTATATAATAAATAGTGCTTTTAAAAATAATATTACAACATTTGGAGTTCCAGTAAATAAAGATTGTATTTTATTTGAAGATGTTACTATGGATAATAAACATATCATCAAAGAAAGACTTGAAAATAGTCTTGCCGTACACAACATTATTAAATTTAATATTACTCTTATTGGAGAGTATATTAAAATTATAAGCGATGATATGGAATTGTGTACTATTTCTCACCGGGCAAAGATGGATCTTCTGTGCATTGGAGATGATGTTGAGGAAATTATGGCAAAGCAATTTCAAGAAATCCACAACAAAATGTCTGAATTTCAAGAACGGGATTCAGGATGGACTTTAATTAGAATTGTTCGCCTCGAAATCGCTATAAATAAGTCATCTTTGGTGAGAGGATCGAACTGGATAAGTACGCCGGAGAACTTAAAAAGTAAAAAGGCATGTATAAATGTTGAAAATAATGACATTTATTGTTTTAAATGGGCAATAATATCTGCACTGGATACATCTGATATTAAAAGACCACAACGTTGCTGCTCATACAACATTGCAGACATCAGCGCTGATATCATATGTTTGCAAAACGGAATTGAGATTGACTTCAAAAATTTAAAGTTTCCGTTGGCGTTAAAGAGTATCAGGATATTTGAAGAAAGCAATCCAAATATTAGCGTCAATGTGTTCGGATACAATGATGAAAGCAATGAGATTGTTGGACCATTCTATAACACCAAGAATGAAAAAGCTAAACATATTAATTTGTTATTATTAGAAAATGCTGAAGGATATCAGCATTATATTCTTATAACAAATATATCAAAGTAAGTAATAAAACATACATTTATTTACGTAAATATATTAATATTCTTATAACTTTTTTCTTGCCACAGACTTTTAAAATCTCAGACTACCAAGCACTGCAAAAAACTTGTCTTCTGTAACAGCTGCCTCCAATACACCCACAATGAGAGGACGTTAGAGCGACATAAAGAAGAATGTGGGCAAATTGTTGCGGAGCTGCCGTCTGAGGAAAATGCCGTGTTGCAGTTTAAAGACCACCAACGACAAATGGATGTACCATTTGTTGTGTATGCAGACTTTGAATGCATACTGGAGGAGGTTAATATTAGAGTAAGTGACAAAAGTAGGTATCGCAAAAAGCACATTCCTTGTGCTTTTAGTTATTATATTAAATGTAAGCATAATGATAGTTTAGATAAGTTTAAATTATATACGGGGAGGGATGCAGCAGAAAAGTTTGTAGAAAATTTGATTGAAGATTGTGAAGATATTTATAATGAATATCTAGTAAATAAAAGGGAAGTGGATGCTTTAACTCCTTTCGAAAATTTTAATTTTCGAAATGCGATAGATTGTCATATTTGTCATAAATATCTAGGCAATGATAGAGTGCGAGATCACTGCCACATAAGTGGTAAATTTAGAGGAGCAGCTCATAATAGATGCAATTTAAAATTTCAAATTCCAAAATTTATACCAATCTATTTCCACAATTATTCATCTTATGACGCGCATCTTTTTGTTAAAGAGTTGGGTAAAAAATCTGACAATATAAAAGTCCTTCCGCTCAACAAAGAATTATACATATCACTATCTAGATTTTCAAAAATGACCGACAACTACAACCTTGAACTTAGATTTTTAGACACAATTCGCTTTATGCCTGAAAGCTTAGAATCTTTAGCTAATAATCTTTCAGAACAAGACTTTCACATCATTAAAAGACAATTTAAAACAAAAAAAGAGTTTGATCTAGTGAGAAAAAAAGGTGTCTTTCCCTATGATTTTCTTAATTCTTTTGAAAAATTGAATGTTGGTGAACTTCCAGCAAGGGAAAATTTCTTCAACCATCTCAATAATAAGGAGTGCTCGATTGAAGACTATGAGCATGCAAAAGAAGTTTGGAATGCTTTCGGCTGCAAAACCTTGCAAGATTACATGGAAGTATATTTAAAAACGGATGTTCTCTTACTTGCAGATATATTTGAAAGTTTTAGAAAGGTTTGCAAGAACATCTACCACTTAGATCCATGTCAATATTACACTGCACCAGGACTATCGTGGGATGCTATGCTAAAGTACACAAATATAGAACTAGAGCTTTTGACGGACATAGATATGTACAATTTCTTCAAGAAAGGAATACGTGGTGGACTTGTACAATGCAGTAACCGATATTCAAAGGCTAACAACAAATATCTACCTGACTTCGATAGAGAAAAGCCCTCAGAATTTATTGTGTACTTAGACGCAAATAACCTCTACGGTTGGGCTATGTCTGAGTATTTACCTTATGGTGGATTCAGATGGCTGTCAGCTGAAGAGCTAAATCTGGATCCTAAAACCATAGGTGATAATTCAAGTGATGGATATGTCTATGAAGTTACTTTAGACTGTCCTTCTCATTTGCATGACTCTCACAATGACCTACCTTTCTGTCCAGAAAATAAGAAAATTTTGCAAACAAAGCACATTAAATTAGTTGCAGATTTTTCAACAAAACAAACATATGTCATACATTATAGAGTTCTTAAACAATGTTTACAGTATGGTCTAGTTCTAAAGAAAGTGCATCGAATTCTCACCTATAAGCAATCAACCTGGTTGAAAAGTTATATAGACTTGAATACCAAACATAGGGCTACTGCAAAAAATACTTTTGAAAAAAATTTTTTCAAATTGTTAAATAATGCAGTATACGGTAAAACTATGGAGAATGTGGAAAAGAGAAAAGATGTACGAATAGTTACGAACTGGAAAAGGACACTCTGTAATCATTTAGGAGCTCAAGATTGGATATCTAAACCTAATTTTCATAGTTTGTCAATATTTTCTGAGAATATGGTAGCGATTCAAATGAATAGAGTGAAAACCTATTACAATAAGCCTATATATTTAGGATTTTGTGTATTAGAGCTTTCCAAATGGAAAATGTATGATTTCCATTATGGGTACATGCAACCCAAATTCAAGTCAAACTTATCACTGAATTATATGGACACTGACTCTTTCATTTACACAGTAAAAACAGAAGACTTTTATGCTGACATAAAAACTGACCTCGACCATAAGTTTGATACATCAGATTACCCAAAAGACAATGTATATGGATTTCCTCTGGTAAACAAAAAGGTATTGGGTATGATGAAGGATGAAAATTGTGGAAAGGTAATGAAGGAATTTGTAGGATTGCGGTCAAAAATGTACTCTTTTAGTGTGCAACATCAAAGTGATATTAAAAAATCGAAAGGAGTAAAGAAGTGCATTCTTAATAATTATAGTATAGCTTCATATAGAAATTGCTTATTCAATAAGTCGACTGTGTATGATGATATGCTAACATTTAAATCAAAAATTCATCAAATTTATACAAATGAAATAAATAAAGTAGTATTAAATTATGCAGACGATAAAAGAAAAATAAGAAGTGATAAGATGAGTACATATGCATGGTATCATTTTCGAATCGAGGAAACTAATCCTGATTATGAACTTGACATGCTACTGTGGGAAATTTCAAGACTAGAAGAGGAAGAAGCAGTGCTATAACTGTATCCCTATTTTTAAGTAATAATTTTTATGTTTATTTAAGTAGTTAAATCTATTAATAAGTAAAAAAAATTGTTGTATTGTTAAGAGAAATAAACAAACAAAAATTGTACAAATATATTTAAAATGAAAAAACATTCAGAATTTGTTTTATTTTGTTTGGTGATTTATTATTTAGTTTCATCGAAATATTGCATAATATGAATTAATTAAATGATTTATCATCATTTTTCTTAAGTAAAATACGGAGCACCGGCAGGTATCTGGCCCCTCCTCACAATCTGGATGGCTCCATGGACAAGACTTAAAGTGACCATCGTCCTTGTCCTCATCTTCCATTATACCAAAATCATCATTTTCATTCAACATATCGAGAAACATTTTCACCATTTCCATGTGTTCGTATATTACACATCTCTCAAAATCAACTAAGAATTGTGCGAGCTTGTTTCTAATGTCACTCATGATTTTATGAAATATTTTATAGTATTACTAAAATTTACTTCCGATCTTTTTGACTGTTAGTTCTCTACTAATAATTGTTTTCAACGAACCAGTACTAAGGTGTATGTTATGAAATTAAAAAAAAACGATGTCAGCGTTTTTAGTCCAGAAAATAATTTAAAATTCGACTCAAAAAAATGAATACGTATATATGACATCTCTCTATCCTTTTCCAACTACTTAGTTTTAAATACTTATATATATATATATATATATATATATATATATATATATTTAATTTTTCCTCACTTCTCTTTTGTCAAAAATAAAACAAAAAAATCATTGTATAATGATTTTCTGTTAAGCTTCTTACAGTCTAGAAAGCTAAAATCGAGATTAGTTTGCAATAAAAGTTCAAAGCTATAAGTTGTGAAAAATTTCTACCGCAATGGATCTAGTGGAAAAATTTAATTCGTACAATACAAAATCCTTAATCCATATAAAGGATCTAGATGAATTATCCAAACACACTATCGTACGTGCAAAGCGAGTAACAACAAAGTATGGGGAAACAGTTCAACTTGAGCTGGAAAACCACATAATGTTTCTCCCCAACCGATACAATGCATTGACCAATGCAGAATTAGAAGATCTTTCGAATAATAAATATCGACTACAAAGAAAAGGAGAGCGAAACCTGATCTTAGAAAGCGAGATGAACGAGTTTTTAATACCAAACTCTCAGTACCCCGTTTGGCAGTAAAAAATATGTTATGTTCATATATTTTGTACTTAACAAGAAAAAAAAATAATAATAATAAAAAAGAAAATGTTTTTAAATATGTATGTATATAAATATATATGATTGTGTTTTATTTAATATCTTTGGTTATATCAATAAGAAATTTCAAACATAAGTGACCGCAATTATATGTATTAAAGTTTTGATATTGATTGTAGTTGTATTGAATATTTCTACCTAAATATTTGATTAATTCTAGAGGAGGTTGTAAATTTCCAAAGCTGTCGAAATATTGTTTTTCATTCTTGTTCCTATAGTATGCTACCCAATGAGTACCTGGGCCTGTTGATAAATCCAAATTGATTATTCCACACTCTACAGTCTTTGGTCGTTTTGGTAGTGAATCCAACATATAAACTCCTCTAAAGTGTGGAATATATTTTGAAAATTTTCTTAGATCAAATTCTGATAATGGTCTGTTGGGTAGCATTTCTAATAGTTTTTTGAATGATCTTTACAAACAAGTCCATAACCGTTTTTATATGGTTTAAGGTACAGTCCTTCTCCCACAGCAATAGACTCCATTGCCTTATTGTGTCTGGTGGCTTCCTCAAATTGTTTTTTTGCATTCTTTGTTGCATTTACAGCTTTAGCTATAGAGGCACCTCCAGTTGCTAGACTACCAAGTGCACCTAGAGCAGTTAGAATCGGTATTATGGGCAAAAAACCACCAATTTTTGGAACATTTATAATACGCGGTATTATAACACGAGCTTTTTTCCCCTTAAGAGATTTACTGATAGCTTTACGAGCAATCTTAATGGCTGAATTAATATCTTGTGGTTTTTCCTTCTTCAATATCTTTGTTGCTGATTTAATTGTTTTATGAAACAGATTTTTGTCATTTATACGAATTCGTGGTGATGGTCTTTTCACTATATTCCTTTTCTTTGCTTCAACACCCATACCAAGTTTAGTTTTTGCTTTCATTGCGTTGGTGACTATATATGAAAATGTTTTTTCTGCAAGATCACTATCTTTTGAAAGAACTCTTTCCCAAGCCGTATTTTCAAGAATTTTGTCAGCTTGATGTCTGCTGTTTAAGTCTTTATTTTTCGAGTAAGCAATATCGTGATTTTTGCAAGCAGCATCCAATAAGTTAATTCCTTTATCTCCTCTATCTAAACGCTTTTGTAATCTTGTGCCAGGTCCACAATACTGGTATCCAGGAAGATGTAATTCAAAAGGTAGAGAATTTATTGCTTTATTTAGTAAACCTTCTCCAACGATAGCTTGTTTGTGACTAAAACTTTTGTTATAAAGTACAACCATATTAATTTAATCTACAATAAAAGATATTGTTCGCAAGTTTAGCAAGTAGTTATTAAAATGCGCTTCATAAAACAACATAAAAATATTTTAGTTCGTAATGCTGATATTTGTTCAAATGACAGTAAAAAAATAAGACATAGTTCCTTGTTACCAAATTCTATTCGAGCATTAATAGTTGGTCCTTCAAATTGTGGAAAAACTAACATAATGATTAGTTTGCTGGAAAGTCCTAATGGTCTCAAGTTTGAAAATATTTACTTGTACTCAAAATCTTTATATCAACCTAAATATGAATACCTAAAGAAATTAATTTCACCAATTAAAGGAATCGGATACTACACATTTGCAGAAAACGAGGACGTTGTTCCTCCTAGTGAAGCTAAAAGCAATTCAATTATGATTTTTGATGATGTTGCATGTGAAAAGCAAAACAATATACGTGCATATTTTTGTATGGGTCGTCATAAGAAAGTAGACTCATTTTACTTGTGTCAGACTTACACGCGGATTCCAAAACATTTGATAAGAGATAATGCTAATGTAATTATTATGTTTAAACAAGATGCGACAAATATGAAACATGTATATGATGATCACGTTGCCAGCGACATGAACTTTGAAATGTTTCAACGAATTTGTAGAGAATGTTGGAAGGAAAAATACGGATTTTTGGTGATAAGTAAAGATAATGAACTAAACAATGGTCGTTATAGAAAGTCATTTGATTAC
This sequence comes from Linnaemya vulpina, assembly GCA_963675445.1. NCBI lineage: Eukaryota > Metazoa > Arthropoda > Insecta > Diptera > Tachinidae > Linnaemya > Linnaemya vulpina. The sequence goes on from OY776276.1 coordinate 45,465,451, forward strand.
TTCATCATAATATAATTTACTGTTCATCAAATGCACCCTGCAGTATTTAATCTGACTTCAAACTTTATACATGTGATTATTGTAACTGATCAGATAAGCAGATCTGATACCTGATAAACTGACCTGATACCTGTTAAACTTACCTGATAAGCTGGTCTGATACCTGTTAAACTGACCTGATAAGCTGGTCTGATACCTGATAAACTGACCTGATAGCTGTTAAATTGACCTGATAAGCTGATCTGATACCTGATAAACTGACCTGATAGCTGTTAAACTGACCTGATAACCTGATCTGCTTCCTATTGAACTGACCTGATAGCTAAAATGAATGAACAAATTCTTAAAGACTTGGTGGCAACAAGAAATATCTTGAAGAAAAAGCTTCGTAGTATAAAAACTGGAGAAATAGATACACATCAGCAATTAACAGATACATTCAAGCCTATCACAGAACCTTTAAAAGAATTTATCAATAGCTCTAAATACGTTGGTAGACCAGTTAAAAAAGAACCGAGTGATAAGGAAACTGGAATTGATGACAATGAAAGTTTTCATCCTCAGAACTCAACAATAAAATTGGAAACGAGTACGCCCAAGAAACTAAGTGAAGAAAAAATTTTTAAGCAATATAATAGTAAAAGTAGCAGTAATTATGATGAAGATGACTTTTACTCACAAAATTCGAATAATGAAGAAAGTTATTCTGACTTAACACTATTGCAATCGAGAAACGAACTAGATACTAACTATGGTCCACATAAAGATAATAATAACGAATGGAGATTTGGTAATAGCACCATCGAGTTAAATCAAGATAAGATACAGGTTGGGGGACAAATATGGGCGCTCACGCCAGGACTTTTTTCTTTAATGTTTCATAAAGCACCAAAAAACTATGATAAATTCGAGCTTGAAATCTATAAAAAAATATTACTTGCTACCAATGCCCACAGGAGAGGCTATAAGTCTGATGGTCAAATCAAAGGGAGCATAGCCCATAAGTACAAACATATTATTGGAAAACTTTTCAAAGGAGACAATCATACAGGCTCATCAGATGTAACAAAAAGTAATTATTTAGGAAGGGGTTTGATGCAGTTTAACCCTCATAATCCAAACTATATATACTGGGATGATCCAAACGAGTTGGTAGATCGACTTAGACTACTGCTTGCATCACAGTCTGCAGGCCATACTAATCACAACAACGAAATTGTCTCAATTATTGAAGAACTACGTGAAGCTAATATAATTGTATAAACTATATACATACATAGATTTTTATATAAAACATGTCCGTTGATAAATTTGGGCATTATATTAACGATAGAAGTGAAGTAATTTCAACCAAAAATGCGCCTAAGTTGTTGGGCTTCTTTATGGATACGAACAAAAACATTGATGTCCAATACAAGAGAATCAAAAATGTTGCAAATGCTGTGGAGGAAAACGATGTTATCAGTAAATTGTTTCTGCAAACTGAACTCAAAAAACAGCAACAAGAAGTAGCTTTCCAGTTAGAAAATCTTAATGCTCATTTGCAGGATATCAATAAGAAAATGGATGGTAATAAATCACTTTTTGATATGGAAATTGAAGAGCTACGAGAAAAAATTTATAGAATAGAAAATTACATGTTCGTATCAATAGGTGCAAGTGCATCAAGTAGATCACAACACACTTAAAACAGCGACTGGAAAAATAAGATGTCTTCAAAGAGAAATGTTGTAAATGAATTGCATAAGCAGGCTCGAAAACGTTTTGTACGTCGTAGAGTTGTGATGAAAGGAATAGATGATCTTTGGCAAGCTGATTTAGTTGAAATGGGAAATTATTCCTTAGACAATAGAAATTATCGATTTTTGCTAACTGTAATTGATACATTCTCAAAATTTGCTTGGGCAGTACCTTTGAGCAGAAAGAATGCATTCGAAACAACTCAGGCAATGGAGAATATTTTCAAATTGGGACGAATACCGAAAAACTTGCAAACAGACGATGGTAAAGAATTTTTCAATAAACATTTCAGTCAGTTGATGAATAAATACAATATTAATCACTACTCAACATATAGCACTATGAAAGCCTCAATAGTAGAACGATTCAATAGAACATTAAAAGGAATGATGTGGAAGGAATTTAGCTTAAATGGTTCATATAATTGGATTGATATGTATAGAGATTTACTTGATGCATACAATAGAAAAATTCATCGCACCATTAAAATGTCACCGATTAAAGTAAATTCAACAAATGAAAAACAGCTTTTAAACACAGTATACAGTCATTTAAAGATGTATAAAATGTCAAAATTTAATGCAGGAGATCATGTACGCATAAGCAAATATAAAAACATTTTTGAAAAAGGTTACACTCCGAATTGGACAACAGAAATCTTTACAATTAAAAGAGTACAAAATACATATCCTACAACATATATATTAGAAGACTATCGCGGAAATCCTATTAAAGGCGGATTCTATGAAGAAGAACTTTCAAAAACCAGATATCCTAATACATACCTAGTTGAAAAGGTTCTCAAAACTAAAGGACATAAGGTGTTTGTCAAGTGGCTGGGCTTTGGTAATGAGCACAATTCTTGGATAAGCAAAGATGAGATATTGTAAATGGAAGAATACAATAAATAAACAACAACAAAAACAACAACAATGGCATCAATGTTTAATTTAGTTTAGAATAAGTAAATAAACAATAAATACGAAACTGCTTCTTATAAATCATACTGTGTGTTTAACCTCATTTATTTACAATCAAACAGTCACAATGTCAATAACATTGACTCTGAGCTCCAATTCATCAGAGCTATCTGCTAATTATTTTCCTCCTATTGATTTAAACGGAACCTATGAATGTGCTCTAACTGATTTTCATTCATACAACAGTATCCCGAATGTGGATGTCTACAACAATATATTTTATATCGGCGAACTTGTAATTGAAATACCGATCGGATCTTATGAATTAAATGATATAGTTGACTATATAGAAGAACAATACAAACGATATAGACCAGAAAACAAAATTTTGATTGAAGCTAATAACAATACAATGCAAGTCAAAGTCAGCAGCTCTAAAGAACCAATATATTTTAATAAAGAAAATACAATAGGTAGACTTTTAGGATTCAATAGCAGAATATTAACGCCAAACAAAGAACATTACTCTGATCTTCCAGTGAATATCTTTAAGGTGAATCTCTTGAGGATTGAAAGCAGTATTGTGGTTAATACTTATATGAATAATTCTAAAGCTCATACACTACATGAATTTCCGATTAATGTACCGGCTGGATATAAAATAGTTGAGATTCCCAAAAATCTTATTTATTTGCCAGTAAACTCCAGAGAGATAAGTTCACTAGCTCTTCGCGTGGTTGATCAAAACGGCGACTTAATTAATTTCAGAGGTGAGGAAATTACAATACGAATACATTTAAGGACAACTAAATAATGATAATATACAACACGAGTATATCGAAGAATACTACAGCAACATCTAATTCTCAAACGTTACAATCTAAGCAACAATTGAAAAGATCTGTTCGTCAAAAATCGCTTACAGCAGCAAACAAGAGTTTTCTCAAGTCACTGAACTTTAAATTGAAAACAAAATGAGTTCAATAATAGACGTTTTAGATAAACCAATATCTGACGAAAATATTATCAAAAAGGATTATCACACATACATACCATACCTTCAGTCTTTTAACAACAACGATGAAATAAGAATTTCAATACAAAACCAAGATCTATATGTGTTACCCAGTGAAAGCTATATATATGTGGAAGGACTTGTGTAGACGAAAAAACATCGAAATCTACACCCAACTTTCAGTTGAAAAATAATTTTGTTGCATATCTCTTTGGTGAAATCCGCTATGAACTGAATGGTATTGAAATTGATCATACAAGATATTTGGGAGCCACCAGTACCATAAAAAATTTGGTTTCTTTATCACCTACGGAAAGCGTTGTGTTGCAAAATGCCGGATGGAGTAAACTTGATAAAATAGATCTTCAAAATGGAAATTTTAATTTCTATGTACCACTCCAACTTCTTTTAGGATTCGCTGAAGACTACAATAGAGTTTTATTAAATGGTAAACATGAATTGATACTCTTGCGTAATAAGAACGATGAAGATCTTGTACACTCGAATGTTTCCACTGAGAAAGCAAAACTTACAATTTCACTTATATCATGAAGAATTCCACATGTTCAATTATCTGATCATAGTAAATTGAATATGATCAAAATACTTATTAATGGTGCTGCTATACCAATGGCATTCCGTAGTTGGGATTGTCATATCAATCCACACCTTAATACGGGAACCAATCACATATGGAATTTTAAACTGGCCGCTAATAAAGAACGCCCTCGTTTTGTCTTGATTGCCTTTCAACAAGCAAACAAGCTTGTTCATTGTGATCTTACTAACTTAAAAGTACATTTAAACTCAACCTCTTACCCATATGACGATCTTAATATAAAATTCAAAAATGAGCGCTATGCGATTCTGTATGATATGTATCTAAGATTCCAGCAAAGCTACTACATGAAACAACCCCAACCTCTTCTAACAGGTCAAGAGTTTAAAAATAACGCTCCAATTATTGTAGTTGATGTCAGTCACCAAAACGAAACGCTCAATACCGGACCAATCGACATAAAAATTGAATTTGAAACAGCAACAAATATTCCAGCAAAAACATCAGCTTACTGCGTTCTTATTCATGACCGCGTAATAGAATACATACCAATAAAAGGTCAAGTCCGGAAGGTCTTATAAATTAAATAACATGGATGGTGATATTGTTTAAGTAGACTTGCAAGGTTTCAAAACTAATTCAAATGACTTCATCGCAAAAGAACTAGCTGTAGTTTTCAGCAACAAGGAATGGTTCAATTTCATCATAAAACCTCCTTTTGATTTCGCATGTTTATCAGCCAAAAAACAGAGAGAAGCAGTTTGGTTAACAAAAAACTATCATCATATTAACTGGAATGATGGATCAGTCTCATTTCAAAGCGTTTGCAAGTTTTTAAAATCGAATATAAGAAATTCACAAATATATGTTAAGGGGGGAGAGAAGAAAAAATGGCTGGAAAAAATTATTCATCAAACAGTTTATAACATTGAAGACATTGGCTGCATTAATTTCAAACAAATGGAAAACTAAGCATTCCATACACAATCTCTATTGTAGCTATCACGACTATGGTGTTTGTGCCTTAAGGAATGCAATTTTACTTAAAAATGAAAGTGTTAACAAACTTTTAAATAAATGCTTATAAAAATTAAAATAAATGTCTTTTTATTTCAAACAAAAAACCTACATACATATTTATTTTTTTCAGAGAACACACAAACAAACATACACAATGGTTCATTCATTCATTCAAATGGTCAAGGGAATATTTGGGCACAAAGAATAAACGCTTATTATTTGTTTGTATGTATATGCGTAAATGAAATAAATTTGTAGATATTTATGTACGCATGAATATGTACACCTTATCACATTTTATACTGACCAGGAAAGCAAGAAAGCGGACTGTCATACAGACTCACCAATCGTCACACACACAGACTGTCTGACAGCCAGACATTCCAACCGCCACTCAGAACACAAAAAACTCACACACTTAAACATAGCATAAATATTCATATTCTACAAAATACAGAAATCGCACCACCATCCAGATCCCCAAATAAAATCCATCGATGATCGTCATGTATAAAATAAACAAAACATCAGCTTCAATATTTATGCAATAGTAATTTTTTTTTTCACAACGTCTTCAAGATCAGAATAATCAAATTATTCCTCCAGACTCAAGCATTGCAAGCAAAAAAGTAAAAAAAAACACTGAATTGCTGGACGACAAATCTTAAGTAAACACACCAAATTTTAATAAGCAAAAAAATAAAAGAAAAAATCTCACTCCAGCAAGAAGGAACGAACCACAAACAATAAGGGGATCCATATATAACTACTACACTTTTTAAATAGTGTAATTCCTAAAAATGCTTCTAAATTTTGTTATTCACCAGGCGTACACAGTATAAATGGACAGACACAAATTTCCACGCTCACATACCGACGGACATGTATTCTCAAGGTCTCATATGGACAGACACAAATTCCCACGCTCACATACCGACGGACATGTATTCTCAAGGCCACATATGGACAGACACAAATTCCCACGCTCACATACAGGCGGACATGTATTCTCAAGGTAACATATGGACAGACAAAAATCCCACGCCTACCCCAACATTATATTAAAAAAACAACAATGTGAACGCCCCTATTAAACCGTGGGAAAAAATACACACACGAACACACACAAAATGAAATTTTAGAATTTTGTGAAATTTGAGAATTTTGGCAATTAAAATTGAAAAATTTCAAATTTAATTGCTGAAATTTAATATTTTTAATGGTCCTAGCACATACAGTTCCCTACTACTGACTCTGTTAGATATAATACGATTTTTCACCACAAAGTGTGAGCATCTTATATATATTGTTTTTTCTCTCTTACTCACTACTATATATATATATATATATATATATATATATATAGACATGTATATATATATATATATATATATATATATATAAATATATATATATATATATATATATATATATATATATATATATATTGAATATTAATTAAACCGCTGAGTTTTGTTTATCTTTCAATTTAATCGCCTAAAATATTTAAGTAAAAATCAACAAAAAAGGCCGAATGGATACTCCTGCAGATATTCCAAGACCACATTTTTTAATAATATATATGTATATTTAAAAACAAAAAGCAAATAGCTTTGCCGGCAAAACGGTCACCTGTTTAATTCTGGTATATTAAACAGAAGTGTTTACTACAAAAATTGTGCAAGTTCTTCAGATATCCGTTGTGATAGCTGCAATTTAGAAAAAAAAGTAATCCAATCTGTCTGCCGTAGTGAAGATTGATGCGCGTGATGGTCCAGGATCATGTAGAGAAACAACAAATAAAACTTTCATGTAGCAATCTGTTACTAGTACTAATTACTAAAAATAAAATCAACTTACGTTCGTATGCAACCTCTCCAAAACAACCTCTTTGAAAATAACCAGGGTTGCTTTAGTTTTCAGCTTTAGAAGTGAAGAATGAGAAAATGCTTATCTGTATGATCCTAGACCATGATGCGCATCCTTCTTCATTACAGAAGACAGACTGGATTACATTGTTTCTAAGTTGCAGCTATCACAACGGATATCTGAAGAGATTCAATAATTTTTAAAGGAATAAAACTTACTGGAACCTGGGTCAAAAGTCACAAAATATAGAAGACAACAGTCAGACCTTCAAAATTGTTTTACTGTTGATGACTCAAAAACGTTTTCCGCAGCAGAAAACTACGAAACCTCTTGGATCTTATTGCCAGAACGATAAAAAAATCATCGCGTTCTTGTAACCATATACTAATCAAAATATTGCATCGAAGCACTCTTGCTCCAAATCAAGCAGAAATTACGTGCCCAGACTTGTAAGTCAGGAGTATGTATGACATGAAAGAAAAAATAAAATTCTCTGCTTCACCTAAAAAGCAATTCTCAGTCTTTAAAACAAAGATCAAGAAGTGGACTGAACCCAATGTTACTAGAGCGACAACTAGTCAATTTGATCACCGAGCGTTTACTAAAACGCCTCAAAATTGCTAAACAGACGTTCTCAGTGAACATCAATGGAATCGGAGACTCCAGCGTCAAAACCCAACACAGATTTATTACGGCTTGGCATTCTCAAATCCATGCATTTTCAAAGCGCCTGGTGGCACTTGTCTTGCTTAGAATTATTGCGCCACAACTATCACTACCGAAAAACCTGCTGTTAGCTAATTCAATGTTCAATCGATCAAATAAAATCGATATATTGCTGGGTGAAGAGCACCATCACCAATTGCTCGCAGTTGGACAAATAAAACTATCACCACAACTTCCTATTTTATAAAACACGGTTTTGGGCTGGATTGTAGCAGGAAAACTAAATAGAAAACGCTTAACAATTGAACCTTACGAAATATACACTAAAGATGATGGGCTTGAAGATTACATCCCGGTGCTTTTGAAGTGGTGAAAGTTAAAACAACTAAAAGCCAGCTGGATTTCTCTCTATATTTCTCGAACGACGTTTGTAAGAGTCCGAAATTATGAATTTATGGACGAAATGAAATGAAACATATAACAAAATTGGAAACAGAATCCATACTTTCTCCGAACTACAGTTATAAGATTATTAAAAGGAATGTTGTTTTTAGTTTTTATTTTGGCGTACGACTTTTTAGTTGTCGCTTCAGCCTTTTAATTTATATTAGAATTAATTTATGGAGTAACGATATTGTCGGTCCAGTGTCTATTTTAATTCTTAATTCTATTTGGGAAAATCTTCTTCCTTTATTTCCGCTTTGAGAAGAAAGATTAACCCCCTTAACTATAATACTTAAATATTACTCACATTTAGTTTCTTATAATTACCTAAAATTAGTTCGGCGGGAAAACAAAATAAATCTGTTTCTCACAGACGAAATATGAGGCGAGCATTAGGTATACAAATTTTTAGTACATTTCAAGTGCAGCGGCACTGACAAAAAGTCAAACAAACAATGTGTGTTCGACGCCACAACACGGATTGTATACAACAAACACGTATTTCAAGTGCAACGGCACGAGGTGTCAAGTGATGTCTGTTGTCCATATGTATTTTACTTGATGTGACACTTGAGATTCTTTTGTTAATTTATAGTCATGCCTTGCAAAGAGTGCATTCATGCTACACTTCCATTTTTCCCAAGAATTTTCATATAACGGAACGTTTTATGGACATTCTTTTACAAATAATTGTGAATATATATATATATATATGTATTATTAAAATTTTATTTTAATTATGATATAACTTAAGTCTATTTTTATGAACTATTTGTTCTTTGTTTGTTTTCTTATCAACTAAAGTTACATTATTTCTTAAATCTACTTCCTTAATTTCCTATGGTCCTTTATATTGGTTATCTAGTTTATGTCCTATTTCGTTTCTAATTAAAACTAAATCTCCTATATTTAATTTGTAATCTACTATATCCTTATCATAACTTAGTTTCTGCTTAATTTTATTCTTATTTAGCAATTGTTGGGCCCTTTTATATGCCACTTTTAATCATCTATATTATACAATGCTGAAATTCTATCTACTTCGGAGAATTGTAGAAAATTATTTGGAATTTTTGAAAAGACTAATTCGTATGTACAATAGTTATGTGTTGTATTAAAACAATACGTAAAATACGTTAACCATTCGTCCCAATCGGATTTGTCTACAGATATATATGATCTTACATATTCATTGAAGGTTCTATAACTTCTTTCTATTGTACGTATTGTTTGATGGTGGTAAGCTGTTGAAGTAAGTTTTTCAATATTCATTAATTTACAAATTTTCGTTAGTATAGAATTTTTATATTCAGTTCCCATGTCCGAAATGAACGTCTTCATTGGACCTTAGGTTAGTATGAAATATTTAAATATTGCTTTTGCAATTGTTTTGACACTTTTCTCTTGTATAGGTATTGTTACTAAGTATTTAGTTAAGTCACAAACCATTGTGATAGCATATTCATTTCCTTGTATTGATTTTCGAAATGGTCCTATTGTATCTACATACACCGTGTCGAAAGCTTTGTTAGGTGTTTCTGTAATAGTCATTGGAGCTTTTGTATGCTTAGTTGTCTGAGATAATTGGCATTTATGACATGATTTAACGTATTTTTTTATGTCTTTTGACATATTTTTCCAATAATAATATCTTCGTATTTTTTCTAATGTTCTACATGTTCCGCAATGTCCACCTTCTACTGGATCATCATGGTATTGCAGCAAAATTTCAAGAATTCCCTTGGCATTCTTATTATCAATTCGGGTCACCTCATTTAGTAGCGCTACTTTAATTTTATTCAATATTTCATTGCCCATATTTTTAAATTCATTAATAGAGATAAATTCGAAAATTTTTTCGTTAGGTGCCGCTTGTATTTTACATGTATTGTGTTTACCGGATACATATTCGAGCCTAGAGAAAAATTGTTCTAGATCAAAGATCTCGTTAGTGAACAAATCATTTATTTGTATATATGTTACTATAGATTTTCCTCTTTTAATGTAGCATTTTTCCGGGAGAAATCTTTAGTTTATAATATTTTCTGACGTCAGTGTTGTTTAAAGGTACATATATACTGGGCTTATTATCATTTTCATAATTTTTAACAACTTTATGCTGATTTAATGTCTTAGATTTTTCTTTATGTGTCATCGATCTAGTCGTGGACTTTTAATATTGAATTATTTTATTGTTCATGTCTTTAAGTGCTGATATGGTAATTCTTGATAGAGCGTCGGCAACATAGTTATCTTTTTCCCTAAGATATTCTACTGTAAAGTCATATTCTTCTAAGTCACGTCTAATACGTGTTAATTTGGAGCTTGGGTTTTCATTGAAAACAAATATGAAAGTGGTCTATGATCAGTACGTACAAGAAAGTGTTTTCCATATATATATGGTCCGAAATGTTTTATTGCTCAATGTATGGCTGTCAATTCTTGTTCAATGGTGGATTTATTGCTTTCTCCTTTTGTGAATGCTTTTGATGCATTTGGTAGATGTTTACCTTCGTATTCCTGTGTTAACACCGCACCACAGGCATGTTTGCTTGCATCTGTTGTTATACAGAATTGTTTCGTGAAATCATGATATTGGAGCAATGTTGGACTCATTAATGCCTTTTTTAGATATTTGAACGAATCATCTCAATATTTGTTCCATTCGAACTTTACACCTTTTTTGGACAATCTTGTCAGATGTCTTGAATACTCTGAAAAATTTTTTATAGACCTTCGATAGTAATTGCAAAATGCTACAAATCTTTTTGCGCTATCGGCATCTTTTGGCGTTGGGTATTTTTCTATTATCGAATATTTACTATCATCTGGGAGAATTCCTTTGTTTGTGCATATATGACCAAGTTAAGTGACTTCTGTCATAAAAAATGAAAATTTTTCTGGATGTAATTTTAGATTGTGTTCCCTGCAAATTTGAAAAACGTGTTTTAGATTTGAAAGCATGTGGTTTTCTGAACATCCTAACACTACTAAATCGTCCATATAGAGAAAAGCTTGATCTGGCTTTAGTCCGCTGAAGGCAATTGTCACATTCTTTGAAAATAATTCGGTGCTATTTTTAATCCATATGGTAATCTTGTAAATCTGTATGATTCATTGTTTGTTGAAAATGACGTAAAGTCTTTTGAATTTTTGTCTAATCCAATTTGATGAAAACCAGACATTAAGCCTAGGCAGGAAAAGTGCTTAGCTCTTCCGAGTTGATCCAAAATATCGTCCGTTCCTAGTAATGGGAATTTATCTGCAACCAATGTCTTATTTATTTGTCTATAATCTACTCCAAGTCTCCATCTTTTATTTTCTGAATTAGGTAAAGATTTCTTTGGTACTAATAGAATTTGACTATTGTATTCAGAATATGATGGTTCTACTATTTTGTCTTCTACTAATTTTTTCACTTGTTTATTCACTTCTTCTTTTTGTGAATGTAGTATTCTATAATTTTTAATGTATACAGGTTGGTCGTCTTTTACTCTCAACTTTTGCTCATAAAAATTATTAGTTGTTATTGGTTCTGATTCTAAACCGAAAATACCACAATATGAATTGCAAAATTCCGTTAATGTATTTTTAAATTGAACCGGAAAATTTTTTGTTAAAATTTGCAAAACTTGAGCTTTTCTGCTCGTTTCTGTTACAGAATTATTTTTAAATATATTGTAGTTTGAGATGTTTTCATTTGACTTTGTTTTATTTTAGTAATGTTGTTGTTAGTATTAAGTATTCGTATAAAAGCATTGTTTGTTGTTATCAAGGTATTAGCAATGAAAACACTTGGTTCTATTTCTTGATTTGGAATTAGTAGTTCGTTATGTACTGATATTATTTTAATTTGTCGTATTACTTCAGATCTTGGAGGTAATATAATATCATCTCCATTATTAGTTATCGGTATTTCTATTGTTTGATATAATAAGGTCGTAGGATAAGGTAATCAGTGTTATTATTGAAACCTAGTATGCAATTATATTTTTTAAAGAAATCCATGCCGATGATTCCATCGCATGGTATAGGAAAATCATTTTCTACTACTTGAAATTTATGTGGTATTAAAAAGTTTTTATATTTTAGATCAAAATGTATATTTCCTATTGATTGTATTTTACCTGGTCCTATTCCGCTTAAAGTTGTTATTTTATTAGTATTTGCATTTTTAATATTGAAATGTTCTATTTTTATTAGTGAAATATCAGCTCCTGTGTCAATTAGTAAATTTATTGGTTTGTTAGTATTATTTATTTGAAGTTGAACAATGAAACATAAGTTGAGGTTTAAGTGATATATTTTGTTATTTATTGAAATACTCTTAGGGGAAAGTTCAAGTTTTCCGAATTATTTTCATTCGATTCTATTGCCCTAACGTAATTTCTGTTTGTATTGTTGTTATTTGGTCTTTGCCTGTAATTATTATTGTTGTTATTGTTATATCTATTGTTATAATTATTGCTATTATTGTTATAGCTTCGTGTGTAGTGATTTCTTCCACGAAAATTTTTATAATTGTTACGAAAATTATTGTTTTGATTGTTTTGTCTTCTTCTGTAATGCAGTATAGTGTTTTGTTGTTCAGTTGCTTCTGTGCAACTATCTACAAACTTGCTAATAGCTTCGTTCATGTTATTGTATTGTCCTGCTTCCATGATAAGTTTTACTTTATCAATAGCGCAGTTTTTAGTGAGTGCTTTTACTGCAATTTGTTTTGAGTATTTGTTTGCTAAGTCGTACTGTAGTCCATCTGATATATATGCGTTCTCTAAGGACTTAGTTAATTGTTCTATTTCGCTGCAATAAGTGTTAGCAGTTTTGTTATTTTGTTTAATGTTCATTATTTTTGCTGTTAGAATCTCTACTGATTCACCTTTAACCGAATTGGTTAGCTTATTTATTATATCTAGTATTGTTGTTTGGTCAGTTATCAAATTTCTTGCATTACATATTAATTTTGTTTTAATAAGGTTTACTGTAATTGCTTCGTGTTCACATTTGATTGTGTTTACTAAATTTAGAGAATCAATAAATGCACGTAAATTTTCTGATTTACCATCAAAATCTGCAATCAGTTTTGAAGGTGTGTTTAGAAATTTTACTACAGTTTGAGAAATTGTGATTGTTCTATTTTTTATGTTTACATTATGAGTTCACCTTCGTGTAGTGAGTATGGTAAATTAATTTCTATCGACTTTTTATCAACGATTTTTGACAAGCGTGATTTCAAATCATTAAAAAATGCTTGTACTGCCGTTTGGTGAGCTTTTGTGAGTCTATTATAGTGTACGTTGAATAAGACTCTTATTTTTTCTAAACATGCAAGAAGATTATTAATATGGTATTTAATTGTTTCTTCTTTAATTGGTCTGTCAATGTTAAGACATTTATATGATCTGTCAAATTCTTCCTTTATTGTCCTCGCTTTGTTAATTATTTCTTGCCATTCCATTACCTTCTTTTTTTAATTTTATCTAATTCATTTGCTCTGCTAGCATACCTCTTTCTAAGAACTCTTTTTTTAGTAAAAGATTAATTGACGCAATTATCACTAATATTAACGTTAATAACCATAGTGAATTTGTTTTTGACTTATGGTCAACTATTTCTAAATTTGTTATAACATTAGCATTGGGTTTTTATAATTTTTATGGGTTCCCATGATGGTGGTGGATTAGAATTAATTAATCTAATGAGTATGGATCGTTCCCGTTTTAGTTTTTGGGTAACGCCACCTCTTCTATTTTTTATTTTTGGAATCTCAGTTAATTTCTAGTCCTTTGAGGCAATTTGCCTTTTTTTGTATTCCTCTATAGTAAGGGATTTTGGCCCTTCTTTCATACTAGAATTTATATAGTGAGAGAAAAAAAAAGTTTGCCTCGAGCGATAAGTCGCTTATAGGCCCTTATGAGTGCGAACTTGCGCAACTCGTTTAAAAAGAAAAAAAAATAATATATATATATATATATATATATATATATATATTCTTCTCGTCTGGCAGATATTTGGCTAATCTGCCAGGACACGTAATTTTGTTATGTTAGATGCAATATATTTGCACTCTAACAAACTGGCAGGATCGCCATGTAATAAGGTTATTAAGAGAAATGTTGTTTTTAGTTTTGGCGTACGACTGTTTAGTTGTCGCTTCAGCCTTTTATTTTATTTTAGAATTAATTTATGGAGCAAAGATATTGTCGGTCCAGTGTCTATTTTAATTTTTAATTCTATTTGGGAAAATCTTCTTTTATTTCAGCTTTGAGAAGAAAGATTAACCCCCTTAACTATAATACTTAAATATTACTTACATTTAGTTTCTAGTAATTACCTAAAATTAGTTCAGCGGGAAAATAAAATAAATCTATTTCCCACAGACGAAATATGAGGGGAGTATTAGGCATACAAATATTTAGTACATTTCAAGTGCAGCGGCACTGACCAAAAGTCAAACAAATAATGTGTGTTCGACGCCACAACACGGGCTGTATACAACAAACTCATATTACAAGTGCAGCGGCAGGAGGTGTCAAGTGATGTCTTTTGTCCATATGTATTTTACCTGATGTGACACTTGAGATTCTTTTGTTAATTTATAGTCATGCCTTGCAAGGAGTGCATTTATGATAAACTACTACTCACTACTGGGTGCTGAGAGCCGAAAATTCAACTACTAAACTCAGAGTAGTATTTGTTGCATCGACCAACACAACAAAGTGAACTATTCTCCATACTCTTAATGTTTCGAATGCCAAGACGTTGAAAACATTACAGACATGTATTGATTGCTCCTGAAGATCGTCAATTGCAGCTAATAGTGTGAATAAAAAATACTACAAGCTCCATTGCGTGCTCCTAGTTCTACACAGTCACATAAGACACAAGAGCTGCACCATATTTAGCTACAAAGTGTCTAGAGCAACTAGCTAACATACAGTACCCCCGTTACTTATCAGTTTCTCAAAGAAAACATTTAACTAGATGATGGATTAGGAGGCTCAAATAGCTAAGCAGCAGCAATACAATTACAACAGAAACTTGTGATGATAATAAAGAAAGGCGCATTCTTCACGTTACGCAAAGGTGGCTGGAGGTAAATTTGGTTGCCGAAATCTGACAAACTGGGTATCAAGGCCAACCATGACAATGTAAAGAAGTTAACTAAGCAAACAGTAACATCAGACCTTGCCAGATTGTTAGACCCACTGCGGATTCTATCTCCCATTACAGTAACAATGAAAATGTTAATTCAGGAATTGTGGGAGTTGAAAATGGATTGGAATCAATCCCTGCCTGAATCACTTCACAATAAATGGATCACATTCCGTACAAGATTGACTGCCTGAAAAACTCTAAAAATATCAAGAGACATTTTTAGAGGAAAGATTTCAGAGTCAGTATTGTTTTGGACTGATTCAGAAATTGTGCTTTCATGGATAAGTTCATCATCAGCAGCATTCAACACGTTTGTAGCAAATCAAATTTCAGCAAATCACGAAGACACCCAAGCGGAAAATTGAGTCACGTTAGCTCTACCAGCACTTAAAGAATTCACTCTTTGGTTTTATGGCCCAATGTTTCTCCAAGGCGTGGAGAAAGTGTGGCCACCTAAGTTCAATCTAACACAGAGATGCCCAGCTCATGAAACAATTGTTTGTAGAGAACTCACACATATTCTTATGCTCTTTCATTTAGTCGTTGATGATAAGTCGACAAGTGTACATGTTTAGCGAATGCTTTGTTGCTTTTTTTCAGCTTCACACTCAAAAAATATTGCGTGGCCATTCAATGAACAAGCAATGCATGCGCATGTGTAGCGGCTGTTTTTTAATTTTTATTATTATATGATTATAATCGTTTATATAAGATTCATAATTGCAATCTTTTCTTTTTCGAGAAATTTTTTTGATTTTTTATAATGAATTATACCAATAAGTTGTTTTCTGTTTTGTTGCTGTTAAACCAAATTTATGCGCAATATAAAATAAATATCATATTAACATCTTTTACTTTTATAGAGTTTATATATAATTGAGTATTTTAATTTCAAAAATTAAATTGAATTATTTTATTTAAGAATATGTATATAATATTTCTTAATATGAATATAATATTTCTGTTTTTCAATCTCTTACTAACATTATAATTTGGCTGTAAATTAATAAATTCTCTCAATTTGTTATTTCTCTCTTACTCACTAATACACATCAAAAAAATTTTTGGGCATCACTGATCTAGGATCTAACAATGCAACAAATCTCGAAAGAGAGGAAAACTGCTTGAATCACGAGCAATTTCCACAACTGAGCCTGCTTTTGTTTACAAAATCAACCACAAAAAATAATTTCACCGTTTGCAGCGGATTGTTGGATATGTTCTGCGCTTTATGAGTTCCGACTACGGAACTCAACCAAGCGCTTGTTCCAATTATTTCACACAAGAACTTTCAGCATTTAATGAAGATCTAAAACATTCATCAGACGCACAAAAAACCATTACGAATGCTTATATCGAAGAGTATATGCAGAGTTTCCATCACAAATCAAGCAGATACAATATCACCACAGTACTATTCCTTATGTCACCCTCGTTCTCGCAATCATTATTGGTCGGAAGGTTGCCTGGAAAAAGGCACGTTGTAAACGTCAATATATTTTAACTCCAGAATTTGAAGTATCAATAAGCTATCTAAATACAATGTAAGGTTGTCGCAATTGTATTTTTTACCATGGCTCACAATGAATTTCTATCATATGTGCGTAAGTACGTTTCTATAAATCTACAAACATGCTTATGGACATATGCCTGCACGAAATTATGCGAAACCCCTTAAGTTGCATAGTTTAAATTTAATTCAAATAATAAAACACCCTTGAACTGCTGGTAAATTACAGTTTTTACTAAATTTTTTGATTCTAAATTGAGTTACTCTAACGTCTGTTATTTATTTTTGAATTACTTTTAAGTTTGTTAATATTTTGCTTGCTTTGCCTGAAATGTCTGAGTTTTCATATTTCCGCTGGAACTGCAGGCACGAATCAGAAATGCATTGACCCAAAGCAGACATAAAATTAAATAATAAATAAATATTATTAAGTAACAAACCAAGATCGCAAATCAGCAATAAAATAGTATTGAATATTTCTATTTAATATTCATGAACTCAGACACAATAATTAAATAAATAAAAAGAGTAAATTTTATATTATTTCTTACTACTCCAATAACCAAGTACAAGTTGTTCTAGTGGAACTGCTAGGGCACACGAACAATGATCCGTAAACTAACTGAGCAAAACAGTAGCAATAAAATCGTCAATTGAATTGGATGATGCTGTTAAAAGTTTTAACAATTTGACACATGGAGCTCGATTTTTATCAACATCATACTATGAAAGCAGTAGTAACCAAGATCTGTTTTACGTGACAACCGAAATTAGATGTATGATAAAAAAAGAAGATGAAGAAGAGTTTGGCAAATAAGCAGTAATCGTAAAGTTAAACGTATTTCAAATAAAGCTGTGAAACATGTTAAGCCTCGCTTGTCTGCAATAAAAATTGGGCAAATTTAAAATTTTGTTCAAAATCTTAATGTATCGAAAATATTATTTAAGCGTCCGACAAATCGAAATGTTCCCATTAAAGATATAAATGGTGAATGGTGCAAAACAGATAAAAGTAAAGCTGAAGTATTATGCCTTACATTTAAATAAAAGATTTCAACCTCATATACATATACACTTTTTACACAAAAGAAACTCAATATTTTCTGGGTAGTTCCTGTCAAACAGATTGGCAAATAAAGCATTTTTCACCTCAGAAGCATAAGGAGGAAATATTAAGGCTTTATTGTAAAAAGCCTCCATATTTTGACTTTATTGATAGAAAACTTGTGCAGAACTTGCAAGAAATTCTGATATTAAATCAATTTCCTTCACAATAGAAATGTGCGGAAATTGTAATATACATATACAAAAAAGGCGAAAGAACTGAAAATGTAATAACATCATATCGCCCAATAAGTTTTCTAGTCACTTTCTCCAAAATGTTTAAAAAAATATTTTTGATTTTTGGCTTGAAAGACTTCGCATAATACCAGAACATGAATTTGGATTCAGACAATGCTATGACATTCCTGAACAATGTCATCGTATGGTAAATTTTATTAGAAATGAATAATAAAATATATTGTTGAAGAGTATTTTTGGATGTTGAACAAGCATTTGATAGAGTACGGCATGACGGGATACTATATAAACTAAAAACTTTACTTCCAAGACATACGTATAGATATGAAATATCTAATTATTAAGGTTAACGTTATGTTTATTTTATATCGTGGAAATTGTAAAAACGTCTCTTTTAATAGCAGTTATATTATACAAAATAATTCGGTCAAATATTTGGGACTACTAATGGATCGTAAACTTAAATGGAAAAATCATAATAAAGCTGGAAGACAACATTTAATTTAAATTTAAACATCTTTTTTGGTTATTGGGTCCAAGATCAAAACTTAGTCTGAAATGCAAAATAATTATATATAAAACAATTTTAAGACCAGTTTGGAATTATGGTATATAATTGTGGGCAAGTGCCAATAACGCTATTATTGAAATACTTAAAAAATTCCAATCTACGTGGATTGTTAATGTCCCATGGTTTATATGAAATAAAGCTATTCATGGTGACTTACCAATCCCACCCTTTAAGGACGAAATTAGAAATTTGAGCAAAAATTACTTGGAAAAGGTTAAGTAACCGCAGTAATTATATGATATCACTGAAGTATATAGACACAAAAGAAACCATGCACGGGAATTGCTTTTTCGAAATAAAAAAAAAATTCCTTATTTTGTATAAATTTTGTATAAATTGATATACACATGCACATATATATGTAGATATTTTTCTAAATATATCGATTTGCGAAGTTCATTTTTAATTAAAAAATCATAATAAAAAGTTTAATAATGCGTAGAAGTATGTATGCCGGTATATGTATTTTGCTGTTCTCAAAGGAGATCAGTAATGATGTTATTAATATTTTAAAACATTTTAATTGCCAAATTTTATAAAATTTACTTATTGTCTTTATTCAATAGGTTGTAAATAAAGATGATTGAAAAAAATATTAACTTCTAACCATAGAAGAAAATAACGATATGTTCACACATAAAATAATTGCTAGCCGTAGTGCTACTTTGCAGAAAGAGTTAAAGAATGTACATATATTTACATCGAAAAGTAATGTGAAAGACTAACGGAATTGGATGAAAATGGTAAAAACTCCGGTCAAGTTATCAAAAGTTAGTTTTTTATTTTCACTGCTTTTGATTTTCTCGAATTTTCAAAATAAGGCGATGACTTATAAAAAGAGAAAAAAGAGAGTCGAAAAAGTTTAGCAGGTACATTGTTTTGTTTGTGTTTTAATCCGTAGCATAAACTGTTTGGACTTTTAAACTTCTACATTCGCAGTAGTAAAATCATTTGTGAATGTCGATGGCATTCTTCTGCATTTACAAAAGTTATATGTACATACTTATAACGAACTTCGTAATAAATAATTATTACAAAAAAATTCTTCTAGTTTTTTTACCTCTTTTTTATTAATAATATGAACTAATATTTTTTAAGCTTAAGGTCTCTTTATTTTTATTAAATTATAAATTGTTTTTCGATATTTCGTCACTCCTTTGTGTGACTTCTTCAGGATATTTATTTTTTATTTAATAATATTATTATTATTACAAATAAAGTTATTTATTTATATTGAATGTAAATAAAAATTACAATTACTTGGTTTTGGAAGGTTAATATTCATTATTCTTTCGTATATGCAATAAACTTATTCCTATATTCAATAAAATGGAATGTTTTATACCCATCTATAAATTTTGTATATGCTAACTGTTAGCATATTAGAAGTTCTTACTAAATTATAGAACATGTGCACAGATGTTCTATAATTTAGTAAGAACTTCTCGCAATAAAAAGTGATATATGTGTCTGTAACGCAAGTGTAAAACTGCTAAAATATATTACGTGCTTACATTAGAAATGCCAGCAGATATAACATGATGCCGATATTTATATACAAACGATTACAGCGACGGCGCACAGTGGACTATTTCGTGAGAAGGCTGCCAAAACTATTTTTTTTTAATATCACCAATTGTAAGATGTAAAAGTTCATTCGAAAGTAGGCACTTGTATACCTCGGGAACCGAAATAATGAAACTTAATTTTAACTATATCATAATTTTGTTTAAATTAGAAATTTTTAAATAAGTTTTTAATTTTTATACATGTATAACTTTTTTGTTTTAAAATATTTCTAAATAAAATAAATTTTGTATACTTGCCCAGCTTGTTAAGCTTGTAGCAAAAAAAAATGTTTTAAACTTTTTGAAATTAATTTAAAAACATTTTTTTTAAGGTACAAATTTTCCTAAATCCTCCCACTTAATAGAGCATAACTTTTAAAGTTCGTAAAAGTTCGTTTAGAGACTAGTATTATCTGGGCACCAGAGCAATTTTTCTGACACAAGGTCAAATATTTTTAGAGTCCTGTTGTGATCAATTTTGAATTATTTTTTTATGAGATGGTTTTTACGAAAAACGGATTTCAGATGGAAAAGTATTTTGGTTTTTAATTTAATTTACCCTTATTATAAGAAATTTTTTCGGACATAATGAATATGTTGATACTCACAACTGCCTCTAATAAAGAACATATTTCAACAAAATATGGCAAAAACCATGGACTTAGAACAAGCGCTGTTGCAGGTAGAAGTCTTGCAAGAGCCCTTAAACCATAAAACCCATTAAAATTTAAAAAGGAAATTCCTGGAAAAACGATACTTCAAGGGTGCATGGGTACACGTCTATTGTTTGTGCTGTGGTTTTCGCTTCCTTCATATGTGCCCATGTGTACGTGTTCGTTTTTTAATTGTGATGTTAACTGTCCACATGAATTTTTTCATTGTTTATTTGCCACTAAGATTATTTAAATTAATGTCTTCAAAATTATTATTCATTACAATCTTAACCACTTACAGAGATCTTTTTTTTTCAACAAAATTATTTCCAAGATATTGAATTGCATATACTATGTTTAAAATATGCAGTACACAACAAATTGAACTACACAAATAAAAAAATTGAAATTTCAGAAAGAAATGTGTAGATTTGGAAGTAATAAGGCCATTCAACATTATGCAGAGTAATATATGCAAACAAATTTGGAGTTTACGGAAAAAAAACAGCTAAACTTTATAGTGAAATATACTCATGGAGGTCTATGTCATCAACTGTCCATAAAATGTTGTACCATGGGGAGCAAATAATTAAACACAATATTCTGCCAATAGGAGATCTATCTAAAGAAGCACAAGGAAAAAGATATAAGGGTTACAGACTACAGATTTTTTCGCGAGCACAACACAATAAAAATTTCCAGAAGTTGTACTAATAAAGATCTAATTATGCTCATCAGATCCTTATATGTCCAATATTCGCCAAAAATGGAAAATCAACTATATTGAGTTAGATATAGAAGCTAAACTTTTTCTAGAAGATGAAAATCAAGGCTGCTTAAAAGAAATATTTACTAAAGTTCTTTAAAAAATAATTATATTGCAAAAAAATCATTATATATCTATATATATATATATATATATATATATATATATATATACATATATATATATATATATATATATATATATATACGTATATATATATATATATATATATATATATATATATATATATATTATATATCGTTTTAAGATTTCAAATATACTGTTACTTATTCTTCAAGGATTCGTTTAATTGTATCAAATTAAAACACGTGCAAATTAATTTTAGAAATATAATGCGGCAACACTTTATTTATTACTTTATTAAAACGAGTATTTGTACTACTAAACACTTAGCGATGTTAACACGTCTACATTTGAAATCACACTCTCCCTGCTGAGCTCTGGTAGCTATATACGTGTGTTTGTATACATGACAATGCTGACTTGTGTGTTTTGCTTATGGTAACTATGTGTGGTTGTATGTATGAATATTCTGTGTTTTGTGTAGTTTTGTTTCTTCTTCTGCTATGTGTATATGGCTGTGTATATTTGTGAACCTGTTTAGCTTTATTAGCAGCGAATACAAGATCATTAAGAATAACATCTCTTAGCATTTATGTTGCTAGGTTTTTCGTTGTTGTTATTTACACTTATTATTGGCACAGCCTTGAATGATCTTGTATATTCTGGAGTATTCCATTTCCGTTAATTTGAATATTATCTATATAGTGTTTGTAACATTTTGACAACTATAGATAATATTGCCAGTGCTGCCAAGTACATATAGCCACATTGTCGTTTTATTTAAATCTATTTCTAATCTTTGTAACACTGCCGCCCACTTAAGCCTGTTCGTCCCGAATAGGCATACAATCACCTCTTCCATAGTGCGCCAATCGTTCGAGATGTACTATCTTCATTTTCGACCTTGGGCTATTATACTGCTGTATCCAGTATACAACGTCATTCACTCTCTTAATCACTTTATACGGGCCATCCCAGTGGGTCTGTAATTTTGGGGACAATCCTTTCGTCCGTTGTGGGTTATAAAGTAAAACTAATTGTCCTTCCATAAATCCCTCCGAATTTGCAGCGCGGTCATACCTAGCCTTCATCTTGTCACTGACCATCTTGATTCTATTACGAACTCATGCAGTTCGTTTAAGTCCTCCTTCTCTTGGAATGTAATAGCTCCTTCTTCTACAGTTGGCTTAACACCAAATTCCAAATCACCAGGTAGTTTTAATTCCGTCCCGAAGACGGAGGTGCGATTGAATCTCTCTACAATGCCATCAGACTGTGGATGCAACGGCGTCGTTCTGGTTTTCTTTATCCCATATAACTTGTACATTTCCCTGAATATGGCAGACTCGAAATTCCTTCCTTGGTCGGAATGTAATTCTATTGGGACACCATAGCGACATACCCAGTCGTTAACAAATGCATTTATAACTGTCTTTGCTTCCTGGTTAGGTATAGCATAAACCTCTGGCCATTTACTGTACATAACCACAAGTACAAACGATTTCCGGCTTCAAAGCCGGGAAAGGGACCTGCTACATTCAT
Source organism: Linnaemya vulpina (assembly GCA_963675445.1). NCBI lineage: Eukaryota > Metazoa > Arthropoda > Insecta > Diptera > Tachinidae > Linnaemya > Linnaemya vulpina. Next base: position 45,488,838 of record OY776276.1, read on the forward strand.
TGCGATCCGCTCGAATGGTGCTCCTGAGTTGTATTGTTGTAGCTGTCCCCGGCTCCTTCTTACTGGGCCTTTGGTTTGCTATCCAGTCGGCTACGGCTTGTTGACATCCAACCCAATAAAAACGCTGCTTCAGTTTCTCAAGTGTTTTTGTTACTCCAAGATGACCGCCACTAGGTCCATGAAGAAACTCCTGTAAAACTTTACTTATCTTGGAGTATGGCACAACTATTAAATTTGAAGTTATTTTGCCATCTACACGTTCCCATACGCGGTATAAACACCCTTTTATTACCTTTGAGGCTGTTCCACAGAGAGCAGTAAGATTTGGCGAGTGGGCTTTCAGCCGCAATTTCATTCCGGGATGATCGTCTGTCCTCTTCTTTGGCCGCTATAATTTTCCTTAGTATGCTGTCGTCCCTCTGTGCCGCTAACCAGTCTTCATCAGGACCGATGTGCATTAGCCGAACATCAACAACGCTTTCCTTTTGCTCGGTTCTAACAGAATGTTTACACTCTAAACAGCAGGATCTTCTTGGTGGCGAAACTGATCTACCTTTCTTCCTTGATGCTTTGCAGCTGCGCTGAAAATGACCGATCTTTCCGCAGTTAAAGCACTTAGGCTTTTCTTTGGTAGCACTTTCTGCCAGCAGTTGTCGCATTGTCTCCTTAAAGCTAGCACCTAGGTTGTTATCCTCCTCAGACAAAACCTCCACATTCCGCACTTTACATATCTGTGGCTTGAAAACCATCCTTGCAGTGAAACAGTTTCAGCGAAAGTGGATTTCTGCGAAGCGCACACCGCCAGTTTAACATCAGAGTCGCGAATGCCGTTCACGAAAGCCTTTTAAATTGGTCCAGGAACGGGTGCCTCTCGCCTGGGTATGTGAGCTGCACTAAACGCTCGATTTCCATTGCAAAATCTTGTAGAGATTCGTTAGGCTTCTGAACTCTACATCGCAATTCCATTCTGTATAAATCGAGCTTGTGCTCACCACCATACTTGCGCTGCAATGCTGCCATTATTTCATTATAGTTGTTTCTGCTGCTTACTGGCACAGTCTCAAGTACCTCTGCGGCTGTACGCTTTAAGGACAAAATCAACTCTATGGCCTTTTCTTCAGCATCCCATCCATTTTTGCTAGCTGCCGTCGAAGCATGCCGCTTTTATCCGCGCAGAAACCTCCGCAACTCCTAGTACTGGTCCGCCACTACACTCCAAGTTATGCACTTTATCCTCTAGAGCATGCAATTTCTCTTCGAACTCCTTTGCATGCTGTTCCAAGCCACCGGTTTCTAGATGTTGGACTCTAGCCGCCAGCTCTGAGAATTTATTCTCAATAGAATCCACCCTCCTGTTAATGGCTTCAGAAACCTCTACCAAGGTCCCGTTCGTAGCTTTATTTGACTCCTGTATTTCGGCTACAAGCTTTTCCTGCATCTGCTAAGAGTTCTGTTTCAGTTATTTCGGCTACAAGCTTGTCACTGCTGATCCTTTATGCCTCCTGCATCTGCTGAGAGTTTTGTTTTATTTCCAGAGTATTCGATTTCCGTTAACTTGAATGTTATCTATATTGTGTTGACCAGGGTTGTAACATTTTGACAACTAGAGATTAATTGGCAGTGCTGCCAAGTACATGTAGCCACATTGTCGTTTTATTTAAATCTATTTCTAATCTTTTTAACAATACATTTCACAATTTTAAATTTACCAACTTCAAATAAAAGTTTACACATAAATTTGTTGCTGTATAAACAATTTCACAGGGGCCAAAGTTTGAAACTTGCTAACAAAATTTTATTTCTAAATATATATAAGTTGTAAACGTAAGTTGTTATGAAATATCATGTTGTGTGTAAAACAATTTTTTGTAATTTTTGGTTTGTACCAAAAATTACAAAAAAAAAAACTAAAATGCGTTTTAAATCCATGATAACTATTTTTCTAACTACTCGATTTTAAAGCTTTTTACCTTAACTTAAAGCCTATCGTCTCACTTAGTAAACAAAAACAAACTGCGTATCGCAATTTCAATCCGGTCAAAAGTTGTATATTTTTGGCCGGCTTCTCTCGGAATGGCGCACTGTGCGGAGCACGGTGGATTCTTAAAATTTTTACGCCATCAGAAAGGAAACAGATCAAAGCTAAGGTAATCGAAAAATTTTGTAAATTATTAGCAGTGGCATGCTGCTAAAGCAAAGAATTAAAGTTAGTGTAGAAATAAAATAAAGCAGTAATATTTGACCTCATATTAATTACGATTTCTTGAAAACTATTATTAATAATTGGCTGCGTTTTTTTTTACGTTGGGTGTACTATTGTTTTTAACAAATGGTGTATAATTTGTAGTTAAGGTGTTATGTAATAAACTTGAAACCACCATATAATCGTAAGATTTGAAGTTTAATAGTGTATAACTTTTAAGGACAAAAAAAGACACAACATCAAAACCATCCAAAGAAAGGCAAAATTGTTTCCTTTAAGCTTGTATGTACTTTTGCACCCCCCTGGACCCGGAGAAAACTTTTTTATTTTAATGACATTATTCAAAATTTTTGGAAACAAAATTCTATCAAAATTGCTAGTAAATTTACTTTAGAAGCCATTTACTGCCATAAATGCAAATTGCTGAGAGCAAAACGTAGGGATTAAGAGAGGAAAATTATTAGTGGTATACATTTTTCTTGAAATGATTAACATCCTTTTAAAAAACTTCCTAGGATATATCATTGAATTTTGAAAATATTGCATTTTTGCACAAATGTTTCAATTAGCTGCAAAAAATTATAAGAAAAAATATTTCAAATTTCTTTGAATGAAATACATAAAATTTTCCACTTGATTTTAAGTAACTTGTAACTCATCAGTTAAAGGGTTTTACGAAACTTGAAAATTATTATAGGTGGTTTTTATGACATTTTGAGTCAAAAAACTTCCTAGAATTTTTCATGGAACTCAAAATATTTTGCATTTTTGCACAGATGTTTGAATTACATGCATTTCTATGATATACAGAATGAATTTTAATAGGTAAAATTTTCCATCTGATTTTATGGAACGCTACCCAAGTACAGTATAATAATGTACTGTTTATTTTCCAAATCTGATATAAGGACAATAATTTGGAAATAAACTTTACTTTCGTACAACTAGTCGATTTAAAAAGGTTGATAAATTTTTTAAAGTTTTATTTGATATCCCTTCAATAAATACATTATTTTTAGGTTAATTAATATATGGAGACTTTCAGCCGTAAAGAATTGAGCGAAGAATATTTAAAAACAAAAATAAAAAAGCAGTTCTAGGACATATTTAAAGAAAATTAAACATAAATTCTATCAATATTGGAACACAATTGAAAATAAAAAAACAAAGTATCTGATTTTATCAATATATTAAAAAACGCTACAAGGAAGTTGACTTTAGTAAAATTAAATTTCACAAGCTCTTTGCGAATTGGTTACAAGGTGAACTTCGTATCCAAATAATTACAGAAACCACAAATGAGGAGAGTGGTGGAAGACCGCGATCAAAAAAGCAATTAACGAAAGTGGATATCATTCAAAACGTCCTTTCTGCTAATCTGGAGAGAACAAAATGGGTCCTTAAAAGCATTCCGACACCACACGAGGAAAAACAGTTCACAAATGAAGATTTAAGGTAGACAAAACAGTAAAGAAAAGGCTCAAATTTATACCCATAATATCACATAGTTGTAGCTGAAAACGAGTGGTATCTTCCAAAGGAATCGATCAAAATCACACCAATTTCGGCACATGTACAACAAAAAGCTCTACCTGATCATACACCCGAAAGGTTGGGACAATCACTTAAAGAAAGTGAGTTGAAAACACATGGAAACTACAATTTAACACTTTTTTGTAAATGGGGGGTGCGATTGGATAATCTGGACAAACACAATATAAAAAATTTTTATGTGAAAATATTTCCTACACAGATATGTTCATGGTGCCATTTGTGCCAATGCGATTCAGAATGGACTTAAAAGACTCGGAGCCTTCGTCAAGCACAATTCAAACAAACTGTATTTGTAAAAATTATACCACATCGTCTACGAAATACTGCAGATTAATAATATTTGAATTTAAAAAGGAAACTCATGATACCATAAAGAATGAAGTAAACACTAAAGCCATTATAGTTAGAGATAGATGACCAGACTATTGAATTGAATTACCAATTCATGCTTTCAATAATAGACGGAAAAATTACTAAGCATATTCATCCAAATGTATTATATGGAAAGCAACATCAAGTCAGTTAAACCAAGAACCGACAGTCTTTGATAGTATTGATACATTTGAATTTGTATTTATGGAAAACATACTGAAAATTAGCTGTAATTTGGACTTCGGATCAGTAGTAAATAATGACACCAACAAAGATGAAAGAGAATTGAGAAACAAACAAGTTCAAGATGCATTTCTCAAACACAGCTTAATTATAGATCAACCAAAACAAGGAACACGCAATACAAACGATGGCAATACCACAAGAAGATTATTTTTGAATCCCGAAACTACAATCCCGAAACCGCTATAGCAGGTGTTGATATTATTTTAAGATTTAAAACAATTACTAAAGTACTTGCGTGCAATAAGCAAATTAACGCAAGAAAATTTGGTGATTATGCAAGGGATACCATTGCTATATATACAACCAAATACAATTATAGAAATATTTCAGCAACAGTGCACAAAGTTCTTTATCATGGCGAAGAGGTCATTGATCACCATTTTTTACCAATTGGAGATTTATCAGAGCAAGGCCAGGAAAAAAGAAACCAATGGAAAGTGAATTATTCGTACCTACATGGCGAAGCTAAGGAACTGCTACAGGACAGAAGTAATACAAAGCAGAATTTAGAAAATTTACAGGAAATATTCCAGCAAAATGAATAATAACTATAATTTGCATTTAATATTTGAATGAAATAAACTATAAAGAAAAATTAGGTTACACGGTTTTATTTTGAAATAGACCAAAAACTAGGAAACCTGTAAGTATTGTTAAGCTTAAGTTAAAGTTTAAGTCATCCGAATGAAAAACAGATAATACCTCAATGAAAATAAGGGTCACCCTAAGGTATATTGTCATCCAAGATTGACTTGTGGCCCAAATTTGAGCCAAATCGGTTAAGAGGAAGTGGGCCAAAATGAGCTAGCGGATTTCCAACGGAATTACAAACAAGAATTAAGAAATACAGATCGAAAAATTAACTTTAAGCTTAAGTTTCTTAACAACCGCGGTACCAATCTTAATAAAACCTAAACTCGATAAAAGCTTAAGATGTTATCTATTGACTTAAAAAAAGTTTTGGCGAACCGCTGTTCGACGCCATATATAAAAATCTATAACTTTTAACCGGATTAGAATTTTGACAAGCGGTTTTTTTGTTTGTTTACTAGGTGAGACTATAGGCTTTGGTTAAGGTACCTTTGAAATCGACTAGTTGAAAAAATAGTTATGATGGATTTAAAACGAATTTTAATATTTTGCTATTTTTGATACAAAAGTGACATATTAAAACTTGTTATAAAAGTTTGTTTCACACAAAGCTGATATTTTAAATAAAGTTTACAATTTATACATATTAGGAATTAAAATTTGTTCAGAAAGTGCTAGGCTTAGGCCCATGTGAATTTTTTAATACGAATGGTCAAAGGCTCGTTTTTCGAACAAGTTTGAGTTAAAATTCGGTTAGTTAAGTAGCATAAACGATACAAACATTGATTAAATTTACTTCAGATAATAAAGATTTAATGAGGAGGACGTAGATTTCTATTTAAGTTCATAGTGGACATTATATGTAAACTCTTATGACAAATTTGTAAATTCAAAATTGTCTAATGTACGTAAATTAAATCTTAAAACAATAAAAATTACGATGTTTTGAAGAATTATTATTACTTAAACAACTTTAGTAACTTTTTCCTAAATAGCCATGATTTTAATCTTTTAGAAAAAGTTAAATTTGTCGTTGTTTTTGCTTTCATATTCCTTACTTTTTCTCACTATTTCGCCTAACAAGCTAAAATCCAAACCATACCCTGATATAAGAATATGCCCCAAAAAACGTATTTTCGCATGATCCAAATACGTATGATGCCTTAAAACTATCATCTTCTGGAATGGGATGCCGTAATTGACTTGATGTTTTTTGGGCTATAACGCAGTTTGACGATGCTTTTGTATCAGTTAAAGCTTGTGGAACTTTTCCATCAATCATGGTGAGAAACATTTTAAAATTTACTTCGATTTCTTTATCATCAACCTGCTATGTTGAAGGGCATTAATTTAATATTTTATTTTTTTTAATTCTTCAATTATGACATCGTTTGTTTCTTTTTTGAATGTAAATGTTATTTGTCTGCAGTACCTTGTTGATGAGGGTATTTCTATTTCCATACATCAATTTCTGTTGCTCTGCTGGTTGATGGCTCTAACCCACTATAAATTTTTGTTAAGGGCAATGGAACGAAAAATTCCATATACTCGTATAAGTCAGCATCTGATGTATATTCGGCATTGCATTGCTTTTATTGTCTTAGGCGAGAGGACCCATCACATCCCCATTTAGAATTAAAAAATTGGCATTTGCAAGTTTTTTCAAACGTATTTAATAACCGTACGGCAGTGCGTTCAAAATCTTGCAATTTAATTTCCGCTGAAGTGGAAGTGACAGGTATAGCAGTTTGTGCGGGTAAACATTCTTTTTTAATAGAAACTAAATCCCTCCTGGGAATATCACAGAATTCTTTTCATTGGCCCGTTTTCTCTATTCCTTATACTGGTTTTTAGATAATTTGAAATCCAAAAATAATGCTAACACCTCTTCTGGAGTAATTTCTTGTCTTCATTCGGTGTAGAAATATTTTTCTAAATCCTTTTTGTGCACCTTGGGCTTGCTTCTACTACTGCTCCAATTATCCCAATTTTCGATTTCTTATTTTGTTTTGGTTGAATTTGGTGAAAAAATGAGTCCTTGATGATTATTGGAGATATTTCTTCATTGATATTCTGAAGTTTGCATCTTCGACTTGACATTCGTTTTGCTGGTCGACCCTGTTTTTCACATTTGGTATTTGTAGATATAATATCGAAAACAAGTTCCTGCGACAACCATTAATGGTTACGTTCGTACATCCTTTTCATCTTATAAGAGCATTATATATAGCGTGATATTAATCTTTTTCCGCATTTTTAATTTTTTTTGTATAATTCAATTTTTTCTGTACTGTATATTTTAAAAATTTTATTGCATGGTATATGCAACTCAATATCGTGTAAATCATATTGTTGAATAAAAATATCGGCGAGATTATAGTAGAAATTTTAATAAATAACAATTATGAAGAAATTACTTTAAATAATCTTACTCGAAAATAAAGAACAAAAATATTCAGATAGGCAGGTAACATCACAATCAAGTAACGAAGCCGTTCACACCCGCACATACGAAGGATGAGAAGACCACAGTACAAACAATAGACGTGAAAGCTTGACGTACAGTTTCTCCAGGAATTTCCCTTTTAATTGTTAATGGGCTTTGATTTTTTACTTCTACCTGCAACAGCACTTGTTATATGTCAATGATTTTTCCCAGAATTTGTGTATATATGCTCTAATTGTGCAGGCACTCTTTGTAGTTTTTCAGGCACTGAAGAAAATGAAAACTTCAGAACTACAAATCCTAGCGACAAAAGTATTAAAAATAACTTTTGAAATTTTTATATACTCTATTATACATATGCTCACACATATATTAAATTATATTTTATTTTATTGTAATTATAGAAACTGTAATTGTAGAACAAGTGAAAAAACAAGTGAAAAGATGTTGCAGCTTTCTTTTCTACAAAAATATACTACATTTCCCTGTAAAAAGAGTAATTCCGTGTTCGTTTCTTAAAAATGTTTTGCTCTATAAAAGGGTAGTGTGTTTGATACAAACAATATCTCCCTCAACAATGGTGAAAGGCATTGCACTTTATGCCCCATACAGAATTTGGAAATAAATCGCCTAGAAGTACTAAGTAAAAAGTTACATTTTAGAGTTAATATCTTTACTGTTTTATATAACAACTATGAGAAAACATTACAATAAGTGATATTAAATCTTACAAGATTTGGAGTGTTGAAATTGCGCTCAAAAAAGTCTTTATATAAAAAAATCGTTAAAGCTTCAGGTCGATAAACTGGCAGTCTGGCAACCAATTTTTACTGTTTGTAT
>OY776276.1:45502089-45517089 GCA_963675445.1 Linnaemya vulpina
TCGTGACCTTTTCACTGCCTTATATATAAATAGTTCGCGTTTGAGTAATATAGAGCGGTTTTGTCATTTGATACGGAAAACTGCCGGCGAGGCAAAAGAAATTGTATCAAAGTACCCACTTAGTAATGAGGGGTTTGATATAGTTTGGCAAAATTTGAAAGACGCATATGAGAATCCTCGCAGGCTTGTCAATAATCAATTGAAAATTTTTTTTCAAGCTTCCTTCATTTGACAAAGAATCTAGTGATGGTCTCAAAATTTTGAAACGAGGTGTCAATAATTGTTTGACTTCGCTTGCAATATATAAAGTTTCGACAGATAGTTGGAATCCAATCCTGATTTTTATGTGTATTCAACTTTTGCCCACGTCCGCTGTTAGTTTATGGGAACATAGTGTTAAGGAAAAATCTGAGTTGTCTAAATGGAAGGATTTTGACGCCTTTCTGACAATCTTTCTGGCGATCTTAAAAACTCATCGGTAGAGAAACCTTCAGTGCAAAAAACCAAAGTTGATGTAGTAAATTCTAATTCAAATGTAACTTATTGTGTTCTTTGTTGTGCTTCAGGACATTTCCTGAGGACATGTAAACGATTTAGGAATCTTTCAATTTCGGAGAGGTTCTCTACAGTTAGGCAATATCATTGTTGTGTTAATTGTTTGTCTAAAGAACATGAAGCAAAGAATTGTAAAAGTCCTTTTAATTGCACGACGTGTAATAAAAGGCATCATTCTTTGTTACATCGTGAGGTATCTACTAGTGAAGGTTCGTTAGACTAAGCAGAGCGGGATAATTCGGCAATTTCCCCTGCTAGTTCGCAACATAGTAATGCAAATTCTTCTCTACCATCTACCTCTAGGGGCTTGTCGTCAGATCAAGTTTTCCACGTTACTCAAAACCGTAAAGTGCTTTTGGCATCTGCTATGGTGAGTATTGTTCATCAGGATATGACGTACCCCGCGCGGGCTCTTATTGACCCGGCTTCAGAAACGTCATTTATTTCTGAGAAATAAGAAAATTGTTTGAAACTAGTTACACATTCGACGAATGCTGAAGTTTCAGGTATTAACCAAACAGTTTCAGCTCGAACTAGAAAAGTTTGTCCTTTGAAAATTAGTTCTTTTATTGAGCAGACTCTTGTCTTAGAAACAATGGCCTTTGTATTACCAAACATTTCTGGTGCATTGCCATCTCTCTTAATCATAGTTTGGAATCTTTAATAGCTCAAAATACTATATTTGGATGGATTATCACAGGATCTGTTTTAGACACACCATTTCAGGTATATTCTACAGTAGAACCTTTGCCGGAAGATAGTATTAATAAAAATCTTGTTAGGTTTTGGGAATTAGAAGAAACCCCAAAACGCAAGGTTTTAACACCCTTTGATAGAATTTGTGAGGAAAATTATCGGAGAACAACGCGACGCAACTCCGAAGGCCGATATGTAGTGACGCTACCTTTTAAGCTAGAGTTTCCTCAATCAATCAATTTGGGTTTTTCAAAACAGAATGTCATGGCACAATTCTTGAGAAATGAATCTTCTCTTCTGCGCAAACCTGAAGTCAAAACATTATATGATAATATCGTTAATGAAAATAGTCTTTTAGACCATATGAGACCTGTATTAGAAAATATTTATAGCAAAAACGTGGTTTCGTGTTATATTCCTCATCATCCTGACCGGAAAACTACGAAATCGCGTGTCGTATTTAACGCATCATATAAGACATCAAACGGTAAAAGCTTAAATGATTGCTTATATGTGCGACCCACATTGCAATCTGATTTGGTGCTTTTAATTCTACTTTGGAGGCTCTTTCGCATAATCCGTATCAACGTATACTATTCCGATCTTCTCCGACGGAGAAGGTCAAAACGTACGAGTTACAGACTGTAACCTTTGGTGTAAATTGTGCTCCCTATCTGGCGATACGGATACTTACAATTAGCAGATGATTCAGCAAATTAATATCCTCTTGTGGCAAGTAATTTGCGCAAATCTATGTATTTTGACGACGTACTAACGGGTGCTCATGATATTTCATCTGCTCTGAAGGCTAGGGATTAACTTCGAAATGTTTTATTGTCAGCAAAATTTGAGCTTAGAAAATGAACTTCTAATGCTATACAAATTTTGAATGGTCTTCCGTCAGATTATTTAGTAGATTCGAAGCTTTTAACATTTGTTGAATCCAGTAGCTCTAAAACATTAGGTATTCAATGGAATACTCAGTTGGATTCATTTTACTTTAAAGTTGAGCCTATTGCTGATAAATTACATTATACCAAAAGACAGGTCTTGTCTACAATAGCTAAATTGTTTGATCCCATATGTTGGATAGGTCCTGTCATTATTATTGCAGAAATGATTATGCAGACAATATGGCGTGATGACATTGATTGAGATGAGACATTACATTCATCAACGGAAAATGAGTGGAAGAAACTCGTAAGTTTTTACACGGAAGTAAATAATATACAAATACCACGATGGGTAAAATATACGCCTAATACTTCTGCTGAACTTCATGTTTTCTCTGACGCCACAGAGAAAACATACGCGGGGGTAGTGTATATTATAATTGAGTCTCTTGGGCAGATTCATACTTATTTGTTTTCCTGTAAAGCAAAGGTAGCTCCTATAAAAACGATTTCTCTACCTCGTTTAGAACTTTGTGGAGCAGTGTTAGCTTCTGAACTTTTAAAAGCTATTGTCAGAGAAATTTATATTCCGCTTGAACAAGTGTATTGCTGGACAGACTCTACCATTGTTCTTTGCTGGTTGAAGAAAACTCCTAGTAGTTGGACCACTTTTGTAGCCAATAGAGTGTGTCGGATTCAAAAGAATGTAGAAAATCATAATTGGTACCACGTTAAATCGCAAGAAAATCCAGCGGATTTAGCGAGCAAAAGAATTTCCCCATCGGAATCGTCAAAAAGTGACCTTTGGTGGCACGGACATACATGGCTGCGGAAGAATAAACGCAATTGGCAACTGAATAGTATGTCATCCATGGACACAGAGATGGAAGCTCGAGCTGTGAAAACTCTTGCATCGTTTTTTACCAATTTTGAAGATATTCTAGAGAGGTTTTCTAAGTTAGATCGTGCTCTTAGGGTAGTATCTTATATGTTGCGATTCTTTTATATGACGCATCTGTCACATAAGGGTAAAAGGTCTTTTACTTTGACAGCCACTACCAGAAATGAGTTGTCAGAAACTAAATTACGTTTAGCGATTTTGGCACAAAAGACTCATTTTGCAGAAGAATATAAATTTTTGCAATTAAAGAAACCTATTTCTTCTAAAAGTTCATTGCAATCCCTTAATCCGTTTTTGGATAAGTATGGGGCAATGCGGTTGAATGGTCGCTTGGTGAAATCTCCATCTCTGTCTTATACAAAAAAACATCCATCATTCTACCGTATTATTGTCGTTTTACACTTCTGCTAACAGAATTTGTGCACTTACTTTCAATTCATGGCGGAAATCAATTAATGCTAAGAATTATTCGCATTGAATATTGGGTTCCTCGTCTGAAAATTTTGGTGCGTATTGTAATAAATCGATGCAAACATTTTATGTTAGACCGAAAACGCTCTTGCACTCAAATTATGACGGCTCTGCCCCCAGAAAGAATTGTTTTAGATCGATCGTTTAATACCACTGGTGTAGACTTTGCTGGTTCGTTTGATATGAAAAGTTTTATTGGCCGCGCTTGTAAGATAATGAAAGCATATGTGTGTATTTTCGTTTGTTTTTCTACTGAATCAGTCCACTTAGAGGTCACAACTAATTTATTAACGGATGCATTTTTGGCTGCTTTTCATCGTTGCATTACTAGGCGTGGTTGCCCTCATACTATATTTTCTGACAATGGTACAAATTTTGTTGGCGCTTCTAGAGAGATTGAAAGGGACTTTCGTACATTCTTGTCTGAATGCAAAGCCCGAATGTGTTCTACTTTTGGACTACAGGCTCTTACGTGGCGTTTTATCCCTGCTGGTGCACCTCATATGGGTGGAATATGGGAAGCTGCTGATAAAAGTTTTAAAACACATTTTCGAAAAGAAGCTCAGAATTTGAAATATACATTTGAGGATTTATCTACCATATTAGGTAGAATCGAAGCATGCCTTAATTCTCGTCCCTTGTGTCCCATATCGGATAATCCTAATGAACCTGTAGCGGTTACGCCTAATAGTTTTTTGATAGGCCGTCCAATATTGGCTTTGGCGGAACCAACTGTTTTGGAAACTCATGATAGCATTGTAAATAGATTTCTGTCGACGATAAAAAGAGGAGTATTTGCAAAATTTACGTAAACGCTATAAATGGAAGTTTCCTGAAAGGGACATACAGATAGACGACTTAGTTGCTATTCGTCATGAACAGCTTTCTCCTACTTCGTGGAGATTAGGTATGGTCATAAGAACATATTCAAAAACTGAATCCCATATTCGCATCGCGGACATACGTACTGCAAACGGCATTGTGAAGCGACCAATCACCAAACTGGTCATTTTGACCAACTAAAACATATAAATATTACATATAAAATTTATTAACTTCCATTGTTTCCTAGAAATATGGATTCTTTATCATTATTGATGAAAGAGGCTCTGTTGGAAGAGACCCCAGTGGCAATGGAAGTGGCCCCTACGGCGGTGGTTCCACCGGGCAGCGTTCCCACTGCTTAAAATTCTTGGCCAGCAATCATAAAGCCAAAGACTCCGACAGCGTGCGGAAATGTAGCAAATGCCAGGGCAATCATCACACGTTAATACACTTACCAAAGCCGACTGAAAAAAGCTCTCCGAAACCAAAGGACAAGCTCCCCCTAAACAAGAAAAATGACTCAGCGCAGCCTGTGCCGTTGAGAGTGGGTCCGGCTAATATAGCGCCGTTGGCACTCCGCCAGGTGGTTTCATTCTCCCCGACGGTGCAGGTCGTGAGGTTTCGGTGAGAGCCGTAATAGACGTATGTTACGCAGTCAGCTACGTGAGCGATCAGCTAATGTTTCATGAAACTTGTCGAATAATTCAAAACAAAAATTTAAAAGAAACGAAATAGAATGAATAAAATCAAACAGGTTTGATGTAACGAGACCATTCGAAAACAAATAGAAAAAATAGAAATGAAACAATGTTTGATTCCTTTTTTTCGAATGTTTTTTACATTTGAATGTTTTAATAAGAAAACACAAATGTTTCTAGAAAAACTCGAAACATAGAATTGAAAATTGTCATTCGTTCTTTAGTTGGAAAGAAATTTATAAGTAAGAATAACTATTGTTTATAATAAAAATTATTTTGAGAGGAAAATATATTAAAATTATTATGTATGTATGTATATAAACATAAATATATGTATACAAATATATGTATGAGAAATTTTTTTGTTAAAAAATTTTTAGTGTTGATTCACAAAACATTTCGTTTTGTGAAACACAACCAGTTATGAATAGAATAGTCTATTGACGAGTTGTTTTTTAACTCTAATTTTTTTTACTCTTTTTTTGTGTTTGATTTGTTTGGTGTCTATTTTATTTCGAAACATATTTCATATGCCTAAAAAAACAAATTATGATTTGATTTAAAAAACAAATGAATGGTTTGAAAGCCCATTCGAACCATTTGAAGCTACACTATGCTATTTACGATGCCGCAAAGGAAATTTCGTTTAGCGCCAAAGTGCAGCGAATGCATGGCATAAAAACGCCACGGGAAGGTGTAGTAGTGGCGGTGAAGGATAGATTTCCGGGGTTATAATTGGCTGACTATAATTCTATCATTCTGGGCAGGTGGCATGGTTTTTGGGCTCGGAATTGAGCGGGCAAATCATGACGGGTAATATCTTCGCTTCGCCGGGTTCACCCTTAGTACAATATACCATTTTTGGTTGTGTGATCTCCGCTGCTTCGCCAATTTAATATATCTGTTGTATTTTAGAATTTATATTAATTTCTTTTTCTAAATACTTCATATATATCTATTTTTATTGAATACCTTCGTTATTGCAAGGTGGCCGGCAATGTTTAAGCCAAAACGTTTGACTTCTATAATTTATTCTTTAATTTGAGCATATTGACTTACTTCAATAATTAGTATTTTGTCAGGGTCCGCATTTGCTTCTTTTTTAAATCATTCTTGATTTTTCGGAGTATTCCTTGGATCCTGACTAATAAAATATCTAACGGTTTGGTTTTAATCGTTTGTTGGGTCATTTGCTGTATTTTTTACGTATAATACCTTACTTGTTTGTGAGCCTTTACGAAAGTGACACACACTATCCAAAACCATAAACAAAGGTAAAAATAAAGAAACATATATTGAATTTGAAAACATTAATACCAATTGTTTTTTATTTAACTTCCTTCTTACACGCAAACATATATATATGTATGTGTATATATATATATATATATATATATATATATATATATATACATACATACATACATATATATATATATATATATATATATATATATATATATATATGCATACATATATACATACATACATATATATGTATATATATATATATATATATATATATATATATATATATACATACACACACACACACACATATATATATATATATATATATATATATATTAGAATTATAAGAACATAATGTTTTAATATGCTTAAAACAAAATAATTTATTTAAAATTAACATTTAATTAAAATTGAAAAATCACATGTTTTAATAAATTTTTTGAATTGTTTTCTGCAACAATTGTTTGGACCGCTTGACATTTTTAACGAGATCTGTTTAGTGTATTAAAATTAAATGAGTATTGGGACTTTATCAGTATTTCGCCTTCCATTATTTTGTGCTACTATTGAGAAAATTTTGCATGATCTCTTTCATGCGTTATGCGGTTTTGCGTATTTCATTTATACTGGCTGCTGTATGTTTAAGAAATTCCGCTTTTCTTTTGGCCATTTTGGCATTAGTTTCGGCAACATCCGCTAAGCTCCTCATTGAGTGTGCCTGCTGTCTAGTTGTTACCGCAGCACCTTCAGTTTCCACCAGTTGTCGGCGAAAAAATGAAGCCGTTTTTCAGAGAAGTTTTTTTTTTTTGCTAATGAGCAACTTGCATTTTCAAAGTCGCTATAGCTACAGTTTTGACACTTTGAAGCACTTACAGATTCCACCCCAATTTGGTCAATATTCTTCTTTTTATCAGTTTTCTGGCTTGGTGTTATAACCGCCATAGCCTTACTAATCCT
Source organism: Linnaemya vulpina (assembly GCA_963675445.1). Taxonomy (NCBI): domain Eukaryota; kingdom Metazoa; phylum Arthropoda; class Insecta; order Diptera; family Tachinidae; genus Linnaemya; species Linnaemya vulpina. The sequence goes on from OY776276.1 coordinate 45,509,337, forward strand.
GGTAAATGTTTCTACTAGCGACTGAAAACAGTCAACAATTTACTCCAACTTTGAACACGAAGGCTCTCCAAACACTTCCTTACGATGTGCCGCAGCTAAAGAACTGTCGCCGCCAAACACTTTACCACTAGGAGCTGCAGCGAAACAAAGTAAAAGTGTGCGGTCAATTATTTGATGAATTTCGGTTAAATTATAGAACAGATACAGTCCGACAACAGTTTCACTAATACTTTTTCTTGTTCTCAGAAATCTTCTTTTTTGTTCGTGATTTTAAAGCTGCCCATGCCTTACAAATGAAAAATACAAAATGAATAAATTTATATGCATTAACATCTTATGATTCCTACCTTCTTCTATTCAATTCAATCATTGACCGCGAGGAGGTCCAATCGAGTTTAATTTTTGAGTTATTGTTTTCATATGCGTTTCTGCTAATAATTTGTTGCTTCCAAAAACTGGTATCCCCTTGGAAAGTAATAGATTTTTCTCCATAAACTGCACAAGATAGTGCAGTAGCTACATATTTGACTTTTTTAAGCTAATAAATGAGTTTAAACATAATTTTTGTTCTAAGATGTTCGAGCATTAACTTACCACTTTTCCATACTAAAATAAAATTATTGAAGACGGATGTCACACTACTCCTTCATGGTCTCTAACTGTCGTATCGAAATTCGGAAAAGAAGATTAATTGCGCTCTTTATTAAAAGCTTTTGGGAAGTTGAAAGTGATTATCAAAGCTAGCATTTATTTTCAAATTAAAATATATTCTTTGAAGAGCTCTTTTTGAAAAACACAGTTCGCTTTGAATCTAGTTCTTATAAAGGTGTGTAATGTAAATCGTTTTCGATTTAAAATCGATTCAAAAACGTACAAAGTTGTGATGCACACATCTCTTTCGATTTCATTCTGGTTTTGCATTAAATCGAAATCGGTTTCATTTCCCATCTTGTTTTATGACAATGTGAGAAAAAAAGATGTGATGAAAAACGGAATGAGTATTATTTTTGCGTTTTTAAATCGATTAAGCGGGCGTTCACGATTTGAAAAATTTTGTGTGCTTGCAAATAAAATTTGCGTGCAATAAGTCGTGTTATAATGTACTTTAAAATAATGAAGACATATTTATATACATACATTTTTAAATTAATTTTTTTTAATTTAACCAATCGGCTGAAATCCAACTCCGACATGTATTAAAAATACTCAGCCACTCCCTAAGTATCTACATTTCATTTCGGCGCTCTTTTGGTTTCGCAGTTATGGGGTTCAAAGGTTTTATTTTGATCCGGCCATAACTCCCACAATTCTACACAGATATAAACGATATGTATATTGTTTTAAAATTCTCTAAAATATCTTTTCATTTATACGGCGCCGGAAATATGTTTGACAACCTGCAGTCGGCTTCGACTTTATGGGCTTGAACTTCTGTTTGTAGCAAATAAAAACATATTTTAACCAACTGAAGATGAAACAAAATTGAAATATGAAATCGATATGTTTTTTGTTACACCTAATACTATTTTCTACGTTTTGAGCTTACGATTTCATTTCAAATCGAAACGATTTCCATCACATACCTCATAATGTTCGTTTGCCTCAAATAGATGGATATGGCAAGGCTCTTCTCGGCGATTCATAATAGAGTTGTGCTTTTTAGCTCAGTGAGCTAAGCGCTCATTTTAGCTCAGCTCAGTTTATTTAGGTATTTCATTGAATAATGAAACACAAAAACCACAGAGTATGCATACCCGGAATACCCAAAAGTGAATATATATGTGTACATATATATATATATATATATATATATATATAAGTACATATATAAATATATATATATATATATATATATATATATAATTATATATATATATATATATATATATATATATACGTATATATATATATATATATATATATATATATGTATATATATATATATATATATATATATATATATATATATATGTATATATATATATATATATATATATATATATTTATATATATATATATATATATATATATATATATAAATATATATATATATATATATATATATATATATATATTCTTTAGACATGCCACCATACCATATACAATAACATATTTGTATTCGTCCGGCAGCATATTAAGAAACTGTGCCATCATTACAAATATGGCAATAGAAATGATTAGAAAACGCTCATCTCTGAAACAAAAGCGCTCTGAAACAAACAGCGCGCAGTACTGAGCTGAAATCATCTATTGCAGTGAGTGCTCATTTCGCTCAGCTCACTGAATCGTTCAATTGAACTAGCTCATAGCTCAGTGACACAACTCTAATTTCTATGAACATGCCATACAACGATTTAATTCATTAGAACGTAAACTAGAAAGCACAAAACATAGAATTTATGCTTGGCAAAGTTACGAGTAGTCCTTAACGGTGCAGATGAAGCAATAACAGGATTTTCCCTCAATAGCACAATGCATACTGGACCCACCATATAGTCTAAACCGTTTAATACGCTTTTAAGATATTGTTGCTATATTTGTAAAACGTATAGATGTGTGGGAGTTTTTAAACAACTTTTATCTACTTCGGTTTTCAGATCTATCGAATAGCTATGCAAATTCTGGCTGAGTTACCCAAAAGAAATATTTTTTGGCGGTGTCGTCTATATTAGAATTTTAATACAGTGTAATATATATATATATATATATATATATATATATATGTATATATATATATATATATATATATATATATATATATATATAATTTTTTAAATTTATAATTCACAAATTAAGAAGTGAAACCAACGAATTGACGCTTGATCTATAAATTGTTTCTTAATAAACACTATGCTACTAAAGAAAATTAAAACATTTTCTAAATAAAAACTATACTATAAAAGAAAATTAAAACATGTTTTCCTCTCTACAAACAAGATTCTCTGATGCCCGTAATTGAATTTGATGGCTTGCTTTAGTTGGCGGCCAGCTTCAGTAGTTTTGACCAATTGGCGTTCCTATGTTAGTTAACAGTGTAATATTAATATGTATACAATGTTTCAGAGTCCAGTGTTGACTCAGCACGTTATGAACAACCTCCCTTCGAAACAAGTTTGGCTACTTTTCCAAGTGGTGCAGATTTTTGTGGCCCTTTTCAATACAAGTCGTGTAACGAAACGTTCTTGCTCTACTCTGGGGCAGGCTCGCGGCTGCCAGGGTCCGTTACAAATATTTATATTTTTTCTGATGAAAGAGTAGAACCACCTTTAATTCTCTACAATAATGTATTTATTCACAGTTCTCTTAAACTAGCTGTATATTTCATTTATAACTAGACTCTGACACCAAGTCACCGACAACACTCTTCCGTTAAACACACGTACGCAACACGAGTGGTCTCTCTATATAAATGCTCTCGCCCGACACCGCGCTACATTTATGCTTAGGGGAAATTTGGCAGACGCTCTTTTGCCGGGAGAATAAGATTCTGTCCCGACTCACGGTCGCTGCTCACAATCTAAACGCCGACTTGCTGCCACCGAGCGAATAAAATTCTGCATCAGGCTCAGCTCGCCGTTCTCTCCTCGCTCTGACACACTAACCGTACTGGAGGGTCCCGTAGGAATCGCAGCACGGCGACGACGAAGTTACAGACTTATTGTCAACGTGACAGGGTAAAGGTTCTATCCTGCCTACGAAAGACAAAGCCCGCAGTAAGCCACGGCAGAGGGAATTTCTTCTACTGGGGTGGTGAATAAAATTCTATCTCACCCAATTAGAAGCGGCCTCTTTTACTTCGTTTGACTAGTTGAGTTAAATTGAATAATATTCTAAGTTAACTCTGCACGTCTTACCAAGTTGCTGGCCGGCGACTCACTGATAATCTACTTGTAAATCAACTGTCTTATATTATCCCCTTGTGCATGTAGTGTCGTCGTTGAACTTGCGAATCTACAGCCTCATGATGTTTGTTTACACATTCATAAGTAATCCATCAGCTGTTGAGGACAGCAGTGTTGTAACAATTAATAATCTCTGTTATATGTTGCCTTGATTTTGTATCAGATGCCGCCGTGTAACGGCCGTTAATATTTTAAATTTAATTCTAAATTTATATAATATACATTGTATTATTTATCCTTAAAAGTAAACTCAACATTAGTAATTCAATGTTCCATGTTTGTTTAAAGTATAGTAACGATTCTTCATCATGGTCTAATTAAAAATATACTTATTCCAAAATAGCAATAATACATAAGGAGAAGCAATGGCTAAAAATAACTAACTTACAGGATTCATGTGCGCCAAAAACGAACTCTGACTTTTGGCTCGTCACAGTCGGAAGTGAAGAATCGTGCGTATATGTTATGTTTGCATTTTTATATGGTTTTCAGCAAAGCTACACATTTGCAGATAGATGATTTATCCACAGCAACGTTTTTATCAGTTCTTTATTGCAATTAGAGGGAAGCTTCAAATAATTTGGTTAGATAATGGAACAAACTTTGTTGGTGTTAAAAATGAATTGGTAGCTTTGAGGCAATTATTATTTAGTATTATCAGTTTAATTCAACTGCAGTGTATTAGTGACCGTATTAGACGGGAATTTGTTTCATCCAGATGACCGCAATACGGCCGGCTATGGGATCGGCAGTTAAGGCTGTGAAGTGGGGCTTTTATCCCACGGTTAGACTCAACACGCTAAATTTTAATGATTTACGCTTCTAGTTTGCAAAATCTGTACAATTTCAAATTCTTTACTAGTGACGAGACTTTCCGGTTAGCCCTATGATTTAGATATGGTAACAGCAGGACACTTTTTAATTGGCGGCACCTTTGTTTCCATAGTTGAACCAAGTATTGTCAATGTGGACGTAAGCCGACTAAGCAGATAACAAAAGTGTACCAAATGCAATACTAATTTAGGCAAAGGGCGTTTCATATTTATATCTTCTACAAAAACGTACAAAATGGCACAAAAATTACACAAACGTTACCTTTAATTATATGGACGAAAATCAACCATGACTGAAATGGCTTAAACAAGCGACGGATTGGTCAAGCGTGTCATTCCAATAGATTCACCTTTTGAAACCTAAAGGCTTTCAAAGGAGCGAAAATATTTAACACAGATACATTCCTGTAGAATGCACAGCCTTAAAATATATATATATACATTTTAGAGCTGTGTATATACATACCCAGGTATATATGCCTATATACCTGTGTATATGCACACGCGCATAATTATGCGTTTTTTTGCATTTAAATGTACTACTGACTATTAGACCAACTATTGTTATCTACTTTTGACATTTAACGTAAGCTTGTCCTACGAAATCTACCAGTAGACTGCTTTAATACTGACTAGGTAGTTCTTGTAGGACTATATGGCGAAAATGTCAATAGTAAGACACTATTCTACTACTTTAATTTAGTTCAAACATATACATACAAATATTTATGTCTGTAAAATAGAAATTCTCCCACTGAATCTTTGAGCCAATTCTAGTCGGCGTCGCCGAGGTCAATAATAACAATTGTCGTATGCTACCCACCGATTTTGAGCCCATCAACTTGATGATTTATATTAACAGTCAACAATTTTCTCTAATTTTTCAAAAATATTGACATGGATACACTTAACCCCATGTATCCTTCAGGGTTGCTTTGTTATTAAAGATAACTTTTTTGACAATAACAAGCTTATGAAAGTTTTGGCTAAGAAGAGTGTGGCAGTGAAACAAATATATTTCATTTGTTTCTCGTAACAAAAAAAAAATTGCTAAAGAATTTTAAAAACTTATGTAAATAACTTTTAAAAAGTATGATAATTAACTTTCTTAATCAAATAAAGTGAAAAATCAGTAAAAGAAAATTTATTATACAAAAAACTTAAAATAATTTTATACACAATACTTAAAATACTTAAAATAATTACCAAAACACCTGTTTTCTGAATTATGGTAATCCTACCATATTTTTCACATAAATTAATATCCACTGATTTATTGGGCATAAGAATAAAATTTGGAATATTATATCCAACAAAAATATATGTGTAAAAGATACATGTGGATGTCAGTATAGAAAAGTAAGTAGAAGCAAAGAATATACACTATAAGAAGACGCAGGTCGAACAAAGCATGAAATAAAATTTTGAAATCTTTATTGGTGCCGGCGGTAAGGGGAAAAAAACGAAGACAAAAAGCAGAAACCAATGTGTTAGATCGTTGGTCATCAACATGTTGGAACATGTTTAAAAGTTGCTTTTATCAAATTTAATTAAGGTGCTGAAGGGATGGTGGAAAAAAACATAAGCAAAAAAGACATGCAAACTTGTTTGAAGATCTTTACAGAAAATTATATTTTCATTTCACAACATTGTTAATGATTGAGCTACAATATATATGTGCGTGTGTAATTTTTTTTTGCTTTACATGATGAATGCAAGTGAGAAAATAAACAATTTAATATCGGGCAGGAAATGTTGCGTAAAGATGTGTAAACGATATAGAAGACATTTAATGGGTTTACGATATTTTAATCGTTTTAGGGAAAATTTGGCGGGGAAAACGTCTAATGCCTGAAGAAGATTACACAAAAATCTTTATACATATATGCGACCGTAACTTTGTAAGCTCATTCATTTCGATAAAAAAAAAACTAAAGGCGGAAGCCATAGGTATATTACTAAAATTCAAAAATTTTGTACTTCGAAATCGAATGACTTATTTATTCCCTTTCTCATGTTTTTTGCAACAACAATTTTTGAGTAACTTAATGTAACAATACTATGTGTTGTGTATGTTTGTATATATGTATATATGTACATACATACATAAGTATGGCTGTTATTTATTTATAAGTTTTTCATACTATTGCTGAGCCCGACGAAAACTGTCCTTTTTTAGTTTTGTTTTTTCCAAATGTACATACATTTTTATTTTTTACAATGTTCAGTCTGCACACACTGAAATTTTTTCCATAGAATGTGTTATAAAACAATTCATATATTTTTGTGAAAAATATCTCAATTCAATATTTTTAGATAAAAAATATTTTATAATGAAAAATTGTTTATAGTAAAAAATTCATTCATAATAAAAATGTTAGAAAAAATTGCAGAACAAAAATATCTCCATGGAAAAAAATTCTTTTGTAATAAATTGTAATAAAAATCTTTCAATAGAAAACATAATGAAAATATTTTTGTAATATATATACAGAAAGAAAATTTTTCATTACAACTTAATTTCTATCAAATATTCTATATGGATAATTTTTATATCGAAAAGTTTGTATCAAAAAATTTTCGTAGAAAAGTTTTTATAAAATATTTTTGTACATAGAATAGATGTGCTTAATCTTTTTATAATAACTTTACTGCGTGATCAAAAATTACATCAGATATTGCACAAGTATGTAGGTATTAACACTTCGGTGCGAGTCGATATTTATTTGTTTCTACACAAATAAAATACATATTCTTTACAATACATTAATATAAACAATTGTTAAGCTGATTTTCTTATTCACATACATATATTTTTAAGGAATAAAGCCTTTGAGATCGTAAAGCAAAAATGCGCACAGTAGGACTAAAGAGATTCTAAGTAAATAGTTTTGGTTATGGACGAAATGATCATAAGAAAAGAGTTAAGGTATAATCAGAGTTTAGATTTAATTGATGGATTCGAAACAACAGGTTTTTTAAGAACTAAAGTATTAGTACTCATGCGAGTGTTTTTAG
>OY776276.1:45522089-45577089 GCA_963675445.1 Linnaemya vulpina
TATCCAACAAGAACACAAGTATTATTTACCCTACATTAATTTACGCAGTACTGTTGTTCGCTTCGGACATGGATCTATTCAATGCAACATAAAAGTACATGAACAATAACAATTTTCTGCAACAAATAATAACACGTTCCGCCTCACAAGTTTCATTGTTGAATGCTCTATGCAAACCAACCAATTTTTTGTGTTATTCTAACAAATAACTACACAAGACATGATGAACTCTGTTTTACAACGTATGTTTGAGGAATATGTTCAATGAGGGTCGCAATATTGGGACCCGCATATATATTTTTTCGAGCTTATCATGCACTATCTTATATACATAATCTTTGGTAGAAGTAAGGTTGATGCATCCTGTAATCATCTAGATTCTAGAACACCTTAATGCACCTTCAATAGAAGAAGAAAAATGTTTACATTCTCCACGTTGTATGAATTTTCAAATAAAATCTTTTATGTTAAGAGAATATCAAATTGAAATTTCTAAACTTCATAATTCTAAACCACCACGTTACTACAAAATTGGATCAAATGATAAATCTTTCTTAAAATAACAATTAATTTACAAATCGCATTTTATATATTCTTAAAATCGTACATGGAAGAAAGAGCCATTTATGTTGAAACAAGTGACGAATAATAGTAATATGGATATGACATTAAAGTGGAGGCGCCGCAAGGTAATGTGTTTGAACATGTTTTATATACTATATTAACAGCTGATATAAATATAAACAGTCACTTTATTGATAAAAGTGTTATTCTAACGTGTTATTCAGTACCACATAATGCGTCGATTTGAATCCACTTTATATTTTCTAACAGATAAAGGAACTCCTATAACATTTCCTTTAAGAAAAAATTTCACTTTTATAAGCATCCAATATTATTTTTATATAATATACCAATTGCAATAGCTAATTTGGGTAAATACCTGTGGTAAAATTACATCAAGACTAAAAAATTTATTTGAATATCAAAACAAATAATAAGTATGTATGTTGGCTACCCAAATTGCCATTGAATTCAAACTTAGCCTTGAACCAAATCTAGTTTATAAATATTGCGTATACATATATTTAAGACAATATTTAAGGAACCAGGTTTCTGGCATTCCACTTATTTCCGATTATATATACAGATTCAGTTCCATATATTTAAATCGTCTCAGTATGTATGTGTAAAGCAAACTGTTGGTCCAATGATAAACCATCACCAATACGCCGTCAAAAGTTGGTTGAACAGAAAGAAGTGACGAAGTACACTTCCAACTTATCAGATTTGTTAACAAGTAGAACTGGCACTTTTTGGGCATATAAGAATCCACGAGTGATTATTCGAAAACTGATGCATCAACAAAGAGTGACTATTTGGGTAAAGGCTAGCGGCATCATTGGGGCGTGCTTCTTCCAAAATATATAGGCCAAGCAATGTTTTTAGTTGCCACGAGATCATAACCTCAACTATGTCTGATTTTTTTAAAATTTAATTCACGAATCTCTATTTTTTTGTGCAACTTTAATCTTATTTTTCTGTAGCTTATATTTTGCTAAATTAAACTGCATATATGAACGATCCCTTTTATATGTACAAAATGTCAGGTATAAACAATTATTATTGGATCAAGCAGAGACATCTCTATTAAATAACAGCACCCAAACTATTTTCATTGTTGCCACCAAGCTTCTCTATAGTTCCAAGAAATCCGCTACCACTGAGTTACCAGGAATAATATCATTAAGTAATCAGTGTTAGCAATTTAAATTTTTATTGAATTATCAATAATATACAATGCATGCCTGCTGTCCAAAAATATGACTATTTCATACTTATGATTAAAAACAACCTCAATAACAAGGAGCAGATATCTCTGTAGAAACCTTAATAAATGACGATAGTGCCATAAAGCAAAATAAGAACAAGGACAAGGTGTGGTACAAAGACGTTGAATGCTTTATATGCTAGGACAGAAATATAAAAGGATTTGCGATATTGTAAAACAGCAAAAGCATTCTAAACGTATATCGTCCATATTTTTATTGAAAAGCTTCAAAACAATTATTGTAAAATTTTATAAAACTATTATAGAGGAATATACTAAAATTATTGGAGAAGAATTAAAGTTGAGTATTATAACACATAAAGCTAAAATGAATTTGCTTACCAAAAAAGACGATATGCAAGAACTAGTCGCTAAACAGATTGATGAAATTTCAAATAAAAAGTCCGAATTTTAAGAGAGGGACTCTGGATGGACTTTAACACGTATCCTCTATTGTTAAAGAATCAAATTGGATATCTGCACCTGAAAAGCTAATAGAAAAATGCTCGTATCAATATTGAGAACAATGATGCATACTGCTTTAATTAGACTTTGCCTTACTGTAATGAATAGTATAATATATATATATATATATATATATATATATATATATATATATACATATATATATATATATATATATATATATATATATATGTATATATATATATATATATATATATATATATATGTATATATATATATATATATATATATATATAAATATGTATATATATATATATATATATATATATATATGTATATATATATATATATATATATATATATATATATATATATAACTCTGTGGTTCTTATGATATTGCTGATATTTATAACAAACAACATCGAAATAAATTTGAATTTGTTATTGCCACTGAAACTAAATTTTAATATCAGCATTATTAGACCATTTCTTCTATAAAAATAAACTTTATAATAAGTCAAAATTTAATTTTAATAGAACGATGATTGAAATGCATCACTGTATTTAAATATATAAAATATCCAAAAATTGTATGAGATTTTAACAGAAAGAATTAAAAACTGTACTCTAAACTTGGATACCCTACTTTAGTGCAGTGGTAATATAGGGCTCCCAAACTGAATTCAATAAACGCAAAATTCATAGTATTTTATGAAATAACAAATTTGATAAGCATTCTAGAATGAGTAACATATAGTTATACAATGCACGAAGAGAATAATTCTCAAAAGTTTGTTCAATTTAAAATATAAAAGGATGAAGAAACCGAAAGCAATACTGCATCTGATAAATGCTATAATATATAAGTGTAATAAATAAAGTGCCAATATAATCGCTTACTCTTGCAAAGAAGAAAACCTTTATAAATAAAAAATTATTTAAACTTAATTAAATCAGCTGGATAAGCTTATATCTATACCTGCACATATCGTTTTTTTGTCGATGAACTTTTGTTAATATTAACAAAGGGGAGACTGGATAAATTTTAATAGGAATATGAGCATTTAAAAGAAAATATAACGTGTTTAAAAAGTTTTTGAATGAAACAAGAGACAGGAGCCATTGTATTATAATGCGATAATACGATATTGGTGTTCAGGTAGGTGTGACAGAAGAAGAACTTCGACAGATAAATTCACAGTGAACGGTCCCCATGGTAAAACTCGAAAAAAATCGAAAGAGTTATGGCAGCTTAGTGACATTTTGGCACATATCTCTCTTGACCTACTATTTTCAAAAATTATTTAACATATTTAGAAATCCTGTTATTTTTCCGGTGAGGGGAGAATTACATACCAAAAATTCCCCTACTTCAGTAATTATTATTGTTTTGAATTTCAACCTATCATTTCACATAAAAAATAATGAAGCGTGATAGTTTTTTTTTTTTTTAATAAAATATAACCAATCTCTAATTATTTAGGGTTGCCGTGTACCTTTTTTGGATATAACCTTATTTAACCTTTTTAGTATTTGCATTTTTTAAAGTATTGAAAATACTCATAACCATTGGTATTCCAATAACCATTAAGCGAATTCATTACAACAAAGCATCTTTTTTGTGAAACACAATGTCAAATACAAGGCGAATTAATTAATTAGCCTTTCTCAAATAAAATAATATGTTATGTAAACAAAATTAATTTTATTCATTTTTGTGTTTTAAAATATCAAAGTGGTGATGTAAGTATTGATTGTAGTAAAATTTACGAAATAAAATAAAACAAAATCTATATTTTAGACAACACAGACGTGTTGTGTGTATCCAAGAAGCACAGAAACTCTACAGGTTCCCAAGAATCCGAAGAGGTAAGTGTGTGCTAGATATAAACATCTTCCGGAAAATTTAAGTGGCAGACTGTGCTTGGAATTGATTCAGGACAGGTATTGTTTGCACTCATAATTTTTCCTGCAGAAGCACATACCTTCGTGGCATTTGCAGTAGTAAATTATCATATTATTAGTTCACATTTGATTATGGATCAATAGGGGTTTGCATCAGTGAAATACTGTAAGACGATGGAAGTCAAATGAATATAGTTTGGGAAGAAAGCAGAAGTGGAATATGTTTAATTATTGCATGTAATATTTTTATTCTGTTTATAATTCTTCACCTTTATTAAAACAATTTCTATTTTATTTTCTTTATTTTGTCAGCAAACAAGGCAGTTCTTAAAAGTGCACCAGCAACCGGCGGTGGTACGAAACCACATCGTTTTCGTCCTGGTACAGTAGTTTTGAATGAAATTCGTCGCTATCAGAATAGTACCGAGTTGGTGATTCGCAAATTGCTCGTGAAATTGTTGAAGACTTTAAAACTTATTTGTGTTTCCGGAGTTCTGCTGTGATGGCTCTTCAGGAAATTAGTGAAGCTTATTTGGTTGGTCTCTTCCTAAGTACCAATTTCTGCACCATCTATATACTCTTGGACAGACGAATTCGTGGCAAACGAGCTTGAATATTGGCTGATGACAATAATTACCGCTACTACCATCATACACGATGTTATCACCATGTTTATACACAATCGGTCCTTTTCAGGACCACAAAACTTTTTACAAAAATAGGTTATATTTGTTTATTCTTACAGATATTAAGTAAATAAAAAAAATTTTGAAGTGATTGCTCAAATCTTTGTATACATTGTATGTATCTTATTTTGCCATCGTCCGTATGTATAGAATTTTGGGAATGGTAGTTGATTTCAGATTTCGATAAAAGAACCATTTAAAATAAATAATACTCATATAACTTAATTTTGAAATCAATGAACAAAAATTTCAACGAATAAAAACTTCAACTTTATATTTAAAAATTTCAAACAACCAAAACATAGTAAACAGAAAACAAAAATGCGGGGAATTTAAGGAATTTTGACAATCAGTTCACCTGTGCTGATGCGCATACCTGTTTATTGTACCATGCCAATAACATCATATGAATAGGGTTACCAAATTCACAACACTAAATATTTAAAAAAAATTATTATTTAAGATAAGACATATATACATAAAGATTAATAATAATGTAACAAACAAATTCAAATACCATAACAATTGTAAATAGTTTCTTAATCACTAAAATAAGTTTCTGAATCAGTGTTAAAATATTCATCTACTATTATGTAATTACTAGTTTCTTGATTATTGCTGAAAGAGCTGCTTGTATTTATTGTATTTCTATTAGATTAGATTAGTGGATCAGAAGAAATTAGAAGTTTATTCAATATATCCTGACTACAAGTTTCTCTGCTATTTTTTCGACTGAGCTCAAGTCTGTTCTTTCTAATTGTTTTGTGCAGACATTCTAAAGGATCATCAGAAAGCATTTCTTAAATAAACCAAGAAAATATTTGAAAAAAAATTTTTATTTTGTACAGGTATTTAAATATTAGCAATAGGTAAATCAAAATATTTTATAATTTCACAACCATGAATGCGAAGTTTATGTAACGTTGATGGCATAGTTATTTAAATATATTTCTCGAGTTTCCTCCGTTAGCTGATTAAAGTTAAAAATATTTTTAGGTTTTCCAGAGAATACTGTTTTTAAAATTTAACTTAAACTATATATCAATTGTTCATTAACTCCTGTAATCTCGGACGATTTTTTGAATTCGTTAAACAATTTTCGAACAGTATTGCCATTATTACTGGTGCCAAAATTAGACTTCACTTTATCAACAATACATACTTTGGCTAAAACTTCACAATTTTTTTGCAGTGTTGTTATAAATATTTGAATTTTAGGATATTATGATTGTTTCTGGTATATTTCTGAATAAGACGAATATAATTGCATGCATTTTTATATTAGTTTTTCCAAACCCATTTTTTCTTACTTGAAGGTCATCAAAAAATTATTAAAAGAGCCGTGTAACCCAAAACACCTCTGGAATTATGGGAATGTCAGCTTTCATCCCATATGTATTTTATTGATGAATTCGAAAGTTTTTTGTTTATTTTTTTTCCACTAGACAGTTTGCTGTAAGACGCTGTGATTAATGTATATTCCAGATTGGCAACCAATACCGTACTTGATACCGCTACGGATTATATAAACGTTTAAATTGAATATCGGCAATTGTTTTACGTTCAAAAATAGCCGGCGCACAGTGGCACATTTGAAGAGATGGCGGCCAAAACTCTTAAAAAATTTTTTTTTTCATATAAAAGTAAACCCATAGGAACCTCCAGAAATGTAAGTTTTTATTTCGTTTATTTCTCTTCGAATAGGGTGATCACATACGCGCTTTTTTCAAGAGAAGCTGAAATTCAAAATATTTTAGAAAATTTTTGAACTTCATGTGGGCATAATTTTTTTGGTTTTATATATTTTTGGAAAATTTTGTTTCTTCACACAATAGCATTCCTTAACTTATAAAAAAGACTGTTATTATAATGCATCAAATGCATTTTTGTAATTAAGGCCATCAAAATATGTATAGTTACATATAAGCGGGGGTAGGTACATGAGTTGTTGTATTTGGACTGATATATTCTACCTTTCTTATAACTTTATTGTGTACCCAGGTAGCTGCTGCTCATATAAAGGTTAAAAGACGATAGATACATCAGGTTGTCTTGAATATGAGAATGGAATAACAAAAGAGAATTGAAGTAAATGAAGCATGTCATGTTCTATTTTCTTTCCTCTCTCTCGTTTAAACACATACATGCTTAAAGAAAACTTGATGTCAGCATTGTCAAAACGATGGCTAAGTTCAGTTATAACGATCTTGCTAAAATTTATTTTGAACAAAACAACAAAAGCTATGTTATATTACACATTTTAAAAGACCTTTATTTTGAGCTGTGCGACCATTTTAAAAAAATTTATAATTTTTTAACGCGATTAAATAAACGGTATAATGAATGTTATAGAAATAAGGAAAAAAATTTTAATTGCAACAAACAATGGCTTACAAGCGAACTTGTATTTGAAAGCCAACCAAAACCAGCAAATGTTGGTCGACCTGCCAGACCAGTTGAGGAGTGTAGTGAAAGGTCCCGAAGACGAAAGCTGCAAAGCATAATATTAAAAAGCTTGGTGACTGTAGCCTAACATTAATTTCTAAATGGGGATGCGATGGATCTTCTGGACAAAAGCGATATAAGCAGTATAATGCAGAAAATGTATCAGATTCTGACTTATTTATGATATCTCTATTTCCGTTAAGACTAAAAACAAATCACATTAATTTTAGGCCATCTACTAGCAAAGAAACCGATGTTGACATATGGAAAAACGAAATACCTTCCTCAACAAAATATTGCAGACCAATTAAATTTGCTTTTAAGAAGTATACGAAGGAAGAAGTATCTAAACTTAAACAACAAATAGATAAACTTCAACCGATAACTTTGCTACTTAACGATCAAGAGATTGAAATAAATTACCAAATGTTACTTACAATGATAGATGGAAAAGTTGCACAGGTCATAACGGAAATAAAATCATCTTCGAGCTGTTATTTGCAAAAATCTGCAAGCCAATTAAGTTAACTTCCAACAGAAGACACTACTTTCCAAGAAGCCTATGAGTTTGGCTTGTCCCCACTCCATGCTAAAATTCGATTTATGGAACACATATTAAAGTTAAGCTATGATTTAGATTTTAAAGGAAAAGTACGAAATAGTGACGAAAATAAAGCCAAAAGAGAGTCAAAAAAGAAACACGTACAAGAAAAATATTTAGAATTGGGTTTACTGATCGATCAGCCAAAGCCAGGAGAAGGAAACACAAATGATGGCAACACAGAACGAAAATTTTTTTCTGATCCTGAAACTGCTGCATCTAATACAGAAGTAATATCATGCAATAAAAAGGTAAATGCAAGAAAATTTAGTCAGTATGCTAATGAAACAGCGAAACTATATAACGAAAAATATGACATCGACAGTCCATAAAATACTATATCATGGGGAAAACATTATTCAACAGAATATGCTGCCGATTGGAGATCTTTCTGAAGAAGCGCAAGAAAAAAGGAACAAAGATTATAGATATGTTCGTGAGCACAACACAAGAAAGATATCTAGATATAGTACCAATGAAGACTTCTTTAATATTTTACTATGTACTTCTGATCCATATATCTCCAGCATTCGACAAAAATGGAATTCCACCCCCATGGAATTGGACAAAGACGCCAAACAGCTCCTTGAAGATGAACAGGAGACATACTTATATGAAATTTTCACTAAGATGGTTAAATGAAAAATGAATTATATGCAAATTCACATAAAAATTAGAGCACAAAAGCACAATAAATATTGAAAATTTATAAAAGAAATTTTATTTTATTTGGAATAAAAACATTTTCTTAGAATTTATGGTAAAACCTTTTTTCGGATATGGATCTCTATATATCTGTTATGGATTCACGTTTAAAATATATTTAAATTGTTCATATAATAATAACATCTAAAGGTGTCGAACTTACATTTGTTAGTGAATTATGATCACCAAGGCTATTTTTCGAAATTTGACTTACAAGGGCCCTATGAGTAAATGTGGACCGATTGACCTTAAATTTCACAGGGATATCAACGACTAAAATAAAATTAGATTTTCTAAATATTATATCAATATTAATATATTTAAAACAATTTTGAGCTTCAAACCCGTATTCTAAGTGGTCCATTGGAGAAGAGGGCTAAATATCAAAATAAAATGGACCCGGGTGGATGGCTTAATTAATTATGTAATTTCTTAGTTCAGTCAACGTACTATTTATAAAATGCAATGTTAAATCATTACATTCACAATTTTTTTTTTAAGGCCGATAATACCTATATTTTTAAAAATCATTTTTTATTCTTATATAAGTGTACTTTAATACGGCCCGATTTTAAAGTTAATACATCAAATTAAAGCTTAAGATGTCTTCTATCCAACAAAAAAAATCAACCCAGTCAAAAGTTATAGAATTTTGACCGCCAACTCACAAAATATGCCACTGTGCGGCGCACAGTGAACCATTTCGCGAGAAGACGGTCTTAAATCTATATCTTTTGAGTGGCTTGCAATTTTTTTTTGTATACTAGGTGAGACTATAGGCTTTAAGTTAAGGTATAAATAAATCTTTTAAATCTACTATTTAGAAAAGTAGTTATGATGGATTTAAAACGCAGTTTGATTTTTAACTATTTTTGGTACAAAAGTGATGTATTATAATTTGTTATAAAAGTTTGCTCTACACACAATCTGATATTTATAGTCACATTTGCAACTTATACTTATTAAGAGTTTAAAATTTTATCAAATTTTGGCCACTGTGAAATTTTTAATACGAAAGGTCCAAGGTTCTTTTTTTGAACAAGTTTGCGTTAAAATTTAGTTCATTAAGTACCATTGACAATACAAGCATTGATTAAAATTACGTTAGATAATAACGTTTTAATGAAGACACATTATAAGTAAACTTTTATTATAAATTTATTAATTCAAAATTGTCTAATGTATGTACATAAAATCTTAAAACGATAAAAATACGGTGTTTTGAAAAACTATTATTATTTAAACAATTTCAGTAAATATTTCTTCTGAATAGCTTCGATTTGTATCTTTTAGAAAAAGTTTTGCGAGTGGCCGCGCTAAAACAACTTATGTTCTCAACATTCTAAATAAATTGTTCCTACATTAAAACAATTCTTAGTTGTTGTTCTTTATTGCTCTTACATCTACAATTAGAGTCAGAAAAAAGCGAACGAACTGTAGAATGAGATCAGAACGTAAGAAAATTAAAAATGCAAGGTGATCAGTGAGTTTTTATTATAACTTTGATATTTGTTTTTAAGCTTCTCATTTATTAAAGTGGAAGTTTGAAATAACTTCTTGTAATCTGCATTAGCCCTAGTGAAATACGCATAGAAACTAGCTAAAACCTCTCATTTGATTACTTTGAATTTCAATATAACTTTGGGAAAAAGGAATCAGCACGAAAATGACAATTAAAGAGGAGAAATTTCAATTAAAATAATATTATACATTATAGGATTTATCTCAACAGTTATTGGCACTAATCTTAAAAATTATGAAACATATACAAACAAATAAAAGCAAGAAAGGATTTTACAAAATTATACAATATAAAATTGGAAAAACTAGAAAAGAACAGAACGTCTTTATATAAGCAAGGTGAGAGCTAACACATATCAATATGAACAAATTACCATAAATTACAAAGAAACCTATAAGTACGTGTCACATTTATTTGAAAAAGCCAGACAACATAATTAGTACATGACATTAATATTCTCCCAAGCTAGTAACAAAGACAAGAGCCACTAAGATATTTGTGAATATCCTGCTAATACTATGATAGTCCTAAGTGAACACTGTATTGACAGATATATATATATATATATATATATATATATATATATAATTAGAAATAGTACTAATTGAACATTATATAGAGAGATAAATATGTATTAATTATAAATGGTATCAAGTAGACTTTGCACACACGGACAAGTATGTAACATGCACTGACAAGGATATTACTATGAAAATCATTAAGTAAATTAATTAACTTGGCTTTCATAGTCCAAAAAAATAAATAAATTTAAATTTCCCAAGAAGACTGAGTTTTTAATAATATTTCTCGTAGTAGTAAATAGAAGCAGCAATATAATTTTGTAGTTGGACATAACAGAACGGAAGAAAAACAAAAGCAAAAACTGTGTTATATAAAAATGGTAAATAAATTAGATAATTATATTAGTTCAAAAATAACAAATAATATATGGTAAAATTTTCTGATATACATTATAAAGTTAAACAAGTAAAAGTGATATATTCGTTTGTGCCGAATCTTATATACCCTTCACCAACGTGCGTCTGGCAAAATATATATTTTAAAGTACCAATTTTGTTCTTTCTAAGTTATAAAATAGTGTTAGTCAGAAAAAAATAACGTCAGTTGCCTTTTTGGTTACTTTTATGAATATATAGATTTAGCCATTAAAATTTATAATTGTATAGATTTTATGAAGAGACTGGCTTTCCAGGCATAATTGGTGCAATGGACTGCATTCACGTTCGTATAAGGAGACCAAAGCCTGATGTTGAAAGCTGCTATTTGATGAGAAAAGGATTCCATTCCAAAAATGTTCAACTTGTAAGTTAATTGCAAATATATTTATGTATACTTTTGCCAATTATTCACAAATATTTATATCTTTAGATATGCGACTATGACTTGAAAATTCTTGGAGGATTTGCAAGATTTGGAGAAGCTACACATGATTCCTATATTTAGGAAGCTTCCCGAATTAGTTCCATGTTGCAATATAGATATGAGGCCAGTGGGAACAAGCATTCTTGGCTATTAGGTAATGAAAAATGTCTTTGTTATTTAATATGTACATACGAGTATGAACGTTTATAGTTTTTATTGCAATATAATTTATTCAGGTGATTCCGGGTAGCCTTTACGACCATGGCTTATAACACATTATCGATCTGCAAGCGAAGATAACGTTTAAATGGTGTATTAAAGGGCGTTTTTAGATGCTTTCAGGTTGGATTAAGAACTACACCTCAAACTTCAGGAAAAATTATCAATGCCTGTACAGTTCTTCACAATTTAGAGTAGAACATGGTATGCTTCCTGAAGACTATTTTGTTGACTTGTACAGTGAAAGTAATATATCTAATCAGGAAAAATTTGCGGAACCATTAAGGGAATCCTCTCGCATCCGCGATAGACTTAAGGCTAGATTTTGTAATTTAAATTAATACCTTTAATCCCCCATCGGACGCGTCCCCAGGTGGCGGATAGGGAAATTCTCGTCAGATATATCAGATTTGCAGGGAAGGTGGGAAATAAAATACCACTCGTGGACCAAAAGTGAACGGCCGATCACCATGCCTGGTGCGGCTGCTGATAACCGAAATGCAGCGAATATGGCAAACGGTACTGATTTATGATATGAACTTGGTGCTATGGGCTGACGGTTGCAGTATTCTGACATCTTAGTAAGCGGGGCGACACCTAGCTGAAACGGCTGTTGGGCTAATGCTGCTACCGTCTCCGTCCCGTTGAGCTATGGCAAGGCTCTGGGTACGTTCCGACCACATTGCCACTGAGGTGGTGGTATGGGTGCAGTTGAGAGAACTCCTTCTTTTTGTGCCGAGATCCTGGCTCTAAACATAGGCTCCCATAAGGACCTATGTCAACCCTCGCGTGGACCTCACGGATTGCAAGGGGACCCACGGGGATTGTTCGAGGCGACCGTACAGAAGTGAAAGGATAGCGGCTAGGAGCGGGGACCCAAATCGAAAAAAATTATTTAAAGAACACCCCCAAACAAATTGATAAATACGGCAGATAACAAAAAAAAGCGCGCGCTCGTGTTTCCAGAAAAGCAGTAGGATTCTCCGGTCGACTGCATTGAAGGAAGAGGGAGCTATTGCTCCCCCAACGATAGTTACAGCTGACAAGGGCACTCCCAAATTGTCTGGAGAAGCAGTGGACACGCCACTTACGACAGCAAAGGGCACTCGGGGAACTAAAACGTATGCGAGCGTATTAAGATTACCGGAGAGTTCACCATATACGGAATATATCCTGAAAATGAAAAGAAACAGGAGGAAGCTCTTGAAAAGTGCAAGGAGGTGTTAAGGAAAATGCGACAGGCCATGGCGAAAGAACGGAATATTAGCATGGAAGTCAAAAACGGTATCTCGGAGCCAGAGGAGCTCATCGACGTGACTACCAAGTAAGGACGCAACCGGAAGACAGTCGAATTTGAAGCGCAGAAATCCATTGAATATGAATGCGATATCTGCAAAACGTACTACTACGAGCCCAGCGGAAAAAAGGCCCGACAAAAGGCCAAGAAAACGAGCCGAACCACACTAACAAAGACCCCCAACGAAGTAGCCCCAGTGGTAAGAGATTTGGCCAAAACAATCACGACCACGAGGGAGAAAAGACGATATAATGCAAGTGTACGACCAGAGGCTGTGATCGTTCGGGCCATAGTTTTGCGGAAGTCCTGAGAAATATGAGATGTGTGGTAAGGCCAGAAGAGACTGACGTAGAGGTTCGAGCCAGGAGGGGAAAAAAGCGGGAGCTATCCTCGTGGAAATCGGAAGAGGAGGAAAGAAAGCACAATTCTGCGACGCAATATATATATATATATATATATATATATATATATATACATATTTGTATATATATATATATATATATATATATATACATATTTATATATATATATATATATATATATATATATATATACACATAGAGATATGTATATATATATATATATACATATATATATATATACATACACATATATATATATATATATATATATATATATATATACATGGTAATTATATATTTATTTATATATATAATTATATATTTATTATATATATATATATAATTATATATTATATAATATAATTTATATTATATATATATATATAATTATATATATATATATATATATATATATATAACTATATATTTATTTATATATATATAATATATATATATATATATAATTATATATATATTTATATATATGGTAGTTATACATATATACATATATATATATATATATATATATATAATTATATATATATATATATATATATATATATATATATATAATTATATAATTATATATATATATATATATATATATATATATATATATAATTATATATATATTTATATATATGGTAGTTATGCATATATACATATATATATATATATATATATATATATATATAATTATATATATATTTATATATATGGTAGTTATGCATATATACATATATATATATATATATATATATATATATATATGTATATATATATATATATATATATATATCTATATATATAAAAGAAAGTCGTGTTAGTTACTCCACTTATAACTCAAGAACGGCTGAACCGATTTAGCTGAAAATTGGCAGGGAGGTAGTTTAGAGCCAGGAGAAGGACATAGGATTTTTATCCCGTTCGACAGCATGCCCGTGTGACTTGACATGAAACGTCAGTCACTATAAAAAGGAGTATAACAAAAAAAAAATCAGACTTGGAATAACAAAACGCAAATGACAGCTATGTAATTGACGTATAATGACAGCTATGTAATGACGTATGGATGACAATTTGATATTTGTAAGAAATGAATAATAAAATTATTTCTATTAAATAAATAATTAACAATTGTAATGTAATGATAGTGCCATTGCCCATTCGTATAAACAGTGAAGTGAACTATAAAACTCGGTATGGTTGAAAATTTGAGTTTTTAGGTGAAGTGAAGTTTAATTAATAATGCCGCGACCAAGACGATCGAATCTTTCCCGACAAAGCCGTGATGCAAGAAGAATACGAAATACTGCAAATGAAAGGACTGAAGAAGAACAAGAAATTGCACGTGAACAGCGCCGCGATAGTATGGCTCGACTTCGTGCTTCTCAATCACGAGAGCAAAGTGAAGTAGCCCGTGAAACAGTTCGGTTGGCAATGCAGAATCGTCGAGCGAACAACAGAGGTCAACAAATAGATAATTTGCGACGCAGTACAAGATATTTATCAAGTGCTGATTTGAATCAAGCAGCGTTTCAATACGATTGCAGCAATTATTACAGCTTGCATCCTAGCGTTTGCATTGGGCAAATGGACGTAGTTTGCGAGTATTGTGGTGCATTAAAGTTTAAAGGAGAAACGCCTGGATTATGATGCTTTAATGGCAAAGTGAAATTGCCATTGTTGACTCCGCCACCTGAGCCTTTGTATTCATTGCTTTGTAGCGAAACACAAGAATCACGCCACTTTCTTGCAAATACTCAAAAATACAATGGCTGTTTTCAGATGACGTCATTTGGGGCAGATATTATCGAAGAACGAGGATTTAATCCGACATTTAAGGTATTTATTTTTGTACTTATATAGAATGTAGTTAAAGAATAACTTACTTTATCTATTGGTACGTATGTAGTATATTTGCTAATTCTGATATGTACTCTCCCACCGAAAAAAGTCGGTGTCTGGTTTTTATTTTGTAGATACAAGGACAGATTCATCATCGAATTGGATCATTACTACCTTTCGAAGATACACAGAATAAATTTTTACAAATATATTTCATGGGCAACATGGAAGAACAACTTGATCGACGCCTAGAGATCAATGCAGGAATGGAGCGAGCAATTCTTCAAGACTTGCAGTGTCTGCTTCATGAACATCATGCGTTGGTCAGGTTGTTTAAGAGTGCTTTAGAGCGCATGCCAAGTGATTACTATAAAGTTGTCATCAAAGCAGATAAACGACCCTCTGGAACACACGAAAGGACATTTAATGCTCCAACAGTAGACGAAGTTGCCATCCTGATTGTTGGTGAACAATTGGAAAAACGCGATATTGTGCTTACACGTCGCGATACTGGGCAACTGCAACAAATATCTGAAACTCATCGATCATATGACACATTGCAATACCCGCTGATGTTTTGGCAAGGAGAAGATGGATATTATTTTAATATTAAAATGAAAAATCCATTGAATGGTGAGTATCAGTATCATAATTTATTTTATTTATTTGTGAAAGACACTGATTTAAAATAATGCTTATTAAAAAAATGGTTAATATCTGTATTGTTTGCCTTTAAAATTTGCCTTTGAAATGGTTAATTATCAAATTTTTAATTTCAGGTGAAGAAACTACAAAGAAAGTTAGCTCAGTGAATTATTACGTATATCGTTTTATGATTCGTCAAAATGCTGACAACTATTTGCTGCGGTTTCGTCGATTGTTTCAGCAGTATTGCGTTGACATGTATGTAAAAATAGAAACGGAACGTTTAACATTCATTAGGTTGAACCAAGTCAAACTGCGTTCTGAGGAGTACATCCATTTACGTGATGCAGTTAGTACTGAAGGAAATGCAGCTAATATTGGTCGATTAACTATTCTGCCGGCGACATACATTGGTAGTCCACGTCATATGCATGAATATGCACAAGATGCAATGACATATGTTCGTCATTACGGTCGGCCCCATTCTCTTTATTACTTTTACCTGTAATCCAAAATGGATAGAAATTACTCAATTGCTGCTTCCCGGACAAACATCAAGTGATAGACACGACATCACAGCACGTATATTCAGGCAAAAAATTCAGTCCCTGATGAACTTTATTGTTAAACAACGCGTCTTTGGAGATACTCGATGCTGGATGTATTCAATCGAATGGCAAAAGCGAGGCCTGTCGCACGCACACATTCTTATTTGGTTAGTGGAAAGAATTCAGCCTGACCAAATAGATGATATCTTATGTGCCGAGATTCCTGATTATGAAGTCGATCCAGACCTACATGATGTTGTTACTACTAATAAGATTCATGGACCGTGTGGTGCCATCAGTCCCCAATCACCTTGCATGGTCGATGGAAAGTGCTCTAAACGATATCCACGGAAATTAACGGCGGAGACTGTCACTGGCAATGATGGTTATCCGCTGTATCGGCGTCGATCCCAAATGACAACGGTCGAACTGTCACAACGAAAGTGAAAAGAATGGATTTTGTTGTCGACAACAGTTGAATTGTTCCATATTCGCCACTTATTTCTAAATCGTTCAAGACACATTGCAACGTTGAATACTGCAATTCAGTTAAGTCCATAAAATATATTTGCAAATATGTCACGAAAGGCAGTGATATGGCGGTTTTTGGATTGCAATCCTCGAATACCAACGATGAAATTTCACGCTATCAAGTTTGATCGTTATGTGAACTGTAATGAAGCGATTTGGCGTATATTCGCATTTCCCATTCACGAACGTCATCTTACTGTTATGCATTTGGCGGTGCATCTGGAGAATGGTCATCGAGTATATTTCACGGCTTCGAATGCTACGCAACGTGCTGAAACACCTCCAGCAACTACATTGACCAGTTTTTTTGCAATCTGCCAAAGCGATCAGTTTGCACGAACTTTGCTTTACTCGGAGATGCCACGTTATTATACTTGGAATGCTTCATCGAAGAATTTTCAAAGACGGAAGCAAGGCGATGCGGTTCCTGGGTATCCAGATGTGCGTTCTACTGATGCTCTTGGTCGTATATATACAGTTCATCCAAAGAATAATGAATGTTTCTATTTGCGGTTGTTGCTGGTAAATGTGCGTGGGCCAACGTCATTTGAGTCACTACGAACTGTTAATGGTGTAATATTCCCAACATATCGTGCTGCATGTGGAGAATTGAAGTTATTAGAAAACGATAGTCATTGGGATACGACAATCGCTGAAGCCATTATCTCTGCATCTCCAAGTCAGATACGCACATTATTCGCTATCATAATTTCGACATGTTTTCCATCAAACCCATGTAACCTGTGGCACAAATACAAGGATAATATGTCAGAAGATATTTTACATCAAATTCGTGTCAGTTCCAGAAATAACGATATTGAGATAAATGAGGAGATACATAATCGTGCTTTACTCTTAATCGAAGATATGTGTTACCTCATGTGCGGTAATTTATTAATCAGGTTAGGAATGCCAGCACCATATCGTGAAATGAATGACGCATTTAATCGAGAATTGGAACGGGAACGTGAATATGATCACCAGGAATTAGATTTAGTAGTTCAAACGAATGTACCCCTGTTGAATTACCAACAAAAGGAAGTTTATGATACTTTAATGAAGGCAATCGATGATGAAAATGCTGGTTTATATTTCCTAGATGCCCCTGGTGGAACTGGCAAGACATTCCTCATGTCATTAGTTTCAGCAACTGTTCGGGCGAGATCTAACATAGCGGTTGCAGTTGCTTCTTCTGGAATAGCAGCCACATTGTTAGAAGGATGCCGTACGGCTCATTCAGCATTCAGATTACCGTTAAATCTTCAAACTATTGAAGAAACAACGTGTAATATTGCAAAACACTCAGCAATGGCGAAAGTTTTAGCGGTACCGAAAATCATCATCTGGGACGAATGCACAATGGCGCATAAACGTGCATTAGAAGCACTTAACCGAACATTAAAAGATTTACGCAATGACTCGAGATGTTTTGGAGGAGCAATGATTTTACTGTCTGGCGATTTCCGCCAAATACCAGTAATTCCAACATCTACGGCTGCCGACGAAATAAACGCTTGCCTTAAATCGTCAAATCTATGGTGCTATGTGAAAAAACTGCAACTGACAACAAACATGAGAGTTACATTGCTTAATGATACATCTGCTGAAGATTTCTCGGAGCAATTGCTGACTATCGGTAATGGTCAAGTACCTGTCGATGAATCGAGCGGATTAATATCATTTCCAAATAACTTCTGTAATTTTGTCTCATCAAAAGAAGAACTTATCAACAATGTATTTCCAGAAATTATTTCTAACTACAAAAATAATGAATGGTTGAGTGAGCGAGCAATTTTAGCGGCTAAGAATAAAGATGTAGATGACCTAAACTACATAATTCAAAATAAGATCATTGGAACAATGCATTCATTCAAATCTATTGACTGCGTCACAAATGAAGATGAAGCCACCAATTGAAATTTTAAACTCTTTGGACGTGCCTGGCTTACCACCGCACAATTTACGACTAAAGGTTGGCTCCGTAGTAATCATGCTTCGAAACATAAACCAACCAAAACTGTGCAACGGTACGCGTTTGCTGGCTAGAAAATTGATAAACAATGTAATTTACGCTACGATAATGATAGGAAAATTCAAAGGTGTTCTCATTCCGAGGATACCGATGATCCCAACCGATATGCCGTTTAAATTTAAAAGACTTAAATTTCCGATACGTCTTGCATTTGCCATGACCATCAACAAATCACAAGGCCAATCATTAAAAGTTTGTGGTTTAAATCTAGAACATTCATGTTTTTCCCATGGTCAATTATACGTGGCATGTTCACGGGTCGGAAGACCATCTGCGTTGTTTGTTTTTGCGCCTGATAATAAAACAAAAAATGTCGTGTATCACAAGGTACTTAAATGAAGAGCAACCTATGTACTAAAATACAGAAATAATTATGAATGATTAATGTAGGTATTTAATTTTTTTTGTATTTTTTCCAATTAAAAAAAAAATCTGCTTATTTATTGCCATTAAGGCGGAACAAAGTTCTCCGGGTCAGCTAGTATATATATATATATATATATATATATATATATATTGCGATGTAGAGTTCAGAAACCTAACGAATCTCTACAAGATTTCGCAATGGAAATCGAGCGTTTAGTGCAGCTCACATATCCAGGCGAGTCACCCATTCCTGGACCACTTTAAAAATGAGGCTTTCGTTAACGGCATTCGCTACTCTGATGTTAAACTGGCGGTGTGCACTTCGCAGAAATTCACTTTCGCTGAAACTGTTTCATTTGCGCTGGCTCAAGAGACTGCAAGGATGGTTTTCAAGCCACAGATATGTAAAGTGCGGAATGTGGAGGTTTTGTCTGAGGAGGATAACAACCTAAATGCTACCGTTAAGGAGGCAATGCGACAACTGCTGGCAGAAAGTGCTACCAAAGAAAAGCCTAAGTGCTTTAACTGCGGAAAGATCGGTCATTTTCAGCGCAGCTGGAAAGCATCAAAGAAGAGAGGTAGATCTGTTTCGCCACCAAGAAACAGCAAACGGGAGACCCAAACAACATCACAAGAGTCCCCGTTAAACTAAAACGAGCTAGCACTAAGGGGCAAGAGCTAGCTCTCACAAACGAGGGCCCCACAATCTCCATATCAGAGATGCAGCAGAAAAATAGCAACCTCACTGCGTCCGGACACATCAACGGAGAAAAGCACGTACTTACCATAGACACAGGGGCATCGCAGTCAATAATAAGGCCCGATATAGTAAAGGGCAAATGCGAGCGGTTAAGCAATATACGGCTCCGTACAGCTACTGGAGAGCCTGCCACTGCCTATGGTAAGATTGAAGTGAAGGTGACTATAGCCAACATCAACGTGAGACATGTGTTTACTGTTGCCGATATTGTCGATGAGGTTATTATTGGAGCCGATTTTATGATTAACCATGGCATGGTTAATGGGACAACAGCTGATGATTTGGCGTAATGTGGAAATACCCCTTGATGTTGGATATGACAGCAAACCGCAAGTAACAAAAGTACTTGCTATTGAGAGTCAGACGTTACCGCCGCAGTCTGAAACAGTCATATGGGCGCGTATGAAGGGAGATTGTAAGGACGATCGGTTGTGGGTTGTAGAACCAGCAGATCTAAAGATAGAGCTTATAACAGCGAAAGCTCTAGTGAAAACTAGTAAAGGAGGAATAGTCCCTATAAGAGTGCTTAACTTATCAGACCATGAAAAAGTCATTAAAGAAAATTTCGATGTTGGCCAGTAGGCTCCAGCAGAGGCAATAATAAACTTCAAGAAGAAGATAGAGCCTACTAATTTGTCCGAACAATTTGAGGAATACGTAGAGAAATGGGTAGCAGGTCTATCAGCGACAGATAGAAATAAACCCAAACAGTTACTAAAAAGGCATGCCAGTATCTTCGCCATGGGAAGCCAAAGCCAGGGTAGAACTACATTGGTTAAACATGAAATTAACACAGGCGAAGCTAGGCCGATTAAACAGCCACCCAGAAGCGTACCCCTAGCAAAGCGAGATAAAGTAAAAGAGCTTGTAAGTGAAATGAAGCCTGATGGCGTAATTGAGCCATCTTCTGGTCCTTGGAGTTCGCCTGTAGTCTTAGTTGAAAAGAAAGATGGCAGTACTAGATTCTGCGTAGACTACAGGAAGCTCAATGACATAACCAAGAAGGACAGTTATCCGCTCCCCAGAATCGATGACACGCTAGCTGGTACCAAATGGTTCTCTAGGTTGGACTTGCGAAGCGGTTATTGGCAAGTGGAGATTGCAGAGAAAGACAATGAGAAAACTGCCTTCAGTGTCGGTAACGGATTATGGCACTTCAGTCGTGCCATTTGGTCTCTGCAATGCTCCGGCTACATTTGAACGCCTAATGGAGAAGGTACTGATAGGACTTCACTGGAAGACATGCTTGGTATATCTAGATGACATAATCGTGATGGGAAAAACCTTTGATGAACACCTCAAAAACATGGCAGGACTTCTTTAACAGATATCATCAGCTGGATTGAAACTCAGCTTGAAGAAATGTGCATTGTTCCAGAAAGAAGTAAAGTATTTGGGGCATCGTGTTACAGCAGACGGAATCTCAACAGATGACGACAAAATAAAAGCAGTAAGGGACTGGCATCAACCAAAAAATCTTCATGAATTGCGCAGCTTTTTGGGCCTTTGTACATACTACAGACGTCTTGTGCCGAATTTTGCCAGTGTAGCTGCAAGCCTGCATGAGCTGACAAAGAAGTCGAGACCATACCATTGGGGCGAGCCACAGGAAAATGAATTCCAGAAACTCAAAGAATTATTATGTACGTCACCAGTGCTAGCGTGTCCCATAGCTGGAGAAAAATTTGTGCTGGATACTGATGCGAGCGGTTATAGCATAGGGGGTGTGCTATCCCAAGTAGTTAATGGCACTGAGAAGGTCATAGGGTACTATAGCCGTGTACTCTCAAAACCTGAAAGGAACTACTGTGTGACACGACCTGAGCTTCTAGCGGTACTGGAATGCATTAAACATTACCATAAGTACCTGTATGGTCAACACTTTACATATATATGTATATGTATATATGTATTTATATATAAATATATAAATATATATATATATATATATATATATATATGTATATATGTATATATATATATATATATATATATATATATATATATATATATGTACATATATATATATATATATATATATATATATATATATATGGTAGTTATACATATATATATATATATATAGATATATATATATATATATATATCTATATATATATATATATATATATATATATATGTATATGTATACATATATATATATATATATATATATATATATATATATGTATATGTATACAATACATATATATATGGTATATATATGTATGTATATGGTAGTTATATATATATATATATATATATATATATAACTACCATATACATACATATATATACCATATATATATATGTATTGTATACATATACATATATATATATATATATATATATATATATATATATATCTATGTATATATATATATATATATATATATATATATATATATATGTATACATATACATATATATATATATATATAGATATATATATATATATATATATATATATATATATATATGTATTGTTACGGTTTTAGACCTATTCGTAAAAACGGTTTTTTACTTATCCTTCAAGGATTCGTTTAATTGCATCAAATTAAAACACGGACAAATTAATTTTAGAAATATAATTCGGCAACAATTTATTTATTTCTTTATTCACACGGGTATTTATACTACTAAACAGTTAGCGATGTTAACACGTCTATATTTGAAATCACAGTCTGACTCTCTGAGCTCTGGCAGCAGAGCTTTATATAGCAAAGTGACGTCGTCTGGTAACTTCGCGAAGCTTCTGTGTATGGTTGTTGTTGGTTGTACTTTACTTAACATGTAGCTATATGCGTGTGTTTGTATACATGACACTGCTGACTTGTGTGTTTTGCTTATGGTAACTATGTGTGGTTGTATGGATGAGTGTTCTGTGTGTTGTGTAGTTTTGTTTCTTCTTCTGCTATGTGTATATGGCTGTGTATACTTGTGAACATGTTTAGCTTTATTAGCAGCGAATACTTGCTTACAAGATCATTAAGAATAACATCTCTTAGCATTTATGTTGCTAGGTTTTTCGTTCTTGTTGCTTACACTTATTATTGGCACAGCCTTGAATGATCTTGTATATTCTGGAGTATTCCATTTCCGTTAATTTGAATATTATCTGTATTGTGTTGACCAGGGTTGTAACATTTTGACAACTAGAGATTAATTGGCAGTGCTGTCAAGTACATAAAGCCACATTGTCGTTTTATTTAAATCTATTTCTAATCTTTGTAACACTGCCGCCCACTCAAGCCTGTTCGACCCGAATAGGCATACAATCACCTTTTCCATAGTGCGCCAATCGTTCGAGATGTACTATTTTCATTTTCGACCTTAGGCTATTATACTTCTGTATCCGATATACAACGTCATTCACTCTCTTCATCACTTTATACGGGCCATACCAGTGAGTCTTTAATTTTGGGGACAATCCTTTCTTCCGTTATGAGTTATGAAGTAAAACCAATTGTCCTTCCATAAATCCCTCCGAATTTGCTGCGCGGTCATACCTAGCCTTCATCTTGTCACTGACCATCTTGATTGTATTACGCACGAACTCATGTAGTTCGTTTAAGTCCTCCTTCTCTTGGGATGTAATAGCTCCTTCTTCTACAGTTGGCTTAAAACCAAATTCCAAATCACCAGATAGTTTTAATTCCGTCCCAAAGATAATTTTGGCTGGCATTCTCGATGCTGAGTCGTGTACAGCTGACCTATATGCCATTAAAAATTTGGGGATGTGCTCGTCCCAATCCCTCTGATGGCTGGTTACTACTTTTCGCAGGTACTCTTCTAGGGATCAATTGAATCTCTCTACCATGCCATCAGACTGTGTATGCAACGGCGTCGTTCTGGTTTTCTTTATCCCATATAACTCGCACATTTCCCTGAATATGACAGACTCGCTGCTATGCACTGTGGGCAGTTTGCTATCCAGTCGGTTACGGCTTGTTGACATCCAACCCAATAAAAACGCTGCTTCAGTTTCTCAAGTGTTTTTGTTACTCCAAGATGACCGCCACTAGGTCCATTATGAAACTCCTGTAAAACTTTACTTATCTTGGAGTATGGCACAACTATTAAATTTGAAGTTGTTTTGCCATCTACACTTTCCCATACGCGGTATAAACACCCTTTTATTACCTTGAGGCTGTTCCACTGAGCCCAGTAAGATTCGGCGAGTGGGCTTTCAGCCGAAATTTCATTCCGGGATGGTCGTCTGTCCTCTTCTTTGGCCGCTATAATTTTCCTTAGTATGCCGTCGTCCCTCTGTGCCGCTGACCAGTCTTCATCAGAGCCGATGTGCGTTAGGCGAACATCCACAACGCCTTCCTTTTGCTCGGTTCTAACACAATGTTTACACTCTAAACAGCAGGGCTTCTCGAAAGGGCATCCGCATTGTTATGGTTTGTGCCCCTTCTATGCTCAACGCTGAAGTCGTAGCTCTGCAGGCGCTCAATCCACCTTGCCAGTTGCCCTTCATGATTTTTAAACTGCAATAGCCATCTCAGTGCAGAATGATCGGTCCTTAATGTAAAGTGTTGACCATACAGGTACTTATGGTAATGTTTAATGCATTCTAGTACCGCCAGAAGCTCACGTCGTCTCACACAGTAGTTCCTCTCAGGTTTTGAGAGTACACGGCTATAGTACCCTACTACCGTCTCAGTGTCATTAACTACTTGGGATAGCACACCCCCTATGCTATAACCGCTCGCATCAGTATCCAGCACAAATTTTTCTCCAGCTATGGGATACGCTAGCACTGGTGACGTACATAATAATTCTTTGAGTTTCTGGAATGTATTTTCCTGTGGCTCGCCCCAATGGTATGGTCTCGACTTCTTTGTCAGCTCATGCAAGCTTGCAGCTACACTGGCAAAACTCGGCACAAAACGTCTGTAGTATGTACAAAGGCCCAAAAAGCTGAGCAATTCATTAAGATTTTTAGGTTGATGCCACTCCCTTACTGCTTTTATTTTGTCTTCATCTGTTGAGGTTCCGTCTGCTGTAACACGATGCCCCAAATACTTTACTTCTTTCTGGAAAAATGCACATTTCTTCAAGCTGAGTTTCAATCCAGCTGAAGATATCTGTTAAAGAACTTCTTCCATGTTTTTGAGGTGTTCATCAAAGGTTTTTTCCATCACGATTATGTCATCTAGATATACCAAGCATGTCTTCCAGTGAAGTCCTATCAGTACCTTCTTCATTAGGCGTTCAAATGTGGCGGGAGCATTGCAGAGACGAAATGGCATGACTGTAGTGCCATAATCCGTTACCGACACTGAAGGCAGTTTTCTCATTGTCTATCTCTGCAATCTCCACTTGCCAATATCCGCTTCGCAAGTCCAGCCTAGAGAACCATTTGGCACCAGCTAGCGTGTCATCGATTCTGGGGAGCGGATAACTGTGCTTCTTGGTTATGTAATTGAGCTTCCTGTAGTCTACGCAGAATCTAGTACTGCCATCTTTTTTTTTAACTAAGACCACAGGCGAACTCCAAAGAAAAGAAGATGGCTCAATTACGCCATCACGCTTCATTTCACTTACAAGCTTTTTTACTTTATGTCGCTTTGCTAGGGGTACGCTTCTGTTTAACCAATGTAGTTCTACCCTGGCTTTGGCTTCCCATGGCGAAGATACTGGCATGCCTTTTTAGTAACTGTTTGGCTTTATTTTTATCTGTCGCTGATAGACCTGCTACCCATTTCTCTACGTATTCCTCAAATTGTTCGGACAAATTAGTAGGCTCTATCTTCTTCTCGAAGTTTATTATTGCCTCTGCTGGAGCCCACTGGCCAACATCGGAATTTTCTTTGATGACTTTTTCATGGTCTGATAAGTTAAGCACTCTTATAGGGACTATTCCTCCTTTACTAGTTTTCACTAGAGCTTTCGCTGTTATAAGCTCTCTCTTTAGATCTGCTGGTTCTACAACCCACAACCGATCGTCCTTACAATCTCCCTTCATGCGCGCCCATATGACTGTTTCAGACTCCGGCGGTAACGTCTGACTCTCAATAGCAAATACTTTTGTTACTTTCGGCTTGCTGTCATATCCAACATCAAGGGGTATTTCCACGTTACGCCAAATCATCAGCTGTTGTCCCATTAACCATGCCATGGTTAATCATAAAATCGAGTCCAATAATAACCTCATCGGCAATATCGGCAACAATAAACACATGTCTCACGTTGATGTTGGCTATAGTCACCTTCATTTCAATCTTACCATAGACAGTGGCAGGCTCTCCAGTAGCTGTACGAAGCCGTATATTGCTTAACCGCACGCATTTACCCTTTACTATATCGGGCCTTATTATTGACTGAGATGCCCCTGTGTCTATGGTAAGTACGTGCTTTTCCCCGCTGATGTGTCCGGACGCAGTGAGGTTGCTATTTTTCTGCTGCATCTCTGATATGGAGATTGTGGGGCCCTCATTTGTGAGAGCTAGCTCTTGCCCCTTAGTGCTAGCTCGTTTTAGTTTAACGGGGACTCTTGTGATGTTGTTTGGTTCACCCGTTTGCTGTTTCTTGGTGGCGAAATAGATCTACCTCTCTTCCTTGATGCTTTCCAGCTGCGCTGAAAATGACCGATCTTTCCGCAGTTAAAGCACTTAGGCTTTTCTTTGGTAGCACTTTCTGCCAGCAGTTGTCGCATTGCCTCCTTAACGCTAGCATTTAGGTTGTTATCCTCCTCAGACAAAACCTCCACATTCCGCACTTTACATATCTGTGGCTTGAAAACCATCCTTGCAGTCTCTTGAGCCAGCGCAAATGAAACAGTTTCAGCGAAAGTGGATTTCTACGAAGCGCACACCGCCAGTTTAACATCAGAGTCGCGAATGCCGTTAACGAAAGCCTCATTTTTAAAGTGGTCCAGGAACGGGTGACTCTCGCCTGGATATGTGAGCTGCACTAAACGCTCGATTTCCATTGCGAAATCTTGTAGAGATTCGTTAGGCTTCTGAACTCGCAATTCCATTCTATATAAATCGCGCTTGTGCTCACCACTTACATCAACATAATTTTTATTTTTATTATTTAATTATCATTATTAAAAAACATTTCCTAATTTCCGTTTTTAAATTTAATAACCAATATTGTTGACTAAACATTTTATTCTACTTAAGTTCAATTACCTCAACATTTTATTTTATGTCCTAATTTCGTATGAAGTTCATTAACCATTGTTGTTGACAAAACAGAAATTAATGTTTTTAACTTAAGTTTGTTATAAAAAAAGGAAAATATTTAAGTTCAGCAATTATGCAAAATTTGTTTATTTCTACTCACTAAGCAATTTATATCTAATGAATTTAGTATATAAGAATGAAAAATAAAGAAAATAGCCGATCAATCAATTTAAGGCATTTAACGTGTTTTATTTGATTGATTAGCGTTCTTCAGGTTTAAGTGCTTGTAAGAACAAATAAGGCAAAATAGTTTCAGTTCAAATTTGTGTTGGAATTAAATTCAACTATCGCCTTATTGTACATTTTAGTGACCCCTAGATTTTCATAAGTTACAAAGCTTCCCCCCACCAGTGGTAAGGACATTTGAAAATTAAGAAAACACACGCAACAATTTACAAGGACAATCAAGCCATATACAACAATTTACAAGGACAGCCAGTCCATATACAACAATTTACCAGGAGAGCCAGTCCTTATACAACAATTCAACATCAACTAATTTTCAAATCCTCTCACATCTCTTCAACATTTGTATCGCGGGACGCTTAATATTGGGATAACCCTTGTTTATTCCCTTAAAATCATCAACTAAAAAGAAGGCAACCTAACATAGCAAATTTAGAGAGTCTTATGTCTCAGCAGCAAGCGAAAGCCACTGAGATAGAAAGAATTATTTCAAACATCAAGAAGGCCCCTCCAGATCGGCGAACGCTAGACTTCTACAGAAGTAAAAACGAAGAACTAGTTGCATTGTGGCAGGACTTTGAAAAAACAGAAAAAGCGATTAGAAGAGATAATACGCTATCAGTCAGCGATCCATTGTCCAAAACCTGCACAAATCCATACAACTCCCGTCAATTAATCCATCTGGTCATGAGTTATTGTCACCTCAAGGTAAAGGACTAGCTAGGAGACTAAAAGCTCGAATGACGGCCTTAACACGCTTATTAAATGGGTTATCGTTGGAGGAAGAGGGTCATCCGTCACAATTTTATCAGATTAAGAGTGAAACCATAAACAATTTGTGGGATCAAATTCAAGAATTTTATGATGAATTATGGCATGAAGTGGAAGATCCTACAATATTGGAACTTGATCCGAATAAATACCATAATCTGGATGACTCAGTTCAACATTATTTGATAAAATTGGCGGTACTATCAGATCAACACAAACGGCAGCATGTAGATGGTGGATTACAGTTGCGAAGCAACCCAGGCGTACATAGCTCATTGCCTCTACCAAAGGCTACAATTCCACAATTTAATGGAGATTGTCTAAAGTGGTGTCAATTTTATGAAATTTTTTCGGAAATTGTCGACAAGCAACCTCTACCAAACGTACAGAAAATGTGGTACCTCAAATCAAACGTCGCAGGAGAAGCCGCAAAACTTATTAGCCATCTAACACTATCTGAAGACAACCACAAAACAGCATGGACACTACTTCAGGAGCGGTATAATAACAAAAGAGTCATAGTAGCCATTTTAGTAAACAAGATCCTTAACCAACCAGCAGGAACCATGTCTAGCGCGTCAATTAAAACTCTTCATGACACTACCAAGGAATGTTTGTTGGCGTCAAATATATTCGATTTATACAATCACTAACTAAACCAAGAGATGTGCCAACAATGAAAGAGTTGTTCTCCTTTCTTGAGATTCAATTTCAGTCAATGGAGTCATTTGGTTACAAGGAGAAATTAACTACCCATCAAAAAGAAAAAAATGACAGTGTCATCTGTGACATCTGCGGATAATAAAAACAATTGTAAACTGTGTACCACAGCAAATCATCCTATCTATCACTGCAAGCAATTCTTAAACATGACGGAATCAGACAGGTTAAAGTGGGCACAACAACAAAGACTTTGTGTTAACTGTCTCAGAGATGACCACGTAACAAAAGTTTGTACCTGCAGTTGATGTCGAAAATGCAACAAGAAGCATAATTCATTATTACATTTACAACAAAACATACAAAAAGAACAGAAGACATCAGTTCCGCAAATTCAACCCACAAACAAAAGAAGAGAGACGATTACAGTCTCATCCACATCTATGAAGCCAACAACAGGGCATCAGAATTATGTCATGTTAGCCATCGCAAAGGTAGTTATCAAGGCCACAAACGGTATCACACACGAATTCCGAGCTATACTAGATTCAGGTTCGCAAGTAAATATTTTGACTGAACGACTTATCAAGAAACTATCCCTTTCTCCAACGGAAGCATCTTTATGCATTGATGGTGTGGGAAGGATTAAAAAACGAGCACAGCACCGCGTGAATGTTGAGATGTTCTCTACAAATAATGACTTTTCAACAAACTTGGAAGCGATTGTCCTACCAACTATCATTCCGGCTCCACCAAATCAAAACTTTGATGTTTCAACTTGGAATATTCCAAGTAATATCTACTTAGCAGATCCCAGATTCTATCATCAAGGGAAAATCGATGTTCTACTTGGTGCAGAATTCTATTTTAGTCTTATGCAGCCTGGGGAAATAAAACTGACAAACGGCGGTCCAACTCTACAAAACACGTTACTTGGCTGGATCGTGGGCGGCTCCGTACGACAAACCATTGCTCATAGCTCATCACCACCACTTACATGTGCAGTATTCGGCGAGGAGTCTTCACTAGAACAAGCGGTCGAGAGACTATGGAAACTCGATGAAGTAGAACCAAATGAAAGAATCTTGTCCCCAGCAGATGCCCAATGTGAAGCCCATTTTATTCATCATACTCGAACTAACACAGATGGTTGCTTTATCGTCAGCATTCCATTTAAGGAAAACCCAACATCATTGGGTGATTCGCATGCCATGGCATACAACAGATTTGTTAGTTTGGAGCGACGACTTCAAAAAATTCATGAGAGAATATGAGCAACTAGGGCATATGCAAATGGTAAACCTAGACGACGTGCTACATCCAAGATATTTTATTCCACACCACTATGTATTAAAACCTGATAGCACCACAACAAAAACATCAACTGGATATTCATTAAGTGACTTAATGTATACTGGTCCAGTGGTGCAAAGTGAACTATTTTCCATTTTAATTCGTTTTCGATTGCGAAAGTTCGTTTTTACAACCGATATTGAAAAAATGTACAGGCAAATACTAATCAACGCAAACGACCATCAATATCAACTTATTTTGTGGAGGGAAGGTCCATCATCGCCACTTGCCTATTACAAACTCAACACAGTAACATATGGGACACGTGCAGCACCTTACCTGGCCACGAGATGTCTACAAAAAATAGCTAATGAGAATTCTCTCAAGTTTCCGTATTGTTCTCAGATGCTGAAAGACAACTTCTATGTGGATAACTGCCATGGAGTTTCAAACAACCTCAACATAGCAGTGGAAACGCAAAAAGAACTCATCATTATGTTGAAAAAATATGGATTTAGTTTGAAAAACTGGTGCACAAACCATCTACAGTTGCTCAAAAATATTCCAACCGCCGACCAAGAGGTTAACTTAGATTTCGATAGTAACAGTACTAATTCAATAAAAACCTTAGAATTGTATTGGTTACCTAAAAGCGATAAATTTTGCGTTAAAGTCAAATTAACCCAACATCAGCAAATTTCGAAACGAACAGTAACTTCCGATTTTGCAAAACTATTTGATCCCCTCGATCTGTTAGCTCCTGTCATTGTTAAGGCTAAAATATTTATTCACCACCTTTGGCATCATGAATTAGATTGGGATGAACCATTAACTAATGATCTATGTGTCTCTTGGAGCACATTTAGAAACGATCTAGAAAATCTCAACAATTTTACGATAGCACGACACATCTTCCAGGGCGAAAACCCAGTAAAAACACAACTACACGTATTCGCAGACGCATCTGAGAAGGCATTTGGTGCAATTGCATACATTCGCGCAATTCTTAAGAATGGGCAGGTAATCGTGCGAATACTCTGTGCAAAATCAAGAGTTGCACCATTCTTTGAGAAAAAGAAGGTGGTTCCTGTTACAGCAACTATGGTATTAAACGACGGTAGCCTTATATACGGAATTCAACACAAAAATTCCTTTACAACTTTACAGAAGGTTTTGGGTTACGTACTAAGATTCATACGTAATTTAAAAACGCAAAATGAATTTCGACCAAAACACATTCCTCTGAATTCTAAAGAACTGGATGATTCGCGATTTATAATTATTCGAGCAGTTCAGATTTTCGACTTCAAGAAAGAGATATCTGAGTTAAAGAAAAAGGCCAAGTGGACAAGTCCAGCATAATTAGCAGCTTATCTCCATTCCTAGATGAAAATAACATTTTACGGGTCGGAGGAAGGTTGGAAGCTTCCAATCTATCATATGACGCAAAACATCCCATACTTCTGCCCTATAACGACTCGATCTCAAAACTTATACTCACAATGTTGCATGCAAAAAACTATCATTGTGGCCCACAATCATTATTGGTTATGTCCAGACAACAATATTGGATCATCAAGGGTAAATCAATGGCAAGAAATATAGTCCAAAACCTAGATTGTTTTCTCAAATAGTGGGAGACCTGCCAGCAAGCTGGGTCACTCCATCACGCCCATTTATTAAATCTGGTGTTGAGTACTGCGGACCGTTTTGGGTTCATTATAAGATAAGGGGTAAAAAACCTCATAAAGTTTACGTAGCTGTTTTTGTCTGTTTCTCAACGAAGGCTGTACACCTGGAAGTTGTAACTGAATTAATAACAGATGCATTCATTGGAGCCCTCAAAAGATTCATATCGCGCCGAGGGCGATGCCAGACCATATATTCAGACAATGCTACAAACTTCATAGGTACACGGAAGCAGCTAGAAGAACTAAATCATGCAATCTTTGACAATAACTCACAAGAAAAAATTTTACAGTCATGCAGTAAAGAAGGCATTGAATTCAAATTTATTCCACCTCGAGCCCCTCACTTTGGAGGCTTATGGGAGGCAGCAGTAAACTCCGCTAAGCAACTTTTACTACGAAGTGTTTCACCAGCGTCACTAACGCACGAAAAACTTAAAACAGTAATCATCGAAATAGAAGCCATATTAAATTCCCGTCCGCTAACCTCAATGTCACCTAATCCAAATGATCTAACTGCACTGACTCCAGTACATTTCTTAATTGGAGAACCACTCACAGCCCAAGTGGACAGTAGAGCAGTGCAACCAAATAGTTCTCTCGCCACAAGATGGAAACTTGTCTCCCAACTCAAACATGAGTTCTGGAGACGTTGGTCAGCCGAGTATCTACACCAATTGCAGGAAAGACAGAAGTGGAAATCATCATCTGAAAATGTGAAAGAAGGACAGATGGTTATTATAAAACAGGATAATGTACCGGTTATGAGCTGACCACTTGGAAGAATCCTTCAAACTCACGAGGGCAATGATGGCAAGGTTCGGGTAGCAGATGTAAAAACATCTTCAGGAATAAAAAGAAGACCCATCCATAGATTAGCTCCGCTATTTCACGAATACGAATTACCTGCAAGTGAATTATCCAACCCTACTCGCCCAATACCTGTTGACGAAGAATATACAACCGTACTCCCCACGATCGTAGCCATGCTTATCATTCCAGTTGTTATGGGCAGTCACGTAAAGATAAACAACTTTAATTCTGACCCAAGGCTGTACTTTGAAGGCATTGGAACCGTAGAACTGGCAACAGCTGAATGGAAACTCATGGTATACTATGATCTAGCACTTTTTTTGTCCGAGCTAAAGACTTTTCAATCTGGATTAGATACTTTGCAGCACTTATGTTCAACCATCACACTTTGATAAATAACTTCAATCAAGTGAAAGGTTGCTGGAGGAAAAGGAACTATTCGCCACTAGTAGAGTAAAAAGGGGTGCATTCAACATTGTAGGAAATGTAGTAAGGTCATTGTTTGGAGTGCTGGACTCATACTACGCCAGTGAAATGTCAGACACCATTAAGAAAGCGAAGGTCGAAACAGACTATATTTTTAAATTACTCAAAAACCAAACATCAATCATTGATTCCACTATTAATATAATTAAACAAGACGAACTCAGCACACAAAAACAACTAACGAAAATTGTTGCAAGAATCAATAATGAAGCAAATGCACTTGCTAAGGAATTTTCAGAAATCAGCCAAACACAACTAATATCACTTCTTGCCAATCAATTAACATTAACAGCACTGAACTTGCAAAGGGTAGAAAAGGAGATTATCGACGTACTAACGGATGCACACCATGAAAAAATTAGTCCACTTTTATTATCACCTCATCAGCTAAGGACTAAATTAACCACAATAAAAGTACATCTGCCAGTACAACGTATGCTTCCAATTGAAGACGATAGTTTGGTTCAACTATACAAGCTAATGAAGACAAATGGAGCCGTGACAAAAGACGAAGTCCTCTTCGAAATTATGTTGCCACTGGTCGATCAACAATTCCTAGAACTCCTGAAGATGACTCCGGTCCCAAATAAAAGAAATAACGCTCTAATATCCATGAAACCAGATGTAATTTTTCTAGCAGTGAATCCCCACAGAGATGAATTTATTCCATTTACAATCGACGAATTGTCAAGCTGCACTATAGCAAAAGGAGATACATATATGCTACAATAAGCAGCTTAGATTTAAAAAGGACATAAATTCCTGTGAAATTAATATCCTAAACAGCCAAAACACAGCCAATTGCAACCTTACCCGGCTGATAGATAACACAACATGGACGCAATTGAAAAATCCGAATAAATGGATATTTGCCACCACAACAAAAATAGAAATTTCAACAGTTTGTGGCAGTGAAGCCTCCCAACATCTAATAAAAGCACTGGAATTATGCAAATAGATCCGAATTGCATAATTAAAAGCCACTTTCTCACTATTCAAGGCCACTTTGATGCATCAAATAGTTTGCATACTTCATACGTCCGACTCAGACACATTGATCAAATTAGCACTCCACAACAGATAAAAAAATTTTTAATAATACTAACAACCAATTTGAAACCCATCTAAATCAACTGAATAACCTGCAAAAACAACTTGATGAGTCAACTATTGTGCGATTGCCAGAGCTGATCAGGTCCCAAAGACAACATCACCATGCCTAAGCTACACTGCACTTTTAATTTCTCTAATCATGTTAGTAGCCATCATCATAGTCAAGCTATACTCAACCTATAAAGAAAGTAAAACTCATAAGGTCGTTCAACCGACACCTCATCCAGTTCCCTTACCGCGACCAGTTACCATCGACATTGCAGATATCAAACCTAATGAACGTTTGTCACCAGTGACCGTTGGTCAACGCGGGGGAGAATGTTGATACTTACATCAACAGTTTTTATTTTTATTGTTTAATTATCATTATTAAAAAACATTTCCTAATTTTTTAAATTTAATAACCATTATTGTTGACTAAACATTTTATTCTACTTAAGTTCAATTACCTAAACATTTTATTTTATGACCTAATTTCGTATGAAGTTCATTAACCATTGTTGTTGACAAAACAGAAATTAATGTTTTTAACTTAAGTCTGTTATAAAAAAAAGGAAAATATTTAAGTTCAGCAATTATGCAAAATTTGTTTATTTCTACCTACTAAGTAATTTAAATCTAAAAGAATTTAGTATATAAGAG
Source organism: Linnaemya vulpina (assembly GCA_963675445.1). NCBI lineage: Eukaryota > Metazoa > Arthropoda > Insecta > Diptera > Tachinidae > Linnaemya > Linnaemya vulpina. The sequence continues at coordinate 45,557,053 of OY776276.1, forward strand.
TGAAAAATAAAGAAAATAGCCGGTCAATCGTTTTAAGACATTTAACGTGTTTTATTTCATTGATTAGCGTTCTTCAGGTTCAAGTGCTTGTAAGAACAAATAAGGTAAAATAGTTTCAGCTCAGATTTATGTGTTTGAATTGAATTAAACTATCGTCTTGTCGTACAATATATATATGGTAGTTATATATATATATATATATATATATATATATATATATGGTAGTTATATATATATATATATATATATATATATATGTATATATATATATATATATATATATATCGTATATATATATATATATATATATATATATACATATATATGTGTGTATTTATATATATATATATATATATATATATATATATGTATATATATATATATATATATATATATATATATATATATATGTATATATATATATATATATATAGATATATATATATATGTATATATATATATATATATATATATATATATCGTATATATATATATATATATATATATATATATATATATCGTATATATATGTATATATATATATATATATATATATATCGTATATATATATATATATATATATATATATATATATGTATATGTGTGTATTTATATATATATATATATATATATATATATATGTATATATATATATATACATATATATGTATATATATATATATATATATATATATATATATATATGTATATATATATATATATATATATATATATATATATATACATATATATATATATATATATATATATATATATATATGTAACTACAACCTCTGTTTAATTCCAACAAATATTTGCCACAACTAGTTCCTCCGATAAGAAATTAACGTTTGGAAATGCAACACCAGATTCTGAGGTATTAGAATCTCCGGTTACAGCATCCACTGTTTTTATTTGTAGGGTTTTCTCCTATAGTGGATTGAAGTCACGGGGTACTTCTGCCCAACTGCCCAGCTTTTTCTTTTGCGTTTTCGACACTTTCTATTTTCTAAAATATTGTGAGCATACAAGTATGTTCATATATAAATATATTAAAATATTATGCAAATATTAAACAAAATTAAGCTTACCTTTTCTATACTTTCATATTTCATTTTGAATTAAAAAATTTCTTTAACGTATTCTTCTCACAACGTTTTTAATTGTGAGTTGCTTTGACATATCAAGTGTAAAACTTCTCACAAAATTTTCTTACAGAAACACTTTTATGCACAAATTTCCAATGACTTACGTTAAAAACGATCGATTGACAGACATTTCTCACAAAAAGTAATTACAGAAACACTTGTATGTGAGAAACGATTTTTTGTTTCAATTCACATAGGTTTTTCTTCATTACTATCGTTTGTACCTGGTGTATCTGTTATTGTTAGTTTTTCTTTCGTATGTCTCGTTGGTTTGTTAATCCTACATTCTTTGGACTTCAGTATGTATTTTTTTTTTATCGTTTTGCTCATATTCTTCCATATGTATCTTTACGTGAGTTTCTATGTTGTTTTGTTGAAAAACAAAAAAGTTTATACACAAAATTTTCTACCATTAAGACCTGGTCTAAAAAATTTATGCCCCAATGAATTGCTAATAGTTCTTTCTCTATGACTGGCTTATTTAGGTCATGTTTGGATAATGTTTTGCTAGCATAAAATATCGGTAAGTCTGTTCCAATATTGGCTTGTTATAGTACCGCTCCAAGTGCGAAATTCGAGGTGTTAATTTGAACGGTTTTTTAAAATGAGAATACTGTAGGATGGGTGGTTTTTTTCATTTCGATTTCAATTTTTCAAATAAATTTTGACAATTTGCGTCCCACTCTTTAGAAGTAAATTTGAAATTCTATCTATTTTTGCAAAGTCTACTACGAATCGTCTTTAATAATTACAAAACGCTGTGAAACGTCTAATGTCATCAGCATTTTTGGGAATGGGATAGATTTCTATCATATTATGTCTGGAGGGGTCGGTACATATACCCTTGTCGGTGATTAAATGGCCCAAATACGCTACTTCAGATTTAAGAAAAGAGCATTTACTGATATTTAATTTTAAGTTATATTGTCTCAGCTCATGAAATACTTTCGAAAAGTTATCGTGATGATGTTGTACACTGCAGCCAAATACGATAATATCGTCTACATATAAAAATGCTTCGGCGCTTAAGCCACTTAGTGCTATTGCTAGCATCCCTTGGAAGCTATTAGAGGATATTTTTAATCCAAATGGTAGACGGGTAAATTGAAAATGACCAGTTCTGGTTGAAAATACAGTCAAATGCCTTGAATCCTTACTTAAATTGATCTGGTGAAATGAACTCATCATATCTAGTGGGAGAAGTACTTAGCTCTTCCTTACTTATCACGGACATCTGAAGCTCCTGAATATATTTCTTTGTTTAAAACGATACTTTCTTCATTCATAACTATATTAACTTGTACTATAGCTTCAGATCGTGCTGGTATAAAAATGTTTCTATTGTTTATATGTTTTGGTGTTATTGATAAAATAAACTATTCGTTGGCTACACGGAAGGTTATTTTGGACGTCTCAAAATCAATTTTACACATGCATTTCCCTGAAAAATCTCTCCCAATAATTCCATCGGTATTGATTGGGAAATCATTTTCAACTATTTGGAATTGATTATTTCTAAACTAATTTTCAAATTGTAGGCTCAAACTCGCTGTACCAATACTCTCTATTGTATTTAATGTGATACAACTTAATAAAGATATACAATTTCTGTTTATATATTATATGTCTAACAGAAATATAAGGTCCTGTATCTACTAAAAATTTGAGGTTTCCTTTTATGGTTTTACATGTTTTTGTCACTGAATTATCAGTGGTTGTTAAAGTTTGAATATTGTTCGCCCCTCTGGATAACAATCTTTGTTGTCCGGAGCTTCTAGTTTTCCTGATTACTATCGTGATTATTTCCCCTTTAAGAATTGTTTCTATCAGTATTATTTCTTGATAAACTGCATACCTTATAATTATTATTAAGATTATTATTGCTGTTTCCATATCTATTGTTGTTATGAAACCTATTATGGTCCCTATTGTAGTTGTGATTATTGTTGTTATTATTACTCGATTGTGATTGTTTGTTTGTTCCTTTGTCTGCAAAAATATCTATTATTTCTTTGTGAGGTATAATTATTTCCGTTTTCCCGTCTCCAAATTCTGAAAATAGTACTACTACTATTTTGCATATCCCTTTCTATTGTTACACATTTTTCCGCCGCTGCATTTAGCGTCGTCGGACTACATGCGACTAGCGTGCCCTTGTACTCGACGTTGACTCCTTTCATGAATACGTTGAGTGCCATTCTTTCGCTCATTTTATAAATATAATTTTTCGCCTCTTGTGTGGGACTTTCTATTGCCTTTATCTCAAAACTACTTAACTGTTCAGATAGCAGTGCAACTTTTTCTCTATACGTCGCTTTGTTCAAATTTCCTTGCCTAATTGTTCCAAATTCAGTTAAAACCTGTTGCCGGGTTCTAGGATTAGGATATGCTTCTGTTAATAACTTCTTCAGTTTCTCAAATGTAGTCGATCTGTTTGAACGTCCTACAACACTTCGAACGTGTAATGCAAGCCTGAAATTATAGATATACTTAACAAAATTCTTTCTATCTTCTACTCGCAGAATATCATATGAAACTTTAAAAGCTTGAAGGTTTTTACCTACTACTGATATATCGAAAATTGCCATCCTTTTGAAAATGTTAGTATCCGTTTCTGCTTCTGTTTCTTTAGATTCTGTACTACTTAATTCCTCTACTTAGAGAACAGCCTTTTATATAAATTATCAAATTTGAGTATAAGCGACTTGATTTTTTCTTTTTTAATCGATTCTTTAGAAATATCATCATTTTCCTTTCTTAGATGCCTTAATAGTTTTAATTTTTCTGATTTATATTCAGAGGAGTAAATTCTATCCTTACTTTTCTTTAAATTCTTATCCAATCTTTCTAATTCATTATAATATTCTCTAAATTTTTCCATAAATAATATTGTGTGATTAATAATTCATTAAAAAAACATTATATTTGTGATACATTTACAAAAATGATAATATTGTAAAAATTACTGTTCTGGCAACACTGAAATTTCATTTATTTTAATTAAATTTTTTCTTTGTCACTCTATGTTTACTGGCAATATTTTATAATTTATAACTTAGTGGCAACATTATTTCCAAGCAGCTGGAACTGACAATTGTTTTCCATTCAGTGCTTCTTTTTTGATTTATTTTTTCTTTTGCATAAATTCAATTCATTTTTATTTATTTGTATTTATTGTAATTATAAGTTTTTATATATAATAATGAAAGAAAAAAATTTGACTTTTATAATGAGTTTATAAAAAATAAGAAAAAAATAGTATTGGATTTTACGGTGTTTGGCCATTTCTTGTTTTGTTCTAAGTCATTAATCTGTGATCAAATCTCGTTGCGAAGATGGTGGAGGGTCTGACTCTACTACGGCTCGCAACGCAGCCAGTTTCTTTCCGATGCGGACAATTTTGCCACCTCTTCCATGCCTAGGCCTGTTTATTTTTGGGATCGCGGTGAGTAACTCACCATTTTTTTCTACCTCCTCAGATATTCCTCTATGCTGAGAGGTTTAGGGCCTGCACTAATAGCGGTTGAAGTGTATGCTGGTGATTTCTCTTGTTTACCTGCAGATTTATATTCCTCCCTAGGGATTTTATTATCCTTTGGATTGGGCTGGATCGCCGTGTAATGTGTTTAGTGTGTTTGTTTTTATTTATTCTGCCTACCCGAAATGTAGCCGGCGCTAATAAACGCCACTGGCTCTAATGACAGGCAGTTACAATCCAGGATCGTTGGAAGGAAAAAAAAGCAGATGAATGCTCTTTAAAAATAAAAAAGGTTTATTGCCGATTTGAGGCTAAACTTATGATTGGTTTTTGTTTCATCAAAACAAACGTTTAAATACTAATATAACGGGATTAAATCTTTATATTATTTGCATTCCTTAGACTAAACTAAACAATAACAATATTAACAAACTTTCCAATAACTTAATTTAACTTAGCGTAATAAACATTAACAAAAATATTATCTATCATTCCAGTGTATAATACAAGGTAGATACTGTACAATGCGTTACACAATTATTTTTAAGGGTGTGGTTTTATCTTGCAAAATTAATATTATTAATATTTACTTACTAGTGTAATTGGATCAGTGTTCTTGTTAATACTAAAATTAGTTTTTAAATTAAAATTTTTGGTAGACAGAAAAGCATTTTGATTAATTTTTCGAATAATTTTGGTAGAAAAAGAATTTCTTCTGCGGGAACGTTGCTTTTTAATAGTTTAATATTAAAAAGGAACACTTAGTAAAATTCAACACTTATGAGTTAAAAGCTTGAAACTGCTTGAAATATTTTACCAATGGTTTGTTTATTTTGTGTGTGCGTTAAATGATTTAAAGTAAATGTTTCTAAAGGCTTTCCTTACTTTTTTTAACGAGATTTCGTAAAGAATCGTTTTTAAATGTATTTAAAATATATTAAGGAGTCCTTGCTGCAATTTTTTATGATTCATATTAATATGGGAATTTCTATTATGAATTATAATAGAATGTCTTAATTAACTTTATTTGGTTTTTTCCACTATTATGTTTCACAAGTAGATTTGTGTGAACTAATAAAGTGTAACAATTACTTCTCTTGTTGACCGGTAAGCTTTAAATATACACAAAATATTATAACATTTTTTTTTCAGTCAGGAAAAAACCCTTAACTACCTGCAAAAAAATGCAACATAGGACGTTTTCGTGATTGTAATCTTATTGAGGAAAATCCCAGCCCTTGATGTTTGAAACACTACTTTTGAATGCACCCACAATAAAACGATTTTGCATTTTCTTTATTCCTGGAAAAATAAATTTAAGCCTGAAAGCCTTAAATATACAGACATAACTCTAAAATTCCAAAAATTTCATAGTGCATGTGCATAGTTTTTTAAAGGGATTTTTTTCCTTCAATAAACCACCTGTAATAAAATGCAATGTAGGAAATCTGTTGCTAAATACACCCTCAATAAGACATTTTTGGATTTTGCCAGTTATAAGTAGTGGCGGGGGCAGCTGGTTTCAGCAGTCCCTGGTAGCGTCACCCATGCCAGAGGGCCCTAGCAACAAACCGACAAATAACCGTCCTTCCTATCACCCGATATCGTTTTTCCCTGTGGGGCGGCTATCGGGTCAGTCCATTTCTTCGGTCCTATGGATCTGTCCGAATTCATCAGCGTCTGTCACTCATAGTGGAGCAGCTGATGGTCTACGTTGTTGCAATTTTTGTTAAATATTTTTCAAGTGAAAATAATAACAAAACATACACACACCAGTTTGGTTAAAACAATTAAATGTACTTTATAACTATCTGATTCATATCAACAAACAGTAGGCTTACCTCTAAATGCAATCATACAGCAGAAATAGACATAATTCGAATAACAGATATTTAGTTAACATTAGCAAGAGTATTATCACTTCTCTTGAGTAGTTATTTAAAGGCCCTTAATGTAAGAGAATAAATTTTATAGCACGTATCAAATTTAATCTTAAACAAAAGCAGAGAAAAAAAAAACGGGGACAAATTATTAAAGCTGTAAAATTAAAAATCACTACCTGAGTTGCTAACCTTTCCATTGTCATTTATTTCTCCTTTGGAAAAAAATTCTTAAACCGCTACTTATGTATATACATTTTGATAAAATTGAAGTCATTATTGGATCATATACAGAAGAATACACAAGTGACATCCGCAAGTAAAGTCATAGAATTTTTCAACAGTAAAGTTAAACATTAAGTTCCGTGTTTAAAATAACTTCAAAATTGCACTTATTGTGTATTGAAAACGATTCGAAAGCATTTTTTTTTAATCATACACAGCATAACCTACATTAAGGATTTCTCTACACTATTAGTGAAATCTATTTAGTATACGCTACAACTGGAACATATCTCTTGTGTTAATTTGAAAGCCACCAGAATAATAAAATCCCAGAAGCAGCATTGCGAAATTCGTATTGATCACATTCACTAAAATTCGCTCTACATAACACGAGCAAAAGGGATTCATCTGCACCACAATATAACTTATATAACTTGAGTATTACAACACATTCCATATAAAAATGTAATCTTATATAGGAAGCAGTCATTAAATACCATCAATATAACATATTTTAATTCGTTCGGAAATAATGTCATTAAAATAACCTTAAACATGTAGAAACTAAATATTTTAAATAACCATTATACTCAGTCTTTACGACATTAATTAAGTCCATTCATGTATATCACAAAAATTGTTTCCTATTTATATTTCTAATTTTATATATATTTATATTATGAAGATAAATAATTATTAATTTGAAAAATTGCTTATTGAAATATAAATTATAATTCCTAGTATGTAACTAAACATAATATTTCTAATTTAATAATTATACATTTTTATTAATTATTTACTAACATTTTTACCTTGGTGTAACCCATCGTGAGTATTTTATCTTTTTATTTAAGTTTATTTTCTTTATTGATTTAGACGTAATGTTAAAATTATCATTTCATCCATAAACAGGTTTAAGATATCAAGAAAAAAAAAAACAACAAATTTTATCACACAAAACGCATTGACTGCTGGGCCCAACATATCAATCGTCGTGGATTAATTATATTCATCTAATTCTTAAACTATGTAAGTGATGATTATTCTTTTAAAATTTTTTTTTATTAACTTTTATCATAAGTCAATTCAGTTTTTTTTTATTTTCTTTCGAAATACATACTATCAATAATTGAGTGTATATGTAAGTTATGAACTTCATAGTAGATTTTCTTTTTCTTCTCTTTAACAATAAATGTTTTGCTGATTTGTAAAGTTTTAAAATGAATCACTAAATTTTTTTTCTGGGGAAAACAGGCACAGTGGACGTCTCGGAGCAGGTAAATAAGTAGTCATCTTTTGTGACAGATACATACATCATGTATTGTAATTATTCAATTAAGAAAGAGAAGTATATCCTATATGATAGCTCACCTTATCGTATGTTACTTTTCCATGTTTCTTTTAATTAACATAAATTTAACTTTTGCACACTCTATGGGTATGATGAGTGTGTTATATGTCTACGTGTCAAAACAGGGTTAAGAACCACAAATGCTTTAGATATAGTTAGCCGGAAGATCTTTTAAATCATGCCCCTTGACAGATGTTTTGATAGGCAGTGGGATAGTTTTAAAGTGTGTATTCCACTATAATCCGGCACGTAACATATATGGCGCCCAACGTAAAAGCCAAAATAATGGCTGATAAAAATAGTATATTTAATAAAAGAAATATTTTCCAAACTACTTTGTTTTAGGCTAAATTTTAAAATTAGATATAATAACACCAATTGTTTATTTTCTGTGAATAAGTCCTGGAATTTAGATGACATAACATTTAATTCAGAAGCTATACACTGTAATTTTTGCGATTATTATTTTGGCCTATAAGTTTTGAGCTCAGATAGTCCTTAGACTAAAAAGATATTTCTGTTTAAGATGCATCCGAGTTATTTTGTATTTGGCTTTGATTTATTAGCTTTACAAGTCCTTTTCAATGTTTATATGATAAACTCAGAAAAGTTGCGGTTTAGCCATATTAAAAGCCTTATATAACTTATATAACTTCGAATCAACAAAAGTAGGAAAAGAAATATACATGAAAAGAAAAATTGCATATAATATACAGAGTTTGATGACTGTCATATACCTGATCTAGGATTATTTCGTCGTGTTTGTTTTCCCCTAATCATTATTTGTAAAAATTTTTTATTTGTCTTCGATTTAATTATAAAACGTTATTCTTTGATACTTACATATATACACATCCATTTTTAATTGTAATCCCCTATTTTATTTTGCATTAATATATTAAGTTAGTTATTACTAGAAATATTTTTTTTGTACATATAAATTTTTCCTTTTTGAGCGCTGCTATGGACACCCGATCCCAAGCCAAGAAAAGTTCTAAAGTATGTAGTAGTAGCTTATCAGCTTCACGTGATAATGTAGATATAGATTTACAAGATATTCCAAGCACATCCAAATCTAAAGTTGTGCATTCACCTGCACTAAAAACTGCAAGTGCAGCAGACCAACGAGCTTCTGGTGCACTAAATTTCGGTACCCTACCATCAGCATTAGAAATTCAAAATGTAACCATTATGAGCAATCCTGATTCACTTCCACAGGCAATAGGCCCGACTGAAGTACAAAATCTGCATGTGCCACCAAATTCAGCCGCTCAAGCAGTACCAAGTCATAATGAGTCTAACATAAATTCAGGTACACCTTTAGATAATTTATATGAACTAATGGAGAGAACTATGCACAATACCAGAGAAGAGTTTAGAAGAGAATTATCTTCTATTAGGAATAGCATCTCACTTATGGGTAATGCTAACAGCAGCCCGGGTTCTAATGAGCAAATTTCCAATTCCCGAACTAATTATCCAACTCATCAAAATTACGATGTAAATAGATATCCTGCATTAAGCGGTACGGCAGATATTAAATTAGAGAAATGGAAAATTTCATATGATGGTACAAGCTCAGTTTCTGACTTTTTGTTCAAAGTGGAAACACTTCGCAGACGTACGAGATGCTCAGATGAACATCTTTTGTCAAATTTCCATGTGTTGTTGGAAGGAAAAGCTGAGCAATGGTATTGGCTTTTCATGAAGCAGAATAATGATGTGACCTATCAAATCTTACGTTTCAACTTGACTAAAGAATTCGGCTATTTGGAATCGGAGCACGACATATTGTTAAAGATTTCTTTGCGTAAACAACAACACAAAGAGTCGTACGACGATTTTCATACTGCTATTGTATCAAAAAATTCTAGGTTGCAAAACCCTCTTCCCGAGGAAACCCTAGTTGATATAATCAAGCGAAACGTACAACAAAATCTGAGAATCTTGGTATTTAGTTCGGAAGCTAAAACTCTTAACAACTTTAGGGATGTAGCTAGGAAAGCGGAAAAGGTTCTCAAAGAAAATAAATTATTTATTCCAATCTCAAATGCAGGGCGGAATGTAAGTGAGCTTGATGTACCTGAAATAAATTCTAACGCGGAAGATTTATGTGATCCACAGTTAGAAGCACTACAAATTTCTAAAAAGAATGTTAATTATGACTACTCGAGCATAAAATGTTGGAATTGTTTGTCATATGGACATTCATATATATATTGTGACAAAGATATAACCGAACGCTTCTGTTTCAAGTGCGGACAAAAAGGTGTGCTAACACCCTCATGTCCTAAACGGCACATATTTCAGGTAAACACCAAAACGGGCGAAAAGGCTACCGGGGACTTTCGTCCATTCCCCAAAACCCCGAGTTTAAAATAGAATCGAGTTTTTTAAATCAACAATCTGACCAAAAAAATTATAATACTATTCAAAAACAAGATAAATCAAATCAAACAGAACCTTGCTTTAACCCGGACATTCCAGAACCTTTCACTAGAAATCCTTCCTTAAACATACTGAAGTGTAGGCAGCGTTTTAAAAAACGCAGATTCCATCGTAAATTGCTTGAATCAACTATTTTAAATGACTCAGATGATCGCCCATTTGTTAAAGTGAAAATCTTAAACGATACTCTATTGGGGTTGCTCGACTCTGGAGCCAATGTCTCTGTCTTAGGGAAAAATTGTTTAAATTTTCTAGAGCGTAACAAAATAGAGTATAGTCCAATTAAGTCGTCATTAGCAGTTGCCGATGGAAAAAAACAAAAAATTTTAGGATTTTGTAATATCCCTGTCCATTTCAAAGGTATAACTAAAGAAATCGTATTTTATCTGGTACCCTCACTTAGCCAAGATGCTTACTTCGGAACGAACTTTTGGCGTGAATTCGCACTCGCACCTGACATAATTCCATCTGTTTCTTCATTGATAACCGAATCGGCATACAACAAACAAGAAAAAAAATATCACGATCTTACACCAGATCGAAAACTTGCATTGGAAAAAGTTATTCTAGAGTTTCCTTCATATGAGAAGATGGGTTTGGGATGCACAGACTTGCTAGAACATCATATAGATACAGGAGATGCAGTCCCAATTAAATGCCGCCATTACCCTCTGTCACCACCACGGCAAGCGGAGGCGTATAGTGAAATAGAACGGCTTTTGAGTATGGGTGTAATAGAGGAGTCGAATTCGCCTTGGTGTTCACCAGTCGTGTTAGTACGAAAGCCAGGCAAAGTTCGCCTCTGCATTGATTCTAGAAAGCTAAACTCCGTAACAAAAAAGGATTCATACCCCCTTCCTCATATAAATGGGTTACTTAGTAGGCTCAAAGACACCTATTACATATCTGGTATAGATTTAAAAGACGCCTTTCTACAAATAAGATTGACCCAATCTTCTAAAGAAAAAACTGCATTTGTTATACCAGGGAAACCCTTATACCACTTCAAGTATATGCCATTTGGGCTGTGTAATGGTCCCCAAACCATGAGTAGGCTAATGGATAAAGTAATTCCTTCTCGTTTACGTGAAAATGTATTTATCTATTTAGACGATTTACTTGTATGCAGCGCTGATTTTGAAACACATATGAGACTTTTGAGAGAGGTAGCTAACTGTCTAAAAACTGCGAAGTTAACGATAAATGTAGGAAAAAGTAGTTTTTGTCAGCGCGAAATTCGCTATCTAGGCTATATTGTAGGAAATGGCACATTAAAAGTTGATCCCGAGAAAGTAGAAGCAATACAAAATTTCAGTCTACCCAGAACACCAAAACAACTTCGGCGATTTGTGGGTATGGCCAACTGGTATAGGGCTTTTATAAGCAACTTTGCTGATCTAGCTGGTCCACTTACGGACTGTCTAAAGAAGACAAACAAACCATTTTCTTTAACCGAAGCAGCTCTTATATCCTTTACGGATCTAAAAAAGGCTTTATCGTCTGCGCCGGTATTGGCACAACCAAACTTTAAGCACACATTTATAATTCAGTGCGATGCCTCAAAGGTAGGTGTAGGAGGCGTATTATTTCAATACGACGATGATGGTAATGAACGCCCGATTGCATTTGTCTCCAAAAAGCTGAACAAGTTTCAGAAAAACTATACAGTTACCGAACTTGAGTGTTTAGCAGCAATCGTTTGTGTTCACCGCTTTAGACCATATGTAGAGGGTTCACACTTTAAAATAATTACAGACCATTCTTCGCTGAAATGGCTGATGTCTCAAAAGGACTTGAGTGGCCGCTTAGCTCGGTGGAGCCTTAAATTACAAGGATACGATTTTCAAATCGAGCACAGGAAAGGGTCCCTAAATGTGGTCCCCGATTGTTTATCTAGAATTAACCTAGAAGAATTAACACTATCCGACGTACCTCTTGAGCTAGATTTAACCTCGCCTGATTTCGATAATGAAGAGTATAGGAATCTTAGAAAAACAATAGCTGAGGAAAAAGGCTTACTACCAGATTTGATTGTCTCTGAAAATTTAGTCTACAAGCGTGTTAAGTTTAGAAGTGGTCAAGATGACGAAGAAAATGATTTATGGCGATTATGGATTCCCACTTCCCTATCAGAAAGTGCAATTAAAGCAGCTCATGACTCAGCAATTTCATGTCACGGCGGTTTTGCAAAGACTCTAGCACGAGTACGCCAAAAGTACTATTGGCCAACTATGACAAGGGACATCAAATCTTATGTAGACAATTGTGCAAAATGTAAGTGCTTAAAGTCCCCAAATCAAATTTCGAGACCTCTCATGGGAAAACAATTTCAAACTTCTAGGCCTTTCGAAAGACTTTATTGTGATTTCTTAGGTCCTTATCCATTAACTAAAGGAAAGAGTTCTGTAATTTTCATCTGTTTAGATCACCTAACTAAATTTTTATTTTTGAAACCCTTTAGGGCAGCAACAAGTGCCAATGTAATCTTATATCTACAATCGGAAATTTTTCCAACTTTTGGTGTACCTAGGTATTTTCATAGCGACAACGCTAAACAATTTGTTTCAAACGAGATGAAGAATTTTTTTTCACTATATGAAATCGAACACATTAGAACCGGTTTTTACGCCCCCCAGTCAAACGCATCAGAAAGGGCAAACAGAGAAATAATAACAAAACTTCGTTGCTTTTTAGAAGATCAGAAAGATCACAGTAGCTGGGACCGACACATTCCGCAGATTTTATCGATACTTAGAAGCGACTACCACTCGTCAATAAAATGTTCACCGTATTATGCAATGTTTGGGCAAAACATGGTCCAACATGGCTCTGCCTATAAGATATTAGAAAAGCTAGGGTGTTTAGCAGGTGAAGACTTTGAAATTTCAACACACGTAGACAAGCTACAAAAAGTTAGAAGTCAAATTCAGATAAATTTAAACAAAGCCCATGAAAAAGCATCAAAAACTTATAATCTAAGAGCACGGCCAATACAATTCCAAAAAGGCCAAACCGTCTATAGGAAAACTCACATATTAAGCAACAGTGCAAAAGTCATTAATAAGAAATTTTTGCCGAAATATGAAATATGTAAAATTCGAGATAAGATTGGCAGTAACCTCTACGATGTAGAGGATCTTAAGGGAGCCTATATTGGTAGATATCAGACAGCTGACCTAAGGCCTTGATATACCAACCTGATTGCATTTTGTAACAACAACAAAAAAAAAATATTTATTTTTGTTTGTCACACATCTATATGCCCGGCTATTCGTGGGTCGTGCCACACATTGAAAATAGTCTAATCACTAATATATATATGTATATATATAAACATGTATATCTGAGGTGTACGTTCAAACATACATATACTGTTTCACAAAAATTGGTTTCCTTTTCGTCCTCAATTTGAAAAATTCTTGGACGAAGCAGGTTTGTTGCAATTTTTGTTAAATATTTTTCAAGTGAAAATAATAACAAAACATACACACACCAGTTTGGTTAAAACAATTAAATGTACTTTATAACTATCTGATTCATATCAACAAACAGTAGGCTTACCTCTAAATGCAATCATACAGCAGAAATAGACATAATTCGAATAACAGATATTTAGTTAACATTAGCAAGAGTATTATCACTTCTCTTGAGTAGTTATTTAAAGGCCCTTAATGTAAGAGAATAAATTTTATAGCACGTATCAAATTTAATCTTAAACAAAAGCAGAGAAAAAAAAAACGGGGACAAATTATTAAAGCTGTAAAATTAAAAATCACTACCTGAGTTGCTAACCTTTCCATTGTCATTTATTTCTCCTTTGGAAAAAAATTCTTAAACCGCTACTTATGTATATACATTTTGATAAAATTGAAGTCATTATTGGATCATATACAGAAGAATACACAAGTGACATCCGCAAGTAAAGTCATAGAATTTTTCAACAGTAAAGTTAAACATTAAGTTCCGTGTTTAAAATAACTTCAAAATTGCACTTATTGTGTATTGAAAACGATTCGAAAGCATTTTTTTTTAATCATACACAGCATAACCTACATTAAGGATTTCTCTACACTATTAGTGAAATCTATTTAGTATACGCTACAACTGGAACATATCTCTTGTGTTAATTTGAAAGCCACCAGAATAATAAAATCCCAGAAGCAGCATTGCGAAATTCGTATTGATCACATTCACTAAAATTCGCTCTACATAACACGAGCAAAAGGGATTCATCTGCACCACAATATAACTTATATAACTTGAGTATTACAACACATTCCATATAAAAATGTAATCTTATATAGGAAGCAGTCATTAAATACCATCAATATAACATATTTTAATTCGTTCGGAAATAATGTCATTAAAATAACCTTAAACATGTAGAAACTAAATATTTTAAATAACCATTATACTCAGTCTTTACGACATTAATTAAGTCCATTCATGTATATCACAAAAATTGTTTCCTATTTATATTTCTAATTTTATATATATTTATATTATGAAGATAAATAATTATTAATTTGAAAAATTGCTTATTGAAATATAAATTATAATTCCTAGTATGTAACTAAACATAATATTTCTAATTTAATAATTATACATTTTTATTAATTATTTACTAACATTTTTACCTTGGTGTAACCCATCGTGAGTATTTTATCTTTTTATTTAAGTTTATTTTCTTTATTGATTTAGACGTAATGTTAAAATTATCATTTCATCCATAAACAGGTTTAAGATATCAAGAAAAAAAAAAAAAACAAATTTTATCACACAAAACGCATTGACTGCTGGGCCCAACATATCAATCGTCGTGGATTAATTATATTCATCTAATTCTTAAACTATGTAAGTGATGATTATTCTTTTAAAATTTTTTTTTATTAACTTTTATCATAAGTCAATTCAGTTTTTTTTTATTTTCTTTCGAAATACATACTATCAATAATTGAGTGTATATGTAAGTTATGAACTTCATAGTAGATTTTCTTTTTCTTCTCTTTAACAATAAATGTTTTGCTGATTTGTAAAGTTTTAAAATGAATCACTAAATTTTTTTTCTGGGGAAAACAGGCACAGTGGACGTCTCGGAGCAGGTAAATAAGTAGTCATCTTTTGTGACAGATACATACATCATGTATTGTAATTATTCAATTAAGAAAGAGAAGTATATCCTATATGATAGCTCACCTTATCGTATGTTACTTTTCCATGTTTCTTTTAATTAACATAAATTTAACTTTTGCACACTCTATGGGTATGATGAGTGTGTTATATGTCTACGTGTCAAAACAGGGTTAAGAACCACAAATGCTTTAGATATAGTTAGCCGGAAGATCTTTTAAATCATGCCCCTTGACAGATGTTTTGATAGGCAGTGGGATAGTTTTAAAGTGTGTATTCCACTATAATCCGGCACGTAACAACGTCTGTATCCTTAACCTGGCAGTAGGTACAAAATGTAGAACCTCCAAATTATCCACGATGCTACAACCAGAACCCAGCCCCGCGTACCCGGTCAGGGGCTTCATAATCTCCGGGAACTCTATTCTTCGTGTCGGGTGTTCACATCAGGCCCGGTCAGCCTGCAATATACTGATGTAAAAGATAGTCAGCACAGAATAGCCAGGCTGGTTGCCGCAAACAAAAGGACAACACGACCGGAACATGGTAAGTACCTCGAAATTTGCACAGGTCCTTATCGGTAAAACAGTAAAGCTCCCTTTTTCGGGTGTGAAGAAAAAGGAAAGGTCTAAGCCGCGCGGATAAAAGCGCCATGCTTCGACGGCAGCGTACCATTGGGCATCTTCAAATTCCAGTTCGAGACGATTGCTAGCAGAAATGGATGGGATGCTGAAAAAAGGCCTTGGAGTTGATTTTGTCCTTAAAGGGTACAGCCGCAGAGGTACTTTATGAAAAAACTATAATGAAATAATGGCAGCATTGCAGCGCAAGTATGGCGGTGAGCACAAGCGCGATTTATACAGAATGGAATTGCGATGTAGAGTTTAGAAGCCTACAAGACTTCGCAATGGAAATCGAGCATTTAGTGCAGCTCACATATCCAGGCGATAGTCACCCGTTCCTGGACCACTTTAAAACTGAGGCTTTCGTTAACGGCATTCGCGACTCTGATGTTAAACTGGCGGTGAGCGCTACACAGAAATCCACTTTCGCTGAAACTGTTTCATTTGCGCTGGCTCAAGAGACTGCAAGGATGGTTTTCAAGCCACAGATATATAAAGAACGGAATGTGGAGGTTTTGGCAGAGGAGGATAACAACCTAGTTGCTAGCGTTAAGGAGGCAATACAACTGCTGGCAGAAAGTGCTACTAAAAAAGAGACTAAGGAAGAGAGATAGATCTGTTTCGCCACCAAGAAACAGCAAACGGATGAACCAAGCAACATCACAAGAGTCCCCGTTAAACTAAAACGAGCTAGCACTAAGGGGCAAAAGCTAGCTCTCACAAACGAGGGCCCCACAATCTCCATATCAGTGATGGAACAGAGAAATAGCAACCTCACTGCGTCCGGACACATCAACGTGGAAAAGCACGTACTTACCATAGACGCAGGGGCATCGCAGTCAATAATAAGGCCCGATATAGTAAAGGGGAAATGCGAGCGGTTAAGCAATATACGGCTACGTACAGCTACTGGAGAGCCTGCCACTGTCTATGGTAAGATTGAAGTGAAGGTGACTATAGCCAACATCAACGAGAGACATGTGTTTATTGTTGCCGATATGGTTGATGAGGTTATTATTCGAGCCGATTTTATGATTAACCATGGCAATAATCTACATATGGGACAACAGCTGATGATTTGGCGTAATGTGGAAATACCCCTTTACGTTGGATATGACAGCAAACCGCAAGTAACAAAAGTATTTGCTATTAAGAGTCAGACGTTACCGCGGCAGTCTGAAACAGTCATATGGGCGCGTATTAAGGGAGATTGTGAGGACAATCGGTTGTGGGTTGTATAACAGCGAAAGTTCTAGTGAAAACTAGTAAAGCAGGAATAGTCCCTATAAGAGTGCTTAACTTATCAGACCATGAAAATGTCATCAAAGAAAATTCCGATTTTGGCCAGTGTACTCCAGCAGAGGTAATAATAAACTTCGAGAAGAAGATAGAGCCTACTAATTTGTCCGGAAAAGAACGTGAACAATTTGAGGAATACGTAGAGAAATGGGTAGCAGGTCTATCAGCGACAGATAAAAATAAAGCCAAACAGTTACTAAAAAGGCATGCCAGTATCTTCGCCATGGGAAGCCAAAGCCAGGGTAGAACTACATTGGTTAAACATGAAATTAACACAGGCGAAGCTAGGCCGAATAAACAGCCACCCAGAAGCGTACCCCTAGCAAAAGCGAGATAAAGTAAAAAATCTTGTAAGTGAAATGGAGCGTGATGGCGTAATTGAGCCATCTTCTGGTCTTTGGAGTTCGCCTGTAGTCTTAGTTAAAAAGAAAGATGGCAGTACTAGATTCTGCGTGAATACATAACCAAGAAGGACAGTTATCCGCTCCCCAGAATCGATGACACGCTAGCTGGTACCAAATGGTTCTCTAGGCTGGACTTTCGAAGCGGATATTGGCAAGTGGAGGTTGCAGAGAAAGACAATGAGAAAACTGCCTTCAGTGTCGGTAACGGATTATGGCACTTCAGTCATGCCATTTGGTCTCTGCAATGCTCCCGCCACATTTGAACGCCTAATGGAGAAGGTACTGATAGGACTTCACTGGAAGACATGCTTGGTATATCTAGATGACATAATCGTGATAGGAAAAACCTTTGATGAACACCTCAAAAACATGGCAGAAGTTTTTTAACAGATATCATCAGCTGGATTGAAACTCAGCTGGAAGAAATGTGCATTGTTCCAGAATGAAGTAAAGTATTTGGGGCATCGTGTTACAGCAGACCGAATCTCAACAGATGAAGACAAAATAAAAGCAGTAAGGGACTGGCATCAACCAAAAAATCTTCATGAATTGCGCAGCTTTTTGGGCCTTTGTACATACTACAGACTTTTTGTGCCGCATTTTGCCAGTGTGGCTGCAAGCCTGCATGAGTTGACAAAGAAGTCGAGACCATACCATTGGAGCGAGCCACAGGAAAATGCATTCCAGAAACTCAAAAAATTATTATGTATGCCCCCAATGCTAGCGTATCCCATAGCTGGAGAAAAATTTGTGCTGGATACTGATGCGAGCGGTTATGGCATAGGGGGTGTGCTATCCCAAGTAGTTAATGGCACTGAGAAGGTCATAGGGTACAATAGCCCGATATAGGGAACTCTCAAAACCTGAGAGGAGCTACTGTGTGACACGACGTGAGCTTCTGGCGGTACTGGAATGCATTAAACATTACCATAAGTACCTGTATGGTCAACACTTTACATTCAGGACCGATCATTCTGCACTGAGATGGCTATTACAGTTTAAAAATCCTGAAGGGCAACTGGCAAGGTGGATTGAGCGCCTGCAGAGCTAAGACTTCAGCATTGAGCATAGAAGGGGCACAAAGCATAACAATGCGGATGCTCTTTCGAGAAGACCCTGCTGTTTAGAGTGTAAACATTGTTTAGAACCGAGCAAAAGGAAGGCGTTGTGGATGTTCGGCTAATGCACATCGGCCCTGATGAAGACTGGTCAGCGGCACAGAGGGACGACGGCATACTAAGGAAAATTATAGCGGCCAAAGCAGAGGACGGATGACCATCCTGAAATGAAATTTCGGCTGAAAGCCCACTCGGCGAATTATACAGAGCTCAGCGGAACAGCCTCAAGGTAATAAAAGGGTGTTTATATCGCGTAGGGGAAAGTGTAGATGGCAAAACAACTTCAAAATTAATAGTTGTGCTACACTCCAAGATAAGTAAAGTTTTACAGAAGTTTCATAATAGAACTAGTGGCGGTCATCTTGGAGTAACAAAAACACTTGAGAAACTGAAGCAGCGTTTTTATTGGGTTGCATGTCAACAAGCCGTAGCCGACTGGATAGCAAACTGAAAGATGGCAATCTTTCTTTTTAACTAAGACTACAGGCGAACTCCAAGGACCAGAAGATGGCTCAATTACGTCATCACGCTCCATTTCACTTACAAGCTCGTTTACTTTATCTCGCTTTGCTAAAGGTACGCTTCTGGGTGGCTGTTTAGTCGGCCTAGCTTCGCCTGTGTTAATTTCATGTTTAACCAATGTAGTTCTACCCTGGCTTTGGCTTCCCATGGAGAAGATACTGGCATGCCTTTTTAGTAACTGTTTGGCTTTATTTTTATCTGTCGCTGATAGACCTGCTACCCACTTCTCTACGTATTCCTCAAATTGTTCACGTTCTTTTCCGGACAAATTAGTAGGCTCTATCTTCTTCTCGAAGTTTATTATTACCTCTGCTGGAGTACACTGGCCAACATCGGAATTTTCTGTGATGACTTTTTCATGGTCTGATAAGTTAAGCACTCTTATAGGGACTATTCCTGCTTTACTAGCTT
>OY776276.1:45597089-45607089 GCA_963675445.1 Linnaemya vulpina
GCTACATCTGTTGACATTGATTTCCACACGTAATGACTAGCTACCAATCTTTTTTTTGCACGGATTCCTGGGTGTGAAAGTGAGTGTAGTTTTTGAATGACAGCTCCTCGGCAATTTTTTGTGACATATGGTCTCACCCTATCCGCTGAAACGTGGCAATAAAATTCCCTTGTCGGATTCGGAATTTTAAATTTTGTTAATTTTAGGGATGAGTCGCTCTTGCTGTTCAGCATTAACTGTAGTTCACTGTCATCACTTTGTTGTTCGGCCATTTCGTCAAAATTTATCATTTGATCTTCCAAAAGTGTTTATGCGAGATAAGAACCCTGCTATATTATTGTCGGCACCTGGCAAGTGCCGAATATCCGTCATATACTGACTTATAAAATCCAATTGTCGTGCTCTACGTGGCGATGCTTTTTCACTTTTTTGCTTAAAAGCAAAAATGATTGGCTTGTGATCTGTAAAAACGGAAAATTCTCTACCTTCTAGAGCGTACTTAAAATGCTGTATGGCCTGGTAAATTGCAGTGAGCTCTCTATCGTATGCGCTGTATTTTTGCTGGGACGCCGATAATTTTTTGGAGTAAAAACCCAATGACTGGACTTCGTCTCCAACTATTTGGTGCAGAACTGCTCCCACGGCTTCATCCGATGCGTCCGTCGTTAGCGTGAGTTGTGCATTTGGTGCCATATAATTTAACAGCGTCGCTTCAGCAATATCATCATCAGTCAAATTTATTATGCTATTGTCATTTTTCTTATTACCAGGAATCAAGTTTAGCAAAACATTTTAGTTTTCATTCGCATGTCGGATGAAAGGACGATAAAAATTTAGCATGCCTAGAAATTTCTTTAAATTTTTAACAACTTTAGGTCTTTTAAAATTTTGAATTGCCTTGACCTTATTGTCGGGTGGCGTAAGTCCATGTTGATTAATTTTGTGGCCCAAAAAAACTAGCTCACCTTTTCCAAGCTGGGATTTGTCGAAATTTACAGACAGATGTGACTGACGTAAGCGGTTAAACACAATTCGCAGGTGCTTAGCATGTTCCTCCTCGGAAGATGATGCTATTAAAATGTCGTCTATGTACACAAAGACGAAGTCAAGTCCCTTAAGGATTTCATTCATATGACGTTGGAAGGTTTGTGCTGCATTCCGCAAGCCAAATGTCATGAAACAAAATTCAAATAAGGCAAATGGCGTGATTATGGCTGTCTTAGGAATGTCGCATGGCTCCACCGGTATTTGGTGGTACGCCCGTTGTAAATCTATAGTTGAAAGGATTATCTTCCCATACAGTATACTCGTGATATCGCGCAAGTACGGTATAGGATACCTGTCAGGTACGGTAATGTTGTTGAGCGCGCGGTAGTCACCACAGGGTCGCCAGTCCCCGTTTGGCTTCTTTACAAGGTGGAGTGGGCTTGCCCAATTTCTGTTTGAGGGTCGACATATACCCATTTCCATTAAATATTCAAACTCCTTTTTCGCTGCCTGAAGTTTGTCTGCGGCTAGGCGGCGAGCGCTAGCGTATGTGGGAGGACCTTTAGTCGTGATGTGATGGGTTACGGTTGAGTCAATTGTTCGCTTGTTGGCATTAATCGTAGCCAGGTCTTTATATTCATTTAAGAGTTTTGCGTATTTGTCTTATGTTGTATGCCAAAATTTTAATACAAGATGAACGTGGCGAACAACCTTTTGATTCAAGTAAAGTAGTGCGATCAATAAGCTTACCTCTTTTGATGTCGACTAATAGGTCATAGTATTTCAAAAACTCTGATCCTATTATAGCAGAGTTAACATTTGCCACCAAAAACGTCCATGGAAAATTACGTCGCAGACCTAAAGAAACATTGAGTCGCTTTTCGCCGCATGTTTTAATACGAGTCCTGTTGGCTGCAAAAAATCTTCTTGATACACCTACACGAGCATTTTTAACGCTGGACAAAGGCAACACTGAAACATCTGCGCCGGTATCAATAAAAAAAATTCTTTTTCGAAACGTCGTCGCTGATGATGGGACGGGCAATGGTGTAGTCGTCTTGAGATCCGCCCGCAGGATCAGAAGGTGAAACTAGTTTTTTGATGATTTTTGTTGGGGATACGAAGAAGGCTCACGGCATTTCGTATCCTTTTGTCCAAAGGTCCGATGATACCAGCAATAGTCAGCTTTGACATTGTTAGGAGCGGCAGGCTCTGCTGACTTTCCTCGTCTTGAAGAAACTGACCGAGATCGTCGAGTGTATGTTCTACTGTTGCTGTTACAAAGGCTATTTATTTGCTGTTCAATGTGGTCTAGACGTCTATCGATATCATCTTTGGTGTTACGCGTTGGCGGTGCAGAAGAAACGGCGGCCAGATGTTGGAAATCGCCAACTTCCATTATTTTGTCGGGTAATTTAGCCAACTCGTTTAACGTAGCGTCAGATGCTTGTAAAATTGCACGAACCTGTGCTGGAAGTCGCTGTAACCAAAGTGATTTTAAAATATCTTTTGTCACCCTATCTTTCGACAATGTACTCAGCTCATTGAATAGTTGAGTTGGTCGTTTGTCACCCAGATCAATTTCTGACAACAGCTTTTGTGTCTTTTTCTGCTCGCTTTCACCCTTACGTTCTAGTATACACTTTTTCAGATTGCCGTACTTGTTATTTTCCGGTGGATTTAAAATAGCGTCTGAAATTTGTACTAGAACGTTTGATTCTATTGCCGCAACAACTGTATTAAATTTTGAAACGTCACTTAATATGCCCGCAACAGCAAATTGTGCTTCCACTTGTGCTAACCAAATTTCGGCATGGTCAGGCCAAAACGGCGGAACTTTTACCGCAATTCGATTGATGGTTGTAGTCTCGTTAGGCCCCTCTTCAACTCGCGGTGGCTGTTGTTGAATGTTGCTATTTTCGTCGTTATTCGACATATTTATGTTTTTATTTTTACCAAACGTCGGGGTCACCACTTTGTGGGCGTGTTCGAATTAAAAGACGAAGTTATTTAATAATAATTCATTTATTTAATAATATTCTTTTTCTCAAAACCAAAAGCGTGATATTAACTCATTAGGAGAAAAAAGAACAACTTAAAATCTACATAGTAGTAAAAAATAGTAATAGAAATTCATATTTATTATTAGTTGTACGAAAAAGGCATTTAATATAAGGTATCATCACAAAACGAATTGTACGATAAGGCGATAGTTTAATTCAATTCAAACACATAAATCTGAACTGAAACTATTTTGCCTTATTTGTTCTTACAAGCACTTGAACTGAAGAACGCTAATCAATGAAATAAAACACGTTAAATGCCTTAAAACGATTGAACGGCTATTTTCTTTGTTTTTCATTCTTATATACTAAATTCTTTAAATTTAAATTGCTTAGTAAGTAGAAATAAACAAATTTTGCATAATTGCTGAACTTAAATATTATCCCTTTTTTTATAACAGACTTAAGTTAAAAACATTAATTTCTGTTTTGTCAACAACAATGGTTAATGAACTTCATACGAAATTAGGTCATAAAATAAAATGTTTAGGTAATTGAACTTAAGTAGAATAAAATGTTTAGTCAACAATAATGGTTATTAAATTTAAAAAATTAGGAAATGTTTTTTAATAATGATAATTAAATAATAAAAATAAAAACTGTTGATGTAAGTATCAACATTCTCCCCCGCGTTGACCAACGGTCACTGGTGACAAACGTTCATTAGGTTTGATATCTGCAATGTCGATGGTAACTGGTCGCGGTAAGGGAACTGGATGAGGTGTCGGTTGAACGACCTTATGAGTTTTACTTTCTTTATAGGTTGAGTATAGCTTGACTATGATGATGGCTAACATGATTAGAGAAATTAAAAGTGCAGTGTAGCTTACGGCATGGTGATGTTGTCTTTGGGACCTGATCAGCTCTGGCAATCGCACAATAGTTGACTCATCAAGTTGTTTTTGCAGGTTATTCAGTTGATTTAGATGGGTTTCAAATTGGTTGTTAGTATTATTAAAAATTTTTTTTTATCTGTTGTGGAGTGCTAATTTGATCAATGTGCCTGAGTCGGACGTATGAAGTATGCAAACTATTTGATGCATCAAAGTGGCCTTGAATAGTGAGAAAGTGGCTTTTAATTATGCAATTCGGATCTATTTGCATAATTCCAGTGCTTTTATTAGATGTTGGGAGGCTTCACTGCCACAAACTGTTGAAATTTCTATTTTTGTTGTGGTGGCAAATATCCATTTATTCGGATTTTTCAATTGCGTCCATGTTGTGTTATCTATCAGCCGGGTAAGGTTGCAATTGGCTGTGTTTTGGCTGTTTAGGATATTAATTTCACAGGAATTTATGTCCTTTTTAAATCTAAGCTGCTTATTGTAGCATATATGTATCTCCTTTTGCTATAGTGCAGCTTGACAATTCGTCGATTGTAAATGGAATAAATTCATCTCTGTGGGGATTCACTGCTAGAAAAATTACATCTGGTTTCATGGATATTAGAGCGTTATTTCTTTTATTTGGGACCGGAGTCATCTTCAGGAGTTCTAGGAATTGTTGATCGACCAGTGGCAACATAATTTCGAAGAGGACTTCGTCTTTTGTCACGGCTCCATTTGTCTTCATTAGCTTGTATAGTTGAACCAAACTATCGTCTTCAATTGGAAGCATACGTTGTACTGGCAGATGTACTTTTATTGTGGTTAATTTAGTCCTTAGCTGATGAGGTGATAATAAAAGTGGACTAATTTTTTCATGGTGTGCATCCGTTAGTACGTCGATAATCTCCTTTTCTACCCTTTGCAAGTTCAGTGCTGTTAATGTTAATTGATTGGCAAGAAGTGATATTAGTTGTGTTTGGCTGATTTCTGAAAATTCCTTAGCAAGTGCATTTGCTTCATTATTGATTCTTGCAACAATTTTCGTTAGTTGTTTTTGTGTGCTGAGTTCGTCTTGTTTAATTATATTAATAGTGGAATCAATGATTGATGTTTGGTTTTTGAGTAATTTAAAAATATAGTCTGTTTCGACCTTCGCTTTCTTAATGGTGTCTGACATTTCACTGGCGTAGTATGAGTCCAGCACTCCAAACAATGACCTTACTACATTTCCTACAATGTTGAATGCACCCCTTTTTACTCTACTAGTGGCGAATAGTTCCTTTTCCTCCAGCAACCTTTCACTTGATTGAAGTTATTTATCAAAGTGTGATGGTTGAACATAAGTGCTGCAAAGTATCTAATCCAGATTGAAAAGTCTTTAGCTCGGACAAAAAAAGTGCTAGATCATAGTATACCATGAGTTTCCATTCAGCTGTTGCCAGTTCTACGGTTCCAATGCCTTCAAAGTACAGCCTTGGGTCAGAATTAAAGTTGTTTATCTTTACGTGACTGCCCATAACAACTGGAATGATAAGCATGGCTACGATCGTGGGGAGTACGGTTGTATATTCTTCGTCAACAGGTATTGGGCGAGTAGGGTTGGATAGTTCACTTGCAGGTAATTCGTATTCGTGAAATAGCGGAGCTAATCTATGGATGGGTCTTCTTTTTATTCCTGAATATGTTTTTACATCTGCTACCCGAACCTTGCCATCATTGCCCTCGTGAGTTGAAGGATTCTTCCAAGTGGTCAGCTCATAACCGGTACATTATCCTGTTTTATAATAACCATCTGTCCTTCTTTCACATTTTCAGATGATAATTTCCACTTCTGTCTTTCCTGCAATTGGTGTAGATACTCGGCTGACCAACGTCTCCAGAACTCATGTTTGAGTTGGGAGACAAGTTTCCATCTTGTGGCGAGAGAACTATTTGGTTGCACTGCTCTACTGTCCACTTGGGCTGTGAGTGGTTCTCCAATTAAGAAATGTACTGGAGTCAGTGCAGTTAGATCATTTGGATTAGGTGACATTGAGGTTAGCGGACGGGAATTTAATATGGCTTCTATTTCGATGATTACTGTTTTAAGTTTTTCGTGCGTTAGAGACGCTGGTGAAACACTTCGTAGTAAAAGTTGCTTAGCGGAGTTTACTGCTGCCTCCCATAAGCCTCCAAAGTGAGGGGCTCGAGGTGGAATAAATTTGAATTCAATGGCTTCTTTACTGCATGACTGTAAAATTTTTTCTTGTGAGTTATTGTCAAAGATTGCATGATTTAGTTCTTCTAGCTGCTTCCGTGTACCTATGAAGTTTGTAGCATTGTCTGAATATATGGTCTGGCATCGCCCTCGGCGCGATATGAATCTTTTGAGGGCTCCAATGAATGCATCTGTTATTAATTCAGTTACAACTTCCAGGTGTACAGCCTTCGTTGAGAAACAGACAAAAACAGCTACGTAAACTTTATGAGGTTTTTTACCCCTTATCTTATAATGAACCCAAAACGGTCCGCAGTACTCAACACCAGATTTAATAAATGGGCGTGATGGAGTGATCCAGCTTGCTGGCAGGTCCCCCACTATTTGAGAAAACAATCTAGGTTTTGCTCTTGTACATCGTACACAATTTTGGACTATATTTCTTGCCATTGATTTACCCTTGATGATCCAATATTGTTGTCTGGACATAACCAATAATGATTGTGGGCCACAATGATAGTTTTTTTCATGCAACATTGTGAGTATAAGTTTTGAGATCGAGTCGTTATAGGGCAGAAGTATGGGATGTTTTGCGTCATATGATAGATTGGAAGCTTCCAACCTTCCTCCGACCCGTAAAATGTTATTTTCATCTAGGAATGGAGATAAGCTGCTAATTATGCTGGACTTGTCCACTTGGCCTTTTTCTTTAACTCAGATATCTTTTTCTTGAAGTCGAAAATCTGAACTGCTCGAATAATTATAAATCGCGAATCATCCAGTTCTTTAGAACTCAGAGGAATGTGTTTTGGTCGAAATTCATTTTCCGTTTTTAAATTATTTATGAATCTTAGTACGTAACCCAAACCCTTCTGTAAAGTTGTAAAGGAATTTTTGTGTTGAATTCCGTATATAAGGCTACCGTCGTTTAATACCATAGTTGCTGTAACAGGAACCACCTTCTTTTTCTCAAAGAATGGTGCAACTCTTGATTTTGCACAGAGTATTCGCACGATTACCTGCCCATTCTTAAGAATTGCGCGAATGTATGCAATTGCACCAAATGCCTTCTCAGATGCGTCTGCGAATACGTGTAGTTGTGTTTTTACTGGGTTTTCGCCCTGGAAGATGTGTCGTGCTATCGTAAAATTGTTGAGATTTTCTAGATCGTTTCTAAATGTGCTCCAAGAGACACATAGATCATTAGTTAATGGTTCATCCCAATCTAATTCATGATGCCAAAGGTGGTGAATAAATATTTTAGCCTTAACAATGACAGGAGCTAACAGATCGAGGGGATCAAATAGTTTTGCAAAATCGGAAGTTACTGTTCGTTTCGAAATTTGCTGATGTTGGGTTAATTTGACTTTAACGCAAAATTTATCGCTTTTAGGTAACCAATACAATTCTAAGGTTTTTATTGAATTAGTACTGTTACTATCGAAATCTAAGTTAACCTCTTGGTCGGCGGTTGGAATATTTTTGAGCAACTGTAGATGGTTTGTGCACCAGTTTTTCAAACTAAATCCATATTTTTTCAACATAATGATGAGTTCTTTTTGCGTTTCCACTGCTATGTTGAGGTTGTTTGAAACTCCATGGCAGTTATCCACATAGAAGTTGTCTTTCAGCATCTGAGAACAATACGGAAACTTGAGAGAATTCTCATTAGCTATTTTTTGTAGACATCTCGTGGCCAGGTAAGGTGCTGCACGTGTCCCATATGTTACTGTGTTGAGTTTGTAATAGGCAAGTGGCGATGATGGACCTTCCCTCCACAAAATAAGTTGATATTGATGGTCGTTTGCGTTGATTAGTATTTGCCTGTACATTTTTTCAATATCGGTTGTAAAAACGAACTTTCGCAATCGAAAACGAATTAAAATGGAAAATAGTTCACTTTGCACCACTGGACCAGTATACATTAAGTCACTTAATGAATATCCAGTTGATGTTTTTGTTGTGGTGCTATCAGGTTTTAATACATAGTGGTGTGGAATAAAATATCTTGGATGTAGCACGTCGTCTAGGTTTACCATTTGCATATGCCCTAGTTGCTCATATTCTCTCATGAATTTTTTGAAGTCGTCGCTCCAAACTAACAAATCTGTTGTATGCCATGGCATGCGAATCACCCAATGATGTTGGGTTTTCCTTAAATGGAATGCTGACGATAAAGCAACCATCTGTGTTAGTTCGAGTATGATGAATAAAATGGGCTTCACATTGGGCATCTGCTGGGGACAAGATTCTTTCATTTGGTTCTACTTCATCGAGTTTCCATAGTCTCTCGACCGCTTGTTCTAGTGAAGACTCCTCGCCGAATACTGCACATGTAAGTGGTGGTGATGAGCTATGAGCAATGGTTTGTCGTACGGAGCCGCCCACGATCCAGCCAAGTAACGTGTTTTGTAGAGTTGGACCGCCGTTTGTCAGTTTTATTTCCCCAGGCTGCATAAGACTAAAATAGAATTCTGCACCAAGTAGAACATCGATTTTCCCTTGATGATAGAATCTGGGATCTGCTAAGTAGATATTACTTGGAATATTCCAAGTTGAAACATCAAAGTTTTGATTTGGTGGAGCCGGAATGATAGTTGGTAGGACAATCGCTTCCAAGTTTGTTGAAAAGTCATTATTTGTAGAGAACATCTCAACATTCACGCGGTGCTGTGCTCGTTTTTTAATCCTTCCCACACCATCAATGCATAAAGATGCTTCCGTTGGAGAAAGGGATAGTTTCTTGATAAGTCGTTCAGTCAAAATATTTACTTGCGAACCTGAATCTAGTATAGCTCGGAATTCGTGTGTGATACCGTTTGTGGCCTTGATAACTACCTTTGCGATGGCTAACATGACATAATTCTGATGCCCTGTTGTTGGCTTCATAGATGTGGATGAGACTGTAATCGTCTCTCTTCTTTTGTTTGTGGGTTGAATTTGCGGAACTGATGTCTTCTGTTCTTTTTGTATGTTTTGTTGTAAATGTAATAATGAATTATGCTTCTTGTTGCATTTTCGACATCAACTGCAGGTACAAACTTTTGTTACGTGGTCATCTCTGAGACAGTTAACACAAAGTCTTTGTTGTTGTGCCCACTTTAACCTGTCTGATTCCGTCATGCTTAAGAATTGCTTGCAGTGATAGATAGGATGATTTGCTGTGGTACACAGTTTACAATTGTTTTTATTATCCGCAGATGTCACAGATGACACTGTCATTTTTTTCTTTTTGATGGGTAGTTAATTTCTCCTTGTAACCAAATGACTCCATTGACTGAAATTGAATCTCAAGAAAGGAGAACAACTCTTTCATTGTTGGCACATCTCTTGGTTTAGTTAGTGATTGTATAAATCGAATATATTTGACGCCAACAAACATTCCTTGGTAGTGTCATGAAGAGTTTTAATTGACGCGCTAGACATGGTTCCTGCTGGTTGGTTAAGGATCTTGTTTACTAAAATGGCTACTATGACTCTTTTGTTATTATACCGCTCCTGAAGTAGTGTCCATGCTGTTTTGTGGTTGTCTTCAGATAGTGTTAGATGGCTAATAAGTTTTGCGGCTTCTCCTGCGACGTTTGATTTGAGGTACCACATTTTCTGTACGTTTGGTAGAGGTTGCTTGTCGACAATTTCCGAAAAAATTTCATAAAATTGACACCACTTTAGACAATCTCCATTAAATTGTGGAATTGTAGCCTTTGGTAGAGGCAATGAGCTATGTACGCCTGGGTTGCTTCGCAACTGTAATCCACCATCTACATGCTGCCGTTTGTGTTGATCTGATAGTACCGCCAATTTTATCAAATAATGTTGAACTGAGTCATCCAGATTATGGTATTTATTCGGATCAAGTTCCAATATTGTAGGATCTTCCACTTCATGCCATAATTCATCATAAAATTCTTGAATTTGATCCCACA
>OY776276.1:45612089-45629589 GCA_963675445.1 Linnaemya vulpina
CTCTAGCTAGACGCTTCATAGAGATGTCTAAAATATGCATCGGCTGGGTCGCATGTCGAATACGGGGAAAAGTGGCACCGAAAAGGTGCTACAACTGTCTCGAGGTAGGTTATAAAATAGTGCACACCAACAAAATTCTAGGGATAAGAGGAGGGCTCTAAAAATTGCATTTCGTAGGTGCGAGCAGCAGTGTTTTCTTAATATCTGTGATGAGGTTGATAGTAGTCTTTGGGGTCTTGCATATAAGCTGGTCACCTAAAAACTCAAATGACTAACCCATTGCAATAGAGTGAAGAGCCTGAAGGGAATTGCAGACCACCTCTTTCCCTCTCAGGAGGCACTACCTTGGGAGCACATCCCTCCTAGGAAGTCTTTACATTTTACAGTAACTGATATCGAAGACGTTGTCTCTACCGCCGGGCACCGACACCGGGCCTAGACTGTATTCAATACAGTATTAAAAGAGGCCGTTAAACTGTGTCCCGAGAAGTTCTTAAGAATAGTAAATGCATGGTTAATAAAGGAATTTTTCCAACAAGATGGAAGATACATAAGTTGGTGTTAATACCAAGGAAAATAAACCCCCAGATGACCTCTCATCTTATCGACCACTTTGTATGATAGATACATGTGGGAAACTGCTGGAGGGTGTAATCTGCAGAAGACTTGCAAACTGCGTTGAAGACAGATATGGTCATTTAGACAACCAATTTGGCTTCCGAAAAGCAAGGTCAACAGTGGATGCTATAAATATGGTAGTAGAAATTGCTGCGAATGCTATCTATGGGAGGAGCTGGAGAAATGAGTACTGTGTATTTGTGACGTTAGATGTGAAGAACGCGTTCAACACAGCAAACTGCGTTCGTATTGTTGATGCTTTAGCTCGAATAGATCTCAGAATATCTGATAAGAATAGTACAGAATTATTTCCGTTATTGTGGAAGGTAATGTACGATGGAATTCTAAAGCTGAGTTTACCTAAAAGGGTAATCGACTTAGAAATCATGAATAGGGATAATACAGACTTCTGTTTATAGAAGTGGCAGGAATGCTGGTCAACCACTGAGAAGGGAAGATGTACATATACATTAATAACCGACATCAGGTTCTGGCTGACTAGTAAACTATTAACTATTTAAACTATTACCTAACACAGTTCTTGTCTGGACATGGTTGTTTTAGGTAATATATATTCCGTTTCAAGCACGACGATTCTAAGTTCTTTCCACATTGCAGAGGGAATGTTGTTGCGTATGATCAGCCCGGGAAATATAATTTCGGTCATGCTGCAATCCTTATTGAATTGGACCAGAGCACAGTAGACTGTCTAGTGAAAAAAAAAATATATAAAAAGTTACACGGCTATAAAATCAAGTTATTTTCACAAAACTTTTAAGTAACAAAAAATGGGTTTAGAATAATGAATATAAAAAATTCACTTTTCAATAAAAATGCTTGCAAGTATATTTGTTTTATTCAGAAATGTAGCAGAAATAATGAAAAATTCATAAAACTTAAATATTCATAGCAACACTGTAAGAAAAAGTTTGAAAAAATTATCCAAAATATGTACTTAAAAAAATCAGCTTCGTTGGACCCGAAAAACTATGCACATCACAAACCTACTTTCATGCATCAATAATCTTATTTTCTGTTATATATACTAATATATGTATGAGGAGATTTAGGTGTTTTCTATGCCAACTTTTAACATATAATAATTTTTAAAATCGTCCATATTTGATATATTTATTAACCTTTTCGCGGATACATCGGCATAAGTCGACAATACGAATATTTCAAATAGGCATAGACGACGTGAACTGCATTGGTTTTATATGTAGTAGCATATTGTGTGCCACTACAGAAGCAATCAGATTTAAGTAAGAGCCCCAATATTATATTTTTGTTTTCAGTAAAAATTTAATACTCAATAAACCACAAACTCAAAACGGAAATCTGAATTCAATTATCTGCTGTATCGTTCTGTGAACATTTTCTAAATTTCCTGTATCCAAGAAAAGGGTTAAAATTATCACTTGATATTTTTAATGTTTCATAGTGTATGATAACAGTAGCTTTGCCTTGAACCAAAGAATACCAAGTGGGATGAGTCTATCACATATAAAAGCTTATTCTCACATATTTAAACACACTGTTTATTAATACAAATACTTACTTAAACGAGAACCGCCAAAAAATCGGGTTCGAGGTGCTTTACATGCTAAGCTAAACCTAAAGATAGGAAAAAACTTAGAACTATTTATTCTCCCAACGAAGACTATTATAGATATGGATTTTCACTTTACATTGTTTGCTAAGATATGCATTGCGTATCGATTGCCTTTTAAGACTTGGCAAGTTAGGAATGATAAAAAAGTACTGTATAATAAAAGAAACAAAAAATTAAAGACAAATTTTGATCTGAGATGGAATTAACAGTTGATAAGGTGAAGTCTAGTTTTGGCAACAGTAATGATGGCATACAGCTGGAAATTTTTTAACGAATTCAAATAATCCTCCAAGATTACAGGAGTTAATGAACGGTTGATATATAATTTGAGTTAAATTAAAAAAAAAACACTCTCAGGATATTTTGAATAAACTCCTAATTTTTTCTGATCCATTAATCTCATCTAATAGATATACAATATATACAAGCAGCTCTTGCAACAATAATCAAGAAAATAGTAATTACATAATACTAATAGAATTTTTTAACATTGATTCAGATTCAGAAACTTATTTTAGTTATTAAGAAATTGTTTACAATTGTGATGTTATTTGATTTTGTTTGTTACTTCATTATTAATCTTTATATAAATATGTTTTTATCTTCAATAATAATTTAACCCTATTCATATAATGTTATTTTAATACCAATCGTTATGAGGATTTTCAAAACTTTAAACAATAAATATACTAAAAAGTTTGAAATAATGCTTTATGTAAAAGAGCTATACGGCAACCCTAAATAATTAATTATTGTAATTATATATACATATATATATATATATATATATATATATATATATATACATATATATTTTATATATATATATATATATATATATATATATATATATATATACATATATACATATACATACACACACACATATAAATATATATATATACATATATATATATATATATATATATATATATACATATATACATATACATACACACATACACATATAAATATATATATATACATATATATATATATATATATATATATATATATATATGTAAATATGTGTTTTAATTCCCTACAAATAAAATCTTCATTGTCCTTTTTAAAGATCTATTAGTTCACGTTTTATTTATTTGATATATGAATTATTATAGGTGGAGTAATTTTAAAGATTAGGTATATATTTAAATTAAAATAGTTTGCAAGTAAATAGTTTTAACTAAATAACTTTAGGTATTTAGATTAATAATTTTGATGCAACTTTTTACTGAACCACTTTATAAAAGGCAACTTTTAACAACTTTCAGCAAAGCAACTTCTACTGTTATACGACTATATTCAACTGATCTTCTTCAACTACTACTTTTAATATTCAACCTTCAACTTCATTACACCGATGTGTGGTATATTCAGAAGCTAAGCAACATTAACCCTCTTAACACGTTTACATTCGCCCATCCCGCTAATCATCGGTCTCCGATGATACTATTTCTCCTGCAGTAGTTCTCCATGGCTTCATGAAGTCACAATTTGTGCATGTGTTGGTTGGACCTTCGAATTCTGCGGCTTTTGAAACATCGTATCATCCATTGCACTTAACCTTCACTACTTCATACGGACCGTAATATTCGTTTGATAATTTCTTTCCTGCTACAAACTGAGTTCGTCTGATAGCTACAAGGTCACCAACTGCATACTCGGCATGAGTTTTCCTATTTTTGTCGTACTGCTTCTTGTAGACTTCTTGAGCTTTCAGAATCTGTTGTTTAGCCTCATTTCGCAACAGCTGACGATCCATATCGAACTGGTTAATGAGTTCCTCTTGGAGTATTTCAAGGATTTTGTTTTCCGCATTGGTCTTCATTTTGGTACCACACATAATTTCAAATGGTGTAGATTTTGTTGAGCTGTTAATGCACGAATTTAACGACTTTTGCACATGCCCAACATATTTGTACCATTTGGATGAATCTTCATGCGACAGCTTTGAAATAACAGATAAAATACATCGGTTCACACGCTCGATCTGGCCATTGCTCCTTGGAACGCCTGTTGTGGTTACAAATTGATCAATTGCATTCTGCTGACAAAAATCTTTGAAACTTTGCGAAGTAAAAGCCGATCCCTTATCGCTAATGATACGACTCGGATCGTCAAATGTGTTAGACCATATCGAAAGATTTTTCACGACTTCATCAGTGTTCGCTGTCTTTGTGGTGAACAGCAAATTTGGAAAAACGTCGACTACAGCCAGAATATATTTGTACTGTTTACACGTTCAATCCATTGGCCCCAAGTGGTCAATGTGCATAGTCTGCAACGGAAAATCGCCTTTATCAATACATTGCAACATGCCTTTTTTTTTACTAAGCTTCTTGTTATGTATTATGCATCTTACACAATTTTGTACAATCTGTGCCACCTTTTTCTCAAGATGTGGTATATAAAATCGCTGTTGTACTGAATGCATACTTTTTGCGACAGAAAAGTGGCCATTGTCGGGACAACTTCGTATTATTTCAACTTCCATTGCTTTTGGAACCAGGAGCAAATCATTTCCATTTACTGTCTTATACACTAAACCACCTGTTACTTTAAAATCTTCATACTCATGCAACTTAAGTATTGACAATATTGCTTTAATATACTCATCAGTTTGCTGCACGCGTTTAATACGGGCTGTTATTTCTGAGGATACCACCATCACGTTAACTGGGTATCTGCTTAACGAATCTACGTGCTTCATTCTGCCTCCTGATCGGTGTTCAATTGTATACGAAAAATCTTGCAGGTACATGACCCACTGCGCCCACTCTCCTTACTGCGCTACGTCCCTTAAACTCAATGCCCAACAGATAGTGTCTAAACTTTTTGAATGCCAGGTAAGCTGCTTTTACTTCCATGATATAACTGTGCAGTTTACTTTCTTGTGGTGAAGCTCGTTTGCTCCAATAAAAAACGGGGTGTAGTCTTCCATTAAAAACTTGCAAAAGAGTTGCACCGAAACCTTCCTTAGACGCATCTGTGTGCAGCTCTGTTTCGGCATTTCTGTTGTAAATTTTCAAAACTGGCTCGCTAGTGATGACTGTCTTCAACTGCTCGATGGCTGTTAATTCTTTAGTAGTTATGTGAAATCGTACGTCTTTTTTTAACACGAAAAATATAACTTACATACCTGATGAAACTGGCTGGCGAGTTGCAAAAACCAAATGGTGCTTTGTTGAACTCGTACAAAACTTGTTTTGTGATGAAGGCTATATATTTTCTACTGTGCTCGTGAATAGGAACATGAAAGAAGCCGTTTTCAAGGTCCATCACAATAAAAAACTTTGCCTTTTGCAACTTAGTAGAACGTCGTCTATAATGGGCACTGAAAAACAATCTTTTAACACCATTCTATTCAACTGAAGGTAATCTATGCACACTCGATAGTCACCGCTTTTCTTTTTAGTTAACACAACTCTACTGGCCATATCTGACGTTGACTCTCTGATGATTTTCTTTCTCCATCCACTCTGCAACTTGTGAATTCAGTATCTGCTCCTGTTGTATAGGAAGACGACTTGGTGAGTGCCGAAAAGGTTTCATTTCATTATTTGACGCTATTTTCATTCATATCGGAGATTCTTCGTATTTCTATGCCGTTATTAAAGTTTCGACTTTTTCTTTATGTACATTATCGACATCAATTTCCACAGTATTAATATTATACACGCTAAGTTCATTAGTAAATTCAACAAGGTTTTTATTTTCAAAAGTAAATCCTTTTCCATCACCATAAAATTTAAACTTTTTTGTGAAATCGTAGCCCAAGATGGCATCACATTTAACAGCATTATCTCCAACAACAATAAAATCGTGTTCTGTTTGTATACATCCACTGTAACAGTTCCACTAAAACGTCCAAGCGGTATTGTCTTTTTATTACCGAAACCGAAAAGTACATTACTGCTCTCTAGCAAATTACACTGTTCAAAGTTTTTTTTAACACATATTCGCGCATTAACGAAACGTCAGAACCTGTATCAATCAGGCATTCAAGTTCTTTGTCATTTAATATTATAGCTTGATACCGACTTTTGTCCACAATGACATTTACACTTTTTCCAACTTCTTTTTTATTAAATGAGATCAACGCACAGTTTTTGGCTATGTGCCCAAATTTGTTGCACTTGAAATATTTTGAAGATGTTCTACACTCCGATCTTTTATGATCTGTGGAACTACAGTTGAAACATCTTTCTTTTTTCACATTTACACCTTTTTGTTTGTTTTTACTTTCATAACAAAAATCGCTGTTTATATGTTCGTAAATTTCATATATTTCGCGGAGTTCTTTGCACGAAGTTGCAAACCCGTCTACTATATATCGAATTTTTAAAAGTTCATCAAACTTGCCTAATGCTGCAGTCTTGCGCATTTGCAACATGTACTCGTGGAATGATTCGCTTTCTAGTTTGCGTTTGCCACTCAACATTTTGTGCACCTCATTACAATTATACGTTTTGCTAAACTCGCTTATTAATTGTTGCTTTAGTTCGTCATAATTGTTAACATTCTACTGTTTCTAAAAACAATTTAGCTTTCAAATATATCAAACCAATCTTTTACTGGCATATTTTTACCATCAAAATCGGGTATAATTTTTGCGAAACTTTCGACCGAAATATTAATTTTTTCATGAACCTTTTCTTCTTTTGCTATTTTTATAGATAGCAACCTTATTACTTCACTTAATTGTTCATTTGCCATAATTCCGATTCTATTAAAAACTTCTTTATTTCTAACTACTTTGTTTTCACCTTCAGTTTCTTCAAAACTCTGATCAATTGTTTCCAAACTATTTCTTTCAATGTCACCTGATTTTTCGAATTCTACTTGCACTGTAATATTCCGGACTTTTCCCAATGATTCTAAAACCTGAACGTTCTCACAGTTTTCTTTTAAATCTTTTTCTGAGAGCTTGTTGATTTGAACAATATTTCGTGATGAGTTTAATTCCTTTTGGTGTTGTGAACTGAGAGAAATTTCTTGTACATTTGTTGTTGTACTTTTCACTCTCGCTCTTTTGTTATATGCTGCTTTATCACTCACTTCTTTTCTTTGATATTCTTTTCTTTATTCATTACATATTTCTGTATGTACTCTTGGTCAAACTGTAATTATGAAGCTTATTCACATGTGCATATATATGTATGTACATATATACAGCTTAACACTAACAAAACTTTGGTCTTCTTTTCTTTTGCTTCTCTTTCGTTTTGTGTATGCGTATTTATTTTATTTCGCTGTTTTTCTTTTGGTAGTTCAGGATTTCTCTAGAATTTTATGAAATACCGTTGCATTGACCGTTATTCGCACTTATTAAGGCAATAACTTTTATATAAAAAATTAAATCAGCAAATGTTTCGACGCAGTCTTGTTCTTGTTGTTTTTAATGTATTTAATAGCAAATTTAAAATGTTTCACAATTTTCTTGCAACTATTGCCTTGAACACTTTTGCGCTCTTTTTTCTTTAACCAATTTTATAGATGATATACGTAAATATTTTTAACATTCGTTGGTAGGTAGAGTGATTTTAAAGATTAGGTATATATTTATATTAAAATAGTTTGTAAGTAAATAGTTTTAACTAAATAACTTTAGGTATTTAAATTAATAATTTTGAGGCAACTTTTTACTGAACCACTTTATAAAAGGTAACTTTTAACAACTTTCAACAAGGAAACTTCTACTGTTATACGACTGTATTCAACTGATCTTTTTCAACGACTGCTTTTCATATTCAACCTTCAACTTCATTATGTGTGGTGTATTCAGAAGCTAAGCAACATTAATCTTCTTATATATATATATATATATATATATATATATATACATATATATATATATATATATATATATATATACATATATATATATATATATATATATATATATACATATATATATATATATATATATATATATATATATTCCGTGTGGGGACGTTTGCTTGGATTTGCTCCCATCGGACTCGTCCCCGGTTGGTGGATAGGGGGTTTGGGGTAGGGTAGGCAATTGTCCTCTTAGGGTAGGTTGAGGAACTGGACACACCAGTGAATAGGATCTCAGCACACCCAGGATGTTGATCGTCCACATTACCCCGGACCTAAGGTATTCCAACCTAAGCAAAACCAAGCTAGGGTGGTACCCGAAAATAACAAAAAATGGAAAAAAAAACTTTAAAGAGATAAATGTTACGGCGGCTATTGGTGGTGAGCAAGTAGGCCCCAGGTTGTCGTCAGAAACCGACTGTAAGGAAAAAACTTCGGGGGGTGGGCAACTTGGCCTTCGCTGTTGCTAAAGCTACAAGAAGCCTAGGAGAGGTAGAATTGGTACCAAGGGTGATGACTAACCATCCCCAGCCACAAAAGACGGTCGAGGTCTCCGATTCTTCCCATCCAACAAACATAAAAGAATCCTCCGAAGTAGATAAGATAGTCGAGGAAGTAAGTGCTAGCATAGCCATAGTCACCACGAAGAGCAGAACACTGCTGGCCTCCGAAAGAAATTTATATTAAAAAACTCCTCGCAGGGAAAGGTTGTAGCGAACGGCGGGTCCAAACATACAAAAGGGAACACTTCCGAGGGCTTAAAGGGTGTAAGGACCACTTCGTACGCTAGTAACTCCACACAAGCAATGGCGTCATATAAATCTTCAGTGGTTGGAGGAGCTCCGAAAGCTTATAAATCACTGAAGAGGAAACCGCACGAAAGGAGGGCTAAGGAGCAGCCCACCTATGCCAAAGTGGCGCGCAGGAAACTCGCAGAAGAGCTGAGCTATGCTGTCATTGATTCCAGCAACACATCAGGCAAAATTCCGGGCACTAACACAAGGAGGTGGAAAGTGCCAAAAATTAATGTATTGTGGAGTACATATTGTCAGCTGATGAGAATGCTCCACAAATTCATATTGAAAACAGCAAGTTTGTTCGGGACGTAATGTTTTTATAACTGGAGTCTGACTCCTGTGTGGAGATACTACGAAACCGGATAAATAGCATTAAAGCACCATGGGAAGGTGGAAGACTCTCGCTTGTGAAGAAGACGGAAATCCCAGCCCTAACAAAGGCATCCTTTTATTTTAAAAGATGGGGTGGAAGCCTGAAAACAGAGGCAATAACAGATATTATTAGCAAGCAAAACAAAGCCCTCGATGCGAGCAAGTGGGAGATCTTCCACCATGAGGAGGAAGAGGAAGGCACCTTGATCGTGGTGGGTCTGGACAATGCGCCCATGGCCTACCTCGAAGACTCCCATTGGCTAGTCAGTAGGTCTAACTAAGAATGGCAAAACAGATGGGTCGAACGAATGCAATTATCAACTTTTTTATGCAAGGACCGGGGCTAGACCCAGGGAGTACATACTATGTCAAAAGGGACTAAACTTTCTTTTTTCCCCCAGAATTATCAATATCAGACGCCACAACTTTAGTATATGGCAGTCGAAACATGCTGATGGCTTCAGAGGTTATTGACATCACTATATGTTCAGAAAACTTAATTAATGGAATATGCGATTGGAACGTGTCGGAATTGCATTCCTTCTAGGATCATCGCTATATTTTCATGACCTTAGACCATCCTGATCCTAACCCCATAACATTTAGGAATAAAGCCAAAACCGAATGGTCTAGATTTAAGTCTAGTCTACAGAACAAACTCCAACACAATCCACCACCAGTAGATACTGTAGGGCGCATAGATTCAGAGATAAATAGACTGAGTACTGATATTAGGGAGTCCTTTGAGGAAAGTTATCCGCTCAGAAATAGGCGAAACCCAAAGAAAAAAACCCTGGATGGCGGGTCAAATATATAAATCTCAGGAGCGAAACCAGCGGGATCTTTAATAGAGCCCGTAGGAAGGGACTCGATATATACTGGGAAGAATGTAAAAGTAAACTTAACGTTTGCAATAAGAAAATAAGGGGCGCTAAGCTTTTCTGTGAACAGGTAGACAGCGTTAGTGAAGCTTCCAAAATAAAGAAACTTCTGTCGAAAACCCATACTCAACCTGAAACACTTGTCGACTCTGAGGGCAGAGACGATGGAAGATTTATTGGGATTTCTTATTAAGGCACACTTCCGTACAGGGCAGGAGAGCCGTCCGGAAGTGGTATACTCCCCGAGATATATAGATAATCCAAAGATAATGATAGATACTCAAGTGTTATGTAGAGCAGTGAAGAGCTTTTCGCCCTATAAAGCATCTGGGCCTGATGGCATTTTCCAGACTCTACTTGAGAGGAGTATGGACCTAACAGAGGATAGATTGGCTAATATATTCACAATCTGTTTTACTAATGCATACACTCCCCTGGCATGGAGGAAGGCTAAAGTTGTCATCATTCCAAAACCAGGCAGAGAAAGCTATGCAGATTCGAAGGTTTACAGACCGATTAACTTCTTTCTTACTGAAAACGTAGGAACGAATTGTGGACACAATGCTGACGGGAAGAATACAGTACAGTATACGGAAAATTAAGCAACACGCTTACATTAGGGGCAGGTCTGTCAAGACTGCCCTACAGGAAGTTGTGTATCATATAGAGAGAACGTTCGAACTGGGCATGTACACCATGGCTGTATTTATCGATATAGAGGAGGCTTTCAAAAATATATTTACCTCGTGCATTATTGACTCGCTAGGTAACTTTGACTTGGCACAGAGATTGAGTGCATGGATCAGTCATATGCTTAGGAACAGGAAGATAAGTTGCAAGGTTAACGATATAAAAATAGGATAGAATGTATGTTGCGGAACGCCACAGGGGGGAATACTATCTCCCTTACTGTGGGTGGTGACCATAAATTTCCTACTGAAAACATTATCCCAGGAAGTATTTGCTCCCGTCTGCTATGCAGACGATGTAGCGATATTGATAAGGGGAAACAATCCTATGGTTCTTTGTGAGAAGGCAATAGGGGCCCTTAATTTAGCTTATAACTGGGCTACAGGAAGGGGTCTCCATGTCAACCCAGAGAAGACAGAAATTTATATGTTTACAAGAAAACGGAAGATTCCACAGCTGGTATCATCGATTTTTCGAAACAGAACAATACAAATTAGCAAAAAGGTCAAATATCTAGCAGAAATACTCGATTGGAGGTTATGCGGGTAGGACCATATAGAAAGTAGGGTAATCAGGACCCAAAGAGTCTGGATCTATTGCAGAAGGGCAGTCGGGTCCAAAAGGGGAATGAGCCCAAAGATGGCACACTGGCTTTATACGAGTGTGGTACGACCAATTATGACGTACGCCTCGTTAGTATGGTGGATGTCGTTGGAAAAGAAGGTTAATATCAAACATCTTCAAAGAATACAAAGGCAGTGCTGTATCGGCATCTTTATCACAATTAGAACCACATCAACTAAGGCGATGGAAGATATTCTATCAATAGTGCCTACTGATATACAGGTTAAATACGAAGCAGCTCTGGCTGCTACAAGATTGATGGTGGCTGACGAGAGAAAACATAACCAAACCCCACAGTACAATACACGTCTTACCCGGGAACAACGCTCGCACAGTTACGTGCAATAGAATTCCTATTAGATATGTAAAATCACACTGCACCACCATAATGTCGAAAGGTATGGAATGGCAGAATGCAAGTACAATCAACCCCATCACTAACCAGTACACGGAAGATTGGTGACCGATCGGGTGGAGGTTTATATGACGTGGATCATAGCTTTCGCAAATACTTTCGCCTGCCGGATCATAACACAGTATTTCAAAGCGAGAACGTGGCTACTACGAAAGGGATAAAATAGCTAAAGGAAATCGATAACAGACCAGCGGTTCGTGTATTCACGGATAGTGAAGAGTCATCGAGGCCCTGAGGAATCCTGAAGTTCAATCTCGCTGTGTACTACAATATATGGATGAGATTAACTCATACACGCACTATGGTAGCATATAGATAACATGGATTTCAGGACATCAAGGAATACCTGGAAATGCTGAGGCAGATAGGCGAGCAAAGATGGGGGCATTATGGGCAAACATCACACTAGACGATCCAAAGCCATTTCAGGTTTTTAAAAACGAACTTAACCAATGGGCCGTAGAATTGCGTACAAGGGATTGGCAGCACTCTACCATAGATAGAGTGACTAGAATTCTATGGGAGGACCCAGATGGTAATAGGACAAAGGAG
Source organism: Linnaemya vulpina (assembly GCA_963675445.1). Classification (NCBI taxonomy): domain Eukaryota; kingdom Metazoa; phylum Arthropoda; class Insecta; order Diptera; family Tachinidae; genus Linnaemya; species Linnaemya vulpina. Next base: position 45,624,498 of record OY776276.1, read on the forward strand.
ATCCTAACTTTGAGTAGGCCAGCACTACGGAGACTGAATCATTTCATAACAGGACATACAGAGTTAAGGAATCACCAGGCACGAATGGGTATCGTTGACAATATAACAAGCAGGGCCTGTCGGGAAGAGGACGAAAACACTCTAGTACTACTTGTGCTACTGTCTAGCTTTTAGCCAAGTCAGTAGACTAATATTTAATCAGGAGGTTATACAGAAGATGGAAATTATTAAAGGTTCTAATTGGAGGGAATTAAAAAGACACATTAAGGAAAATAGGTTCATAATGTGATCAAATTGAAAGAAGTTTTTACGGTACTGATAGAGGCTCCCTAGAATGGAAACTTATTACAATAGAGCGCACAACAGGCTTATGGGACCTAAGAGTATTCCTTGAGCGAATTGGGATGACTCATGCAGCTCTTTTCGACGTAACCTAACCTAACCTAACCTAACATATATATATATATATATATATATATATATATATACATATATATATATATATATATATAAATATAAATATATATATATATATATATATATATATATATTATATATATATATATATATATATATGTATATATATATATATATATATATATATATATATATTATATATATATATATATATATATATATATATGTGTATATATATATATATATATATATATATATATACATATATACATATATATATATATATATATATATATATATATGTATATATATATATATATATATATATATATATATGTGTATATATATATATATATATATATATATATATATATATATGTGTATATATATATATATATATATATATATATATATGTGTATATATATATATATATATATATATATATATGTATATATATATATATATATATATATATATATATAATGTTGTCTAATATATATTAAGCTTAAGGTCTCTTTATTTTTATTATCTTATAAAATTGTTTTTCAATATTTCGTCACTCCTTTGTGTGACTTCTTCAGGAAATTTATTTTTTAATTTGATGTGAAAAAATAATTTTTGTTTATAAAACAACAATATGAAAATTATTTGTCAACAAAATACAAAAAGATTCAAACAAAATTTTTATAAATTTAAAATATGGGAACAATAATATACAATTTAAATCTATACATGTATATATTAAAAATTTTTTTGAACATTTCTAAAATGAACTTCCAATCCTACTTATATATACATAGATATCTCAAACCCAAATTCAAGAAGTTTATAAACAAATTTATATAAATTTAAAAGACATATTATAACAAAAAATTTTATTTAATTTTTTTTTTTTTTTTAACATGTGTATATAAATCAAAAATATTATTCTTTAAACATTTCATAAGTTTACACATGTATATATACATACCTATTCATACATACATATGTTTATTATAAACATATACAATTAACATGTATGTACACATATGTATATATCAATATATACACATATTATTCAACAAATTTTTTTTTTTTTTTAACAATTTTAATTGAACTAAATATATGTGAACAATAACAAAATATTTAAATAAATATGTACATTTAAATTTAAAACTCTATCTTTTATTAACTAAGTGTCTATAATTTTGAGCTACATTTGCTGTATCTGCCTTAAAATTAATCCTATTTGTGATTGGTGTATTTATTATGTGTAACATTTCTAACATAAATCTACGTTTATAATTGTTTTCTGTGATTAATATTGATACATTTTCAAAGTTTGGATAATGATTAAATCTAGCACAATGTGAAGATAATGCTGTTTTCTGCGAATTTATATCTCTATATCTCTGATCAGTCTTGTCCTGCTATCCTAGTTTTTAACTTATTCTTAGTTGTACCTATATACACCTTATTACACTCCTCATTGTCATTTCCATTACAAGGTATTTTATAAACTAAATTTGATTTATCTAGTTTATCTTTTTTTTTTAGTTTGGGGTGTGCTAAGGTTTCGTCGGGTAGAGCAAGTAATGACGAACCAATAATCATATGAGCGGGGGTTAGAGTTTCACCGTCATTCGGATCGTCACTTCTAGGTACTAACGGCCGTGAATTCAAAATGGCCTCAACTTCGATCAATATAGTTAGAAATTGTTCATAGGTAATGGCAGCATTAGATACGTTCACTAGTAGTATGGTTTTTGTAGATTTCACTACAGATTCCCACAGGCCACCAAAATGGGGTGATCGAGGGGGAATAAATGAAAAGTGGAAGCCACTAACTTCGCTGTATTGCATTATGGACTCAATGTTGTTTTCCTCGAAAAAAACGTTGCTTAAACTCATTGAGTCTTGCTTGAGCACCTACAAAATTTGTAGCGTTGTCACAATATAAGCGTTGAGGTATACCACGTCTACCTATGAATCGTTTTAAACATAAGAGAAAGGCATTAGTCGATAAATCTGAAACCAGTTCTATATGAAGAGCCTTCGAGGCAAAACAAACGAAGTAAGTTTTATATGGCGGTTTTCCTCTAATCGGTATGATGTGTAAAATGGGCCACAAAAATCTACCCCACAAACGAGAAAGGGACGATGAGCAGTAAGTCTATCCGTTGGGAGGTTACCCATGACTTGTTGAAGTAGTCGAGGTTTATATTTAAAGCAGTGGATGCAATTCCGGACCACTTGTCTCACAACGTCTCTAGCAATGATGACCCACACTTGTTGTCGAAGAATTGCAAGTAGCGCTTTGGGGAACGCATGTAAATGCTTGAAATGGAGATATCTGACGTACGCCCTTGTAAAATGATGGTCTTTTGGAAGAAGTGCTGGAAATCTGACGTTGTAAGGTAAGGGCGCGTTCGCTAACCTGCCACCAACTCTTAAAATCGATAAAGATTTTTTGTAACTTTGTACAGTCTGTAGAAATGGCGATAATTTTTGTAAGGCTGGCTGCAGCGTGTGACCCTTTTTAAGGCGGTCAATTTCACCCTTGAACGATGTTTGTTGAACGTCGTGTACCACCTTCCAAAAGGCGAGTTCAAGCTCGCTCGCTGTGATGAATTGTTGGCATTTGATTTTGTAAAATAATCGATGAATATAAATTATGATATGCAGAATGCGAAGAAAAGATGATTGTTTAGCGACAATTTGTGTAATTGACGATTTCCTGATTTCTATTGATGGAAGTTCAGTATTAGAAATTGAATTAGACGGCCAGTACTTCTCATCCCGTTTTATAAAATCTGGACCTTCAAATCAGATGGTAGAGCTCAGTTCGTTAGCAAGACAACCACGGGAAACAACATCTGCAGGATTTTGTTTCGATGGTATATGTCGCCAGGGTATGCTGTGTAGTATTTTGAATTTCAGAAACACGATTGGCGACAAAGTACACATATGAGGATGAATGCCTTTTGCGCCAGTTGAAAACTATTTTGGAATCACTCCAGAAAAATATACGAAATTTATATCGGTTTTCAAACTGATCCTTAAGTTTTGCCCATGTTCGACTCAATAGTTGTGCAGCACAAAGCTCTAATCTGGCTAACGATTGTTGAGTTACAGGTGCCACCCTAGATTTTGCGATAAGTAGAGTTACACGAAATTCAGTTATATGAGGTACTCGGATATATATACAACATCCATATGCCAACTGTGAGGCATCAGAAAAACCGTGTATGTCGAAAGTCACATCTGGCATTATTCCTACAAATCTAGGAATTTCTAGTGTATTAACATGGGGTAACTTTTCTTCAATTTGAAACCAGCGTGTTTTCAACCGATCGTCTAATGGTGCATACCAGTCAAATTGCTGCTTCCACATCTCTTGAAGTAATATTTTGCATGAAGTTATTATTGGGCTTAACAAGCCAAGAGTATCGAAAATTCTAGCGACTACAGATAACACTAGTCTCTTTGTCGGAATAATAATTTTTGAAAATTCAAATCGGAAGCAAAAAACGTCTTCATTTGGCTTCCACGACATTCCTAGGGTATTGGTGATATTCTCATTTTTTTGTTTAAAAATCAAATTTTCACTTGAAGTAGTTAATTTTGAACAGTTTGAGTTCCATTTTGACAATGTTAAACCAGAAGGTCATCAACGTAGAGGTCTTGTTTTAGTACCGTGCTACCAATAGGAAATTCTTCTTTATATGTATCAGCTATGAATGAAAGACTTCGAATAGCGAGAAAGGGAGCCGCCGATGAGCCATAAGTGACGGTGTTGAGCTGATAAAGATTCAGAGGGTCATTAGGTGTTTCTCTCCAGAGAATGAGCTGAAAATTTCGATCCTCTTCATGTACCAGAAACTGCCTGTACATTTTACAAATGTCAGCCGACAATGCAAATTTATGAAATCGAAAGCAAAGAATTGTTAAGACAAGTTCTTTTTGAATAGTTGGGCCAACCATTAATATTTCGTTTAACGATATGTTTGATGATGTACGTGTTGAGGCGTCAAACACTACTCTCAGTTTAGTTGATAGGCTTTGAAGGCGCAAAACAGAGTGGTGCGATATAACATAATGAGGTTTATTTAAAGTTTCATAATTTACTAGTGACATATGACCCATTCTAATGTATTCCCTCATGAAGTCCGTGTACATGGTCCCCAACATCTGGTCCCTTTGAAGACGTTTTTCAAGATATATAAATCGACGGCGAGCAATGTCAAATGATTTTCCGAGTTTTTCAGCAGAACACTTAAATGGTAAACGTACCTTGACTCTCCCATTTGTTTCGAAAATAGTGGTTTCTACAAAATGTTGTTCACATTGTTCCTCTTCTTCGGATATACGTGATTTCTTTTAGGCAAATTCTTCTATTTCCCAAAACGTCTTTAGCATGGCATCTAATTCCTCAACGGTAACAATATTGCATGATAAAGCTTTACTTGGGGCCTGCGTATGAATTGTACCCCCTACTACCCATCCAAGGGATGTATTAATTAAATATGGTAACCCTTCACCCAAGTGAATCTTGCCATCGAGTAATAAGTCAAAAAATATATTAGAACTAAGGAGCAAATCAATGCGTTGCGGTGAATTAAAATGTGGATCTGCAAGTGGGATGTCAGTTGGGAAGTCCCACTCTTGTGTATCGAAGTGTGGTGATTGTTGTAA
>OY776276.1:45634589-45692089 GCA_963675445.1 Linnaemya vulpina
AAATACAGATTAACTATAGCACGTACAATTGTACCGTTTTTGGTAACTATTTCCGCAACTCTGACCTTTTTATCTCGTCCTCGGATGACATTGGTTATGCGTCCTAAGCACCATTCTGAACGGGGTAACAAATCCTCTTTAACAATCACTATGTCACCTGGCTTTAGATTTTCCTTTTCTTGGTGCCATTTGACACGCTTTTGCAAGAGCGTGACGTACTCGTTTTTCAATCTCTTGGCAAAGATGTGCTGGAGGGCCTTCAGCTGTTCCCAACGTTTCAGAAGTGGGAGGTCTTTTAAAGGGGGTTCCACAGGGCCTTCTGGTCTAGCAGTAATTGCTGAGCCACGAAGAAAATTACCTTTAGTCAGTGGTAAGACTTCTTCTGGGTTTTCGGTCAAGGGAGACAATGGTCCCGAGTTTAATACCGCTTCAATACGAATAAGTAGGGTGGCAAATTCTTCAAATGTAAAGCAAACGTTGTGTGTGATCTTTTTTAGATGGGACTTCATACTCTTAACGGCCGCCTCCCATAAGCCCCCCATATGGGGCGCATAGGGCGGGATAAATAACCAGGTGAATTCTGAATAACGCGTCAGTTGACAGATCAGAGCAGGCCTCTAAATGCACTGCCTTAGTGGCGAAGCACACAAAGAAAAGTATCGTTGTTGTGCAAGAAGCATCAGTCGGATTTTCACTGCCGTTATTTCTTTAGTGGTAATACGGTTTTGATGCACAATATTGTGTCTTCGGTTACCGAAGAAACGGAAAATATAGCATATGACACGAGGCGCGCGAACCAGGGACGAGAAGTTTATGAGGATATCTGATGTTTCATTCTCCTGCGTGGGAGTATTACCGCCTTCCAGTTGTACATGGAAGATGTTACATACCTTAGTCTCTAAGTCCGTGGGGTCGAAGGTTCGTGGCTCAGGCCAAGCAGACACTGGCTCACTCAGCCAGGGAGGGCCGTTCCACCATAGTTGACTCGTCTTCAATTCTAGCGGCGTGCACCCACGGGACCCCAAATCTGCAAGATTCTGTTCGGTTCTTACATGTTTCCATACGTTGATACTGGTAACTTCTAGTATTTGACTGACCCGGTTCGCTACGAACGTTTTAAGTGTGTTAGGCAGTTTTTGAAGCCATCCAAGAACAATTGACGAGTCCGTCCATAAGAATAAATCATACTGAAACTGGAAGTTTAAAACTAGCTGTTTTACTAGATGAGTAAGCAACAGAGCCCCGCAAAGTTCGAGTTTCGGAATGGTTATCCGTTTTAGGGGGGCGATTTTGGTTTTGGCTAATAGTAAGTTACTTTGTATGTTGCCTGCTGTTGTTTCTGCTCTAAGGTAAATAGCACAATAATACGCTTTCTCTGACGCGTCACAGAAGCCATGAATCTGGACCTTATGGTTTGCCGAAAAGTATACCCACCTAGGAATTTCAATAGCTGATATGTAGGGCAGATTCCTTTAAAATGTAAACCATTGAGTATATATGATCGGCGAGACACCTTCATCCCAACCGTATTTAGATTCCCATTACTCTTGCATTAGAAGCTTTGCTGTTACCACTATATCGGTCCTAACGAACCTAGAGGGTCAAATAGCCTAGCTGTGGCTGACAAAATTCTTCATTTCGTTGTCGAAGGGGCTATTTCTATTGGATCAACCTCATAGTAAAAATGATCCGAGATTGCATTCCAGCAGATACCTAACGTTTTCATCATACTAGAATCACCGAAGTTTAAAAACTCTTCGTTTAGAAGATCCTCCCGGGCCACATTTTGAAGCAAAGACTTGTGGTTTGCCGTAATCTTCTTTAGCGGAAGTCTAGAACTGCAATGCCTTTATGAGTTGGATTTGCTTGTTTTCTGCGTCATCTAATGTATGACCTCCCGTACAAACATCATCTACATATATTTCATGTTTTAGTATTTGTGATGCTTCTGGATACAGACCCTTACAGTCCTTTGCCAATTCTAGCAGAGTTCTTATTGCCAAGAAGGGCGCACAATTGATGCCAAACGTCACTGTCTTAAGCTGAAAAGTGCTAATTTCGTCTAGCTAATTTTTTCGCAATAGAATACATTGATGTAGACGATCCTGCTCGTGTACCTTAATTTGCCTATACATCTTTTGAATGTCCACTGTAAAAACATATTTATAATTGCGCCAACGCAATATTATTGCCATGAGATCCGTCTGTAGCGGTGGGCCTGTGTGAAGTACATCATTAAGCGAATAACCGCTTTTTGTCTTTTTCGAAGCGTTAAATACCACTCGCAGCTATGTTGTCGTACTTTCAGGCATGATGTGGCAGAAAGAAACTATATTGTTTTTCTGCGGTTGTTTCGCAGCACTCGACCTCCTCCATGTGACCTAATTTTAAATATTCTAGCAGAACCTTGTTGTATTGATTTTTCAACTCTGGGTTTTTATTTAGAGCCTTTTCTGTCCTAAGATATTGTGCTAATGCAATATTTCTAGATGGAGCTAAATGTATATCGGTTGGAAACTTTTTTTTAAAGGGTAGCCGTACTTCATATCGGCCGTCTTCATCCCTAGTTGTAGTTTGTTGGAACAAGTTTTCGCAAAACAAATCACTTTGTGATTCCGCATGAACTGTTTCTGTTTCTTCTACTTCCCAGAACTTTCTAATTTGTTCTTTCAGATATATATCATCATTAGGCAAGACCCTTGTAGAAAAGGAATTTACTTCATTAGTTCTCTCAGTGCCTGACATATAACATCCAAAGTAGGATTCTCTAGCTTCCATCGTATTTTCATTCCAAAATTCAACACCTTGAAGGTTGATAAATGGTAAATAATTGCTACCAACAATAAGGTCAATTGGGGCTGGCTTATCGAAGAATGGATCTGCCAGATTTAAATTTTTAAAGTCTGATAATTTTCGCACGTTAATTGGCCTAGCTGGCAAAAAATGTGATAGCTTTGGTAACACTATAGGTTTGATTTCTATCTTAAAGGCTGATTCCCGTGCACATAGCACTACTGTACATCTTGATTTTTAGTTTGCTACCACCGTTTCACCCAGGCCTGATATTTTGGTATTATAAGTTTCTACTGGAAGTGATAATTTTTGTTGAATTCGCCGCGATATGAAGCTTTTCTCTCCCGAAATCTAACAGTGCCCGGACATTAAATAATTCCCCTAAATTTTCTATTTGAACTAATACTGTTGGTAGTATAGTTGTACTTTCATTTTGTGAAAAGTGTGCTTGCACCGTCTCTAAATGTGCTGTAGTCGTAGCAGACTGTACGCTCCGATTTGGGCTATCTTTCTTCCAGTTGCGGGTACCAGAATTAACATGTGTGCTCAAATCTAATAGGTCTTTGTTGCATGAATCTTGGCTCAAACTATTTCTTATTTTTTCAGGTTTATCTACGTGTAACATAGTGTGAAGGTTTTGATTGCATCTCACACACGAATATGTGCTTTGACATTTTGTCTTAAAATGATTAGGGGAAAGGCAATTTACGCAGTGCTTGTTGTTATAGACGTATTTTATTCTATCTTCTGTTTTGAGGGACCTGAAGTAAGGACATGATCTCAGCGGGTGGTTTTGTTTGCATTTCTTGCAACTATATTTTATGATTTCTGCTTTTTGTTGGTTATGAAATGATTGACTTTTTTGAGCTTGGTTGTCTTTTACAACTGGTCTTCGCAAATTCTGTATAGCCTCTAACATTTCTATTCTATTTGTCAGAAAGTCATTCATTTGCTGCCAAGTAGGCAAAGTCTGTTAGGGAAGTTTCCCAAGCTTTTATTGTTTCCTCAGGAAGTTTGGAATAGCATAGATAAATCAGAAATGGATGACAGTTCCCTACATCTACGTTAAAGGTTTTAAGCACTGATATGGTGTCGTTTATTAAACTTTGCATGCCTCTCATTGCCTTTGGATTTTCTTGTTGTATGGATTGCATGGCGAATAACTGTTTCATATTCTGGTGTACTAGAACTCTTACATGTTCGTACCGTGCCTTTAGAGATTCCCATGCAATTGAATAGTTTTTGTCTACCAGTTCTAAGTGTCTAATGGTGTTGAAAGCTTCACCTCTTAATTTACTTCGCAAATAAAATAATTTCGCTGCTGGAGCCATGTCTGACCTCTTTACACAAACTGCCTGGAATATGTCTCTAAAAGCTGGCCACTTAGAAACACAGCCATCAAAGTTTTATATACCGCAGAGTGGTAGCCTGAACTTGGAGTCACTCTTGCCTGCACCTGTCGCATTACACTCTTCGTTATTTTCTTTAATCAATTTCATTAATCTTGATTTTGTTTGTTCATATTGCTGAATAGCTTCCTCATATCGTATCAAAATTTCATCCTTCAACTCTTCACTCATTCCTTTAACTTCTTTCATCATATAGTTGTCATATGATTCAGTTAATTTGTCCCATTTTTTCTCTAATTCTATTTTCTTTACTTCCAGTAAGTACACCTCCAAACTTTCATTCTCTGTTGCTCTACACTGCTCACAATATGCTATAACATGGTGAAGAGCTAATTTACATCTCTTTTTATATAAAGATTCTTTTGGCTTACTCATTTTGTATTTGTAGATATATTTCTGGTATTGTAAGTATAATAATTATAATTATTTTTTAATATATTTACTGTAAATTGATTAGATTTGATTTTAATTCAATAGTCTATTATTTATGTTTCCGTAAAGCAAGTATTTTCCCGTTAAGAAATTAATTTTATTCTTTGTTCCGTCTTATTTACCCTGATACCACTCTGTCTGTGTCTACTTATTTTTACAGAATTCTTTCTGTAGTAAAGGCTCAATCTATTTTACTTTCAAATTTCGATTCATTTGTCTACTCACTGTGACTGTAATTATTCGTGGATAACCTATGTGTTTTAGCACTATTTACTACATAAATGTTCTTTCAATTCTTCTGTACCGCTATTTGAATGTTTAATTTAAATTTTCAGAGATGTTCCAGTAGAATCTATATGTATATATTTTCGTTATAGTAAACGTTTTAAATTTTTTCATATAATTTTATTTCATTTATATTTTGTGTTCGCTTACTCCTTTTTTTTAATTTTCACCACGTATTCACAATTAATCTTTCCCTGCTTTGTTTTGTTTTTGCCGACACTTTTTTATTATTACGTACATATATATGATGTTTGTATGCACAGAGTACAATTATGGTTTTCATTGTTTAAAGCCGTTGCGCATACATATGTATGTACCAGTATGAATGTATGTATGTTTTATGTTTCAACCCTTAAAATTCTTCACACTAATAATCTCTCTATGTTTCTTGTTTGCTTTATTATAATTATATATTAATTTTACTAACCTTTTTTTCAAGTAGAAATTATATTCACTTTGATTTTTTGTCAACTATTTTTTTTTTTCTTTTGTAAGTCTGTCTATCTTTTCCGCACAAATTTGTTCTGTAGGTTAATAAAATAAACATTTTTTTCACTAAAATATGTCTTTTTTTCCAAATTAATTGTTTACTCTTCTGCGATTTTTCACTATTGTTTCGTCTTCTGGTTGTGTGTTATACAGCAGCCTATATTTCATTTATATATTCTGTGCTTATGTTAACTCAAAATAAATTCTCTTTACTGGTTTCTTTGTGTTCCAAAGAGATTTATTTACTGATCTGCATATGTACGTCGCTATAATTGTGCTAGTGCGCATGTCCAGAAAAAAAAAATTACTTACAACTCAAAACCTGTTTTCTTGTGTATGTGACGATGGTATGCATACTCTATGGTCTTGCTTATATTTTGAACGTTTTTTGATTTCTTGATTGAGAGAATTTGCTTCTGTTGGAAAGGTTCCGTTGCAAAAAAAAAATTAAAAATTCTTATATGCTGATAATTGAATTTGTTGTTTCCCCTAGGCGACTTCTATCACCAAATTACAATGCTAACAATTCGAGTTAGTTTATTGTCTATTTTTTCCAACACTTAATTCTTCCCAATTACACAAAATATAAATTAAGCATACCCAATATTGTTTCCCTTGTATGTAGCAATTTGTTGATATGATGGACTCCGTTTCTTCTTATTGTTTTCTATGGATGCACCGTCAATGTAGTACATGTGGTTCATTTCTTCCTAAGGTTTTCTTAGGTTTATCGAAGGACCAAATGCCCGTACTTGTGGTTCATTTGCTCCTTAGCTTTTCTTAGGTTTATCGAAGGACCAAGTGTTGAGCTCCAAGAGCTCGGTTGAAGGTGGGGATCACAAATGATGAGTTCCAAGAACTCGTCTGGGGTTAAGTAGTCTAGTAGAAGTATTCTAGTAGAAGAAGACTCCCTTGCTCGTATGGTGTGCTAATCCCCTCTTGGGATTCTAAACTGGGTGTGTGATTATGTCACTTCTGTTGACTAATTCACTTCACAGTTCTCTGCTGTGATATGGATTGCCACTTGAGAATGATTTATGACTTTCCTCGGTTAAGGTATAAAATTCAATGGTTTATTACGTCAAACGGAATATACTTAAAGCTAATAATTCATAGCGAATATAAATAAAGAAATATAAGAAAGAAAAAATGAATAAAACGTCTTTGATCGAAGTACACTGTGCGAAAATACATACACTTGGAATTAAACAATAAAATAGAAATAAAAGATATAGTAGAAAAAATCAAATTATTCTAGGAGAATGATGTGGTTGTCTCCTGCTGTTCAACACGGTTCAACACATATACATACATACACATACACATACATACATATATACATATACATACATATATACATACACACATATACATATATATACACACACATACATACACATACAAATACATGTACATATATAACTACATATGCATCCACACACATATACATGTATATACACCTACATACACATAGGCAATAATTTTAACAATTAGTATAAGTTAATATATAATAACAATAGGGTGATTCACACCGGCCTTGTTAATTCGTTAGTCGTTATTCGATAGTTTTTTACGTGTATTTTGTTTTTGTAAAATTAACAAATTATCGAACTGCCGAGTAACAAAGTACCAGTCTGGCAAGCTTGGTAATTTTCTTGTTACTCGGTAACAAAAAACAACAGCTGTGTTTATTTGTGTTTATATTCTCATTACTGCAAAAAAGGAAAATTTTTGCAAAAGTAAGTAATTTTTATATTTTTTTTTAACAAAATTGTTGCATTCGCTTTGATTATTAACTAATTTTCAGTGGAGCCGCTAAAGAAAATGCGCAAGCGGGAAAAACCGCAAAAGAAATGGAGCGAGAAAGAAAATAGCCTGATTTTGGATTATTTGTTGGAGAACGTGGAAATTGAGGTATTTGTTTATACAATATATTAAGATAAAGCCAAATGATTTTATTAATTATTTATAGAAGCCGAACGCGCAGCTGTACTACAGGAAGATGATAGAGAGAACCCAAATTGATGCGACTCCCGAAATGCTGCGCTGCAAAGTCCGCTACTGGAAGCAGACTTTCAACAAAGCTGAGCAGTGGCGGAAATCGACAGGCGCTGTACTTGATGTTGGCGATGAGGCTTCCACAATAAAAGGTAATTAAGGCCCTAATGTTAAGCTGAATTTTTTCTTGGTTTAACTTTCACTTTCTTTCAGAAAAACTTCTCAAAATTTGCCCTTCCTACGACCGCTTTTCGCTGCTGTTTGGGGGTAAGGCTGAAGCCAATTGTGTTGCAGAGTCGTACACTTTTGATGTGTCAAACTGGCAGCAGCGCTTTCAACGACTTCACAGAATTGTTGGAGCTTGCAGCAGAATCGCCTGCGCAACCGTCAGCTTTATCTGCGCAACCATCAGTTTCATCTGCGCAACCAACAGCTTCATCTGCGCAACCGTCAGATTCAACTTTGCAACCATCAGTTTCATCAGCACAACCATCAGCAGCATCTACGCAACCATCAGCTTTATCTGCGCAGCCAGAGGAGTTGCCTCTATCAGAGATAGAGGCAGCTCCTCTGCCTCGTACATCATTCCTCGATAAAGTGAAAAAACGAGCTCCAAAGAATAGCTTAAGTGAGCTTAAGGAAATGCAAAAGAAGAGGGAGCAATACAAATAGAAGAAGAGAAGTTAAAGTTGGAAAAGTTGAAGATTGAAATGGAAAAGAAGTCAGATAAGGAGTTTGAATTAAAAAAAATGGAATTGGAGCAAAAAGAGAGGCTGGCAATGCTTGAATTAAAATATAAATATAATAGAGAATAAGTTTTTTTTTACAAATTGTGGTAGCTCAAAGCAATACCCTCTTATGAAGTACCAAATATTTTTTAAAGACTGAATATGATCTCTTGAAGTAACTTAATGAAAATGTGAATTTTTTAAATTTAATTATAATTTTTAATTTAATTAAACTGAATTTGGAAACATAAGATGACATAAGGATTGTCTTTTTAATTCAAAGTTATTTGAGGTCGTTTCTTCCACTTCTTCTTCATTAATGTCTTCAGGTGAACTTAAAAGAGTCATCACTTTCACTGCTATCTATGAGTATGTTGTGAAGAATGCAGCATACGAGTATCCATTCGTTGCAGTATTTTTGACTACTTTCGTTTTGAATTCGAATCCTTAGTTCTTTTAAACTGCAACAACGCTCTTTTAATATGCCGAAGCAGTGTTCAATCCTAACTCGGTATCTGCTATGCTGCTTGTTGAATTGCTTTCTTTTAGCTGGTTCAAATTGTTGAGAGTTGCTTCTGTAAGGCGTTATAATGATGTTACTGAGGGGGTATGCTGAATCTCCGGCAACCCATTCCTGTCCGGAAAAGAATCTTGGCTGATGTTTGTAAAGCGAACAATTTTTAAATATTTTTGCATCGTGAGTAGAGCCACTGTAGCCAACGACAACATCGCGAATTTTGCGCTTGTAGTCGCAAACCATTTGAGCTTTAATTGCATAAACATGATTTCTGGAAAAGAACGCCTCAGGATTTTTTATTGGCGCTTCGGCGAGCTTTATTTCAGTGCCATCCACGTAACCTACGCAGAATGGTAGCTCGTTGAATGTTTCCCGCACTATTTCAGAGCGCTCAGTGGGATCCGGCCAATATATATATAAATGAAGTTGCTTTAAAAATGCCTTGAATACTCTGCGAGTAATTTTAGTCAATGTCCCTCCGTCACCAATCCCAAAAGTTGACGCAATTTTTCGGATGGAGGCACTTTCTCCAGAGGAGCCTAATCGGTATAGAACAACAGCTAACTGTATATCGACGGGTAATTGCTTGCCACTACATTTCGCAAAAACGTCGTCGTTTTCTATAAGGGACAATAAGTGAGCAAATTGAGTTCGGTCCACACGTAGCATTTGACGGAACCGATTATCATCCATTGTAGTTAAAATATCGTCGCACCACTGAATAGATTTTGGAATAATATTTTCCACACCTCTTCGACATGTAAGTACAATGAGCAAGTCATCATATAGCTCGTCAATGGTATCCTCCACCAAATCTTCATCATCACTAAATACGTCTTAAAAGAATTATAAAATTAGTTCCATGTCTTTCTGATTACCTATTTTAAATACTTACCAGTAATAAATTTTATTTCCTAAAAAAAATTTTCAATTAAATTTTTTACTATTTTTGTTTTTGCACTTTCTCGAGGCATTTTTGCTTTTTAATAAATTTAAATCATCTGTTTTGTAGCAAAAGTTACCGCACTACTGAAATAGAACAAAAAGTGTGTTCACAGTAAAGTGTTTCAACAAATTACCAACTAACAAATTACCGGATTAACAGACTCGGTGTGAATACCCCTAATAATACAATAAATTATCCCTAGCAAATAATAGTTTATACTAACAATTATATTATGTAAATCTGCAATTCTTACTATCTAAATGTCTATAATTCTGTGCTAGTTTTTCTGTATCCATTTTAAAATTTATTCTGTGTGATGAAGGTACGTTGATTATTTCTAACATTTCTAACATTAATCGACGTCTGTAGTTATGTTCTGTAGTTATTTTCTGTAGTGATTTTATGTATTTTCAAAATCTGGAAAATGATATGATTTAGAACAATGGGAAGATAAAGCTGTTTTTTGTGAATTTATATCCCTATATTTTTTATCTGATTTGTGACCTGCTATCCTAGTCTTTAATTTATTCTTGGTCGTACCTATGCACACTTTATTACAATTCTCTATATCATTACCCTTGCATGGTATTTTATATACTAAATTTGATCTATCCCATTTTTCAATTTTATCTTTATTTTTACTAAATAGTCTGTTTAATGTATTGTGCGTTCTATGAGCTATTCTATATTTACCTGTATCGTAAAGTTTAGATTTTGTGAATCTTTCTGATATTCCTGGTATGTATGTTAAAGATTTAAATAATTTTTGTTCTGTATTAATATTAGTATTTTCTGTTCTATATACTCTATATACATATATATATATATATATATATATATATATATATATATATAGTTATATACTCTATATACTCTATACAATTGAAAACAAATGAATTTGAAAAAATGAAATTGAAAAAAAATAATTTATACTAATTGTTAAAATTATTGCCTATGTGTATGTAGGTGTATATACATGTATATGTGTGTGGATTTATATGTAGTTATATATGTACATGTATTTGTATGTGAATGTATGTGTATGTATATGTATGTTTATGTATATATATATGTATATATGTATATATATATATATATATATATATATATATATATAATATATATATATATATATATATATATATATATATAATATATATATATATATATATATATATATATGTAGAATATTATCTATATACACCACCCTAATACTACAAATATAAAGAATTAACTTTATAAAAGAAACTGATGCTACAAATATAATAACTGTTAAATTGTTGTTGTTTCTTTTACTTTAATTATGCTCTTTTGAATTTAAATAAATAAAGTTTAGTCAGTAAGCATCTGCAGCTGCTCGTGTTTGATTTATTTTGTCTTACGACATTACATATTGGCGACGAGGAACAAAAAAATTAATAAGTGATATTAAATAAAATAAAAAAATAAAAAAAAATTACTGTTAAAAAAAAAAAAAAAATTTGTATTTACAAATAAAAGTAATGCCTCCAAAAATTTAAACAGAACAAGGTGTTGCTCCAGTGACTGTGCTTCAAATATTCAAGAATTTAATGCAAGTGTGGAATCATGGAATGAATGGAGAGAAAGGCTAGAAATTCATTTTTGTGAAATCAATTGTGGCGATGAAATGGTAAAAAGTCTATTTTGTTGAAATCGATTGGTGCTGTTCCATATAAGGTTCTACATAGTTTATGCAGTCCGTTGTCTCCTGTGTCCAAGTCATTTAAAGAATTGTGTGAAATTCTAGATTCTCATTTTACACCACCAACAATTGTTTTCAATGAACGTAAGAAATTTCATGATTCAGCAAAATTAGAAAGTGAATCTGTTGCAGAATGGTATGCCCGTGTTAAAACCTTAGTCCTTAATTATAAATTTGGCAACAGCTTAGAAGCATTTGTTTTAAATCAGTTTGTGATGGGTTTGCCAATTTTCATTTTTGAAAGAATTTGTGAAGAAGACGAAAATCTTACACTCCAAAGTGCATTAAAAAAGGCGATGATTATAGAGACGAAGACTATGGCTAAAGTGGTGAAGGAGGAAACAACAGTTAATTTTGTAAAAAAGCAAAAATATTTTCTAAAAAACAAAGAAGCAAAAAGAAGTATCGGTGATAACGTTGACAGAGGTGGCAGCAGAGGCAGTTGGTGTAGCAGCGGCGGCAGAAACAGCGGTAGAGTTAATGGCAACGGTGAAAAAGGTTCTTGCTCTCATTATGGTTGGAGAAATCATAGCTCACAATCTTGTAAATACAAGAACAGCAAATGCCATACGTGTGGTAGAAGTCGTCATCTGTCCTCAGTTTGTAGAGATAAAAAGAGAAGTGTAAATTATGTATCTAATGATAATTACTTATCTGATGATAACAATGATAATGATCATAATAAAGATTTATTTAATTATTCTATTTTTAGTGTGTCTGAGGGAAATTCTAGTGACGTGTATTCTCTGCCAGTCATCATTGATGGAATCAAACTTAATGCTGTGTGTGATACAGGTGCTCCGTGTACGCTCTTGCCAATTGCATTTTATGAAGTAAATAACATCAAGAAGGAACTTAGGTCTTGTACTGTTCCATATGTTGATTACAGTGGTGATAAATTGAAGCTGGTTGGTGAATATGATGCGAGTGTAACTTTTGAAGGTAGATACTACAAATCCACCTTTACTTGGACGATCGTTTTTACGTTAATTTAATTTTGAACTTATGCAAGTAAACAATATTAATAAAACCAATTCATATGCTGCAGTAGTGGACCAATTAAAAAGTGAATTTAGCGAAGTTTTTGAAGATAAATTGGGTAAGTTTAAAATCAGTAAAGTTTCTTTGAAAATGAGTGAAGGTGCTACTCTTATATTTTGCAAACCAAGGCCCTTGCCACTTGCGTGGAAGGATAGAATTGAAAAACAATTGCGTGATTTAATTGAATCAGATGTGTTGGAACCTGTTGATAATTCGGATTGCGGTACTCCGCTAGTGCCAATTTTGAAGCCCAATGGTGACATACGAATTTGTGGCGATTTTAAAGTCACCATAAATAAATTTTTAATAGACCAAGAATCGACGAGATTTTTGCGTCGTTAGGTGGAGGAAAAGTTTTTACTAAATTAGATTTATCTAATGCGTACAATCAATTTGTTCTTGACGAGGAATCGCAACTACTTTGTGCTTTAAGTAACCACATTGGGACATTAAAAGTAAAACGTTTGCCGTTTGGTGTTAAAACAGCTGCAGCTATATTTCAGAAAAATATGGAGAATGTCTTAAGGGGAATTCTGAATGTGGTCGTGTATCAGGACGACATTACCGTCACAGGTAAAAACATGCAGGAACATATTAAAACTTTACGAATGGTGCTTAATAAGTTGCAATCCACTGGATTAAAATTAAACATAAAGAAATCGGTTTTCTTTCAACCAAAAATTTCTTATCTTGGTTTTGATATTGACAAAAATGGATTAACTAAAAATAGCGACAGAATCTCAAGCATAGTTTCTGCACCAATTCCTAATGATGTTTCGGAATTAAGAGCTTTTGTTGGTATGGCGAATTATTATTCAAAATTTATAAATAACTTTTCAAATATTATGTCCCCACTTTACCGTTTATTGGGCAAAGATATACCTTTTGTATGGTCAAAATCTTGCCAAGAGTCCTATGAAACTATAAAGGAAGCAGTAACTTCAGACCAAGTTTTGGTTCATTTTAACCCAAATTACCACTTGTTCTAACGACAGATGCTTCCAACAGTGCTGTGGGAGGAATTTTATCACATAAGTTTCCTGATGGTGAAAGACCAAGAGCTTTTGTATCCAGAGCGTTGTCCACTTCCGAAAAGAATTATAGTACACTTGAAAAAGAAGCGTTAGCAATTGTGTTACTAAACTCAAACAGTATTTACTTGGAAATACTTTTATTTTAAAAACTGATCACCGTCCGTTACTTACAATATTTGGTAGCAACAAAGGTTTGCCAAGTATGGCTTCGGCTCGTATACAGCGTTGGGCAGTCATATTGTCTGGATTTGAATATTCCATTCAATTTATTAAGGGATGTCAAAATGAAGCTGATAGCATTTCTAGAATGCCTCAACGTAAATTTAATAATGAAATTATGGAAAACTCCTATATAAATTTTGTTGAAATGAAAATCATTTTAATTTAAATTTCAAGGATATCGCATGTGAGACTAGGCGAGATCCAATTTTATCTAAGGTTGCAGAATGTATTTTAAATGGAACATTACACAATTTGAAGGATGAACGTTTTACATCATATCGAGAAAAATACACCCAACTCACTGTTGAATATGGTTGCATATTATGGGGTTTCAGAATTGTTATACCCGAAAAATTCAAAACATAATACTGAAAGAATTACATTCTTCACATTTGGGCATAGTAAAAACTAAAGCACTTGCCAGATCGTGGTGGCATGGACTTGACAAAGATATTGAAATCTTAATAAAAAAAACTGTATGCCATGTCAGAAATTGCAGTCTAGCCCTGAAAGAAGTAATTTAATACCATGGACACCAAGTGGATCAATTTGGAGTAGAATCCACATCGATTTTGCCGGTCCAATTAAAAACTTTCATTTTCTTATTGTCATCGATTCCTTTTCAAAATTCGTTGAAATTTTCAAAACTAAAGAGATGACAAAAGCCTTTGTAATTACAAGATTAAGAGAAATGTTCTCGCGTTATGGGTTAGTGGACACGTTGGTAAGCGACAACGGTCGACAATTCCCTTCAAGTGAATTTCAAAGTTTTTTATCCATTAATGGAATCAACCACATTTTAACAGCGCCTGGCCATCCTTCAACCAATGGCCAAGCCGAAAATTTTGTCAAGACATTCCAGAAGTCTATACTAGCAAACTTAGATCAAAACAAAGATGCCAGTTTAGATCAGATTTTGTGCAGATTTTTGATGGATTATCGTAATATGACTCACTGTAGTACAGGCGAATCTCCAGCAAAAATATTTTTTGGCAGACAACTCAAAACTCGTTTCAGTAACCTTAAACCACCAACAACACAAGAAAAAATTGTTCGTTCTCAGCATAACAACGGTAGGACTCACAAGGGAAATCAAAATGAAACTTCTAAGCAAGGTCAAAATGTTATGGTGCGTGACTACCGAAATCCAAATAATCCTGGTTGGACTCATGCAGTTATCAAGAAAAAACTTGGACATCAGTCATATTCCTGTATTTTGTCGCATAACAATTACGTCATTAAACGTCATCTTGATCAGATCAGGAATCAATCTACTTCACAACAACAACCTGCTGAAACAGATGTACAAACGTTGCAAAACAACAACACCACCTCAACATTAGGGCAAGGCATTCAGTCTCAGATAGATAATTCACGCACTAGAAGAGAACTCAGGCCACGAGAAGAAGGTAGAGTAGTAAAAAAACCAAACCCAAATTTAAATTTATCAGATTTAGGGATTGATTAACTTTTTATAATTTAAATTTATTTCTGAATATTTAAAAAATTTTTCTGGTATTGTGGCAACAGCTTTAGGAGGAGCATGTAGAATATTATCTATATACACCACCCTAATACTACTTTTATAAAGAATTAACTTTATAAAAGAAACTGATGCTACAAAAATAATAACTATTAAATTGTTGTTGTTTCTTTTACTTTAATTATGCTCTTTTGAATTTAAATAAATAAAGTTTAGTCAGTAAGCATCTGCAGCTGCTCGTGTTTATATATATATATATATATATATATATATGTATATATGTTTGTCTATGTATGTATATGTATGTCTATATATATATATATATATATATGTATATATGCTTGTCTATGTATGTATATGTATGTCTATATATATATATATATATATATATATATATATATATATGTGTGTGTGTGTATGTGTATATGTATATATGTATGTATATATGTGAGTATGTATATATATGTATATATAGATATATATATATATATATATATATATATATATAGAAATTGTTAATGTTGAAAAAGTTTGTTTTACTATAAATTGTTAATGTTAAAAAAATATTTTATGTGTTATTGAATTTGAAAAACAAATAATGTGAATAGATTTTTATGTCATGTTTCAAAACCATTTGTCTATAAAATTTTAATAAATTTTATTTCCTGAAGATGTTAACAAGCTAACGAAATATCGAATACGAATTACACCAAATATAATTTGATAAAAAACGACCATAAGCTTGATTAATATTATAATAAACTGATAAGGTCAATAAAGATAAATCAACAATTATTAAGGAGAGCACGCCAACATGGAATATCGTGTATTGAAGAAAAATTTTCAAACTAGGAGATTCATTAATCAGGTGAAATCGCTCAGGAACAAAATTGTACAGGCAAGGTCATCAATAACTTTTTTGATAAGATGCAGGAATGTTGGAATCACCCCAAACTTTATCAAGAACTCTACGAAGAATATCTTGAATGTTTTTAATAAGGATAGCTTAACAAGGATTCAAAAAACAATAGAAAAATATACTCAAGATTTACACAATAAAATGTTAATGTTAGCGATAAAATAAAAACATGATATGTTGAAACATTTTCAAAAAGAGAGGGAAAGAATTTTAAAGAAATTGGATATATATTTTTCACTGGAGGAAATGGTTGAATTTTTATACTTTGAGGAACATTTAGTTGTTTGACAAAAGAAAAAGATAAATATTACACATAAAAATAAATTTGATAAATTAAAAAAATTACAAGAGAAGGAATTAGATATAAAATTAAATGAAAAGTGGTTTAGAAACAAGACTAACACTGACATACCTAAGGACATTCAATGGATACTTTCACTTGGACAAAAACACGCTTTACCTAGTAAAAAGTATGAAATTCCTATTTTAAAAGTCATATCAGAGGTAGATGACTTAGTACAGACTTTAAATAATAAAGAAGAACTAGAGATAGCAAAAAAATAGATTACAAACGGTTATTGATAACCATTTAAATAAAACTCAATTAACAAATAGAGATAGGTTTATATTAGATAAAGCTAAGAAAGCTACTAATTTCTTAAGGAAAATAAAGATAAACTTATTGTAAATGCGGATAAGGGTAATGTAACTGTAGCCATTAGTAAACAGGATTATGATTTAAGAATCAATAGTATTGTACGAGATATTACAAATTATAATGTAATTAATAGAGATCCAACAACCAAATACTAAAAAATCAATAATGATATAGTTGAAGAATTATTTAAGAAAGATATTATAACATCTAATAATAAGAATAGGCAAAAACAAATCCTGCAGTTGCTCCTCGTATATATGGATTACCAAAAATTTATAAAGAAAATTTTCCTTTAAGACCTATATGTTCTTTTATTAATTGACCTTCATATGAACTATGCAGATATATTACAAATATTTTAAAAAATATTACTAAGGATTCTAAATATAATATCAAAAATTCAATAGAATTTGTGAATAAAATTAGGAGCCAACATATATCTGATAATGAAAGCTTGATTTCTTTTGATGTAGTTTCCCTATTCCCAAGTGTACCTATTGAATTTGCAATTAATACAATTGAAAACAAATGAAAAATTATAACAAGGTATACAAGGATTGACAAACGTTTATTTTTCCGTATTTTAAAATTTTGTATAGAAGATAATAGGTATTTTCAATATAATAGCAATATATATATGCAACAAAAGGCTCTTCCCATTGGATCACCAGCATCTCCAATAATAGCAGATATAGTAATGGAGGGATTATTAGACAAATCAATTCAAAAAATTAATATAAAACCTAAAATAGTGACAAAATATGTAGATGATTTATTTTGCATTATTCATACATCGGAGATAGATAATATATTATCAGCATTGAATAATTTTAATTCGAACATTAAATTTACTGCTGAAAAGGAAAATGACTTGAGACTTCCTTATTTAAATACTTTAGTTATTAGGAGAGGTAATAAATTAATAATAGATTGGTTCCAGAAACCTACTGCTTCGGGAAGAATGATTAATTACTATTCAAAACATAGTAGACACATTATTATAAACACAGCTAAAAATTTTATAGAAAGGGTTTTATATACAAGTGACAAACAATTTCACTACAGCAATAAAAAGAAGGTTATAAATATATTAAAAAATAAAAATTTTCCTAATCATATTATAAATAAATTATAATGACAATATAGAAATAGAAGAACAGAAAATACTAATATTAATACAGAACAAAAATTATTTAAATCTTTAACATACATACCAGGAATATCAGAAAGGTTGACAAAATCTAAAATTTACGATACAGGTAAATATAGAATAGCTCATAGAACGCACAATACATTAAACAGACTATTTAGTAAAAATAAAGATAAAATTGAAAAATGGGATAGATCAAATTTAGTATATAAAATACCATGCAAGGGTAATGATATAGAGAATTGTAATAAAGTGTACATAGGTACGACCAAGAATAAATTAAAGACTAGGATAGCAGGTCACAAATCAGATAAAAAATATAGGGATATAAATTCACAAAAAACAGCTTTATCTTCCCATTGTTCTAAATCATATCATTTTCCAGATTTTGAAAATTTTTCAATATTAAATAATGTTAGAAATAATAAACGCACCTTCATCACACAGAATAAATTTTAAAATAGATACAGAAAAACTAGCGCAGAATTATAGACATTTAGATAGTAAGAATTGCAGATTTACATAATATAATTGTTAATATTAACTATTATTTGCTAGGGATAATTTATTGTATTATTGTTATTATATATATATTAATTTATACTAATTGTTAAAATTATTGCCTATGTGTATGTAGGTGTATATACATGTATATGTGTGTGGATTTATATGTAGTTATATATGTTCATGTATTTGGATGTGTATGTATGTGTATGTATATGTATGTATATGTATATATATATGTATATATGTATATATATATATATATATATATATATATATATATATGTACATATATATATATATATATATATATATATATATATATGTACATATATATATATATATATATATATATATATATATATATGTATATATGTTTGTCTATGTATGTATATGTATGTATATATATATGTATATATATATATATATATATATATATATATATATTTGTTACAAAATTTTCGTTAGAATTTGTTAATGTTGAAAAAGTTAGTTTTACTATAAATTGTTAATGTTAAAAAAATATTTTATGTGTTATTGAATTTGAAAAACAAATATTGTGAATAGTTTTTTATGTCATGTTTCAAACCCATTTGTCTATAAAATTTTAATAAATTTTATTTCTTGAAGATGTTAACAAACTAACGAAATATCGAATAAAAATTAGACCAAATATAATTTGATAAAAAACGACCATAAGCTTGATTAATATTATAATAAACTGATAAGGTCAATAAAGATAAATCAACAATTATTAAGGAGAGCACGCCAACATGGAATATCGTGTATTGAAGAAAAATTTTCAAACTAGGAGATTCATTAATCAGGTGAAATCGCTCAGGAACAAAATTGTACAGGCAATATCATCAATAACTTTTTTGATAAGATGCAGGAATGTTGGAATCACCCCAAACTTTATCAAGAACTCTACGAAGAATATCTTGAATGTTTTTAATAAGGATAGCTTACCAAGGATTCAAAAAACAATAGAAAAATATACTCAAGATTTACACAATAAAATGTTAAGGTTAGCGATAAAAGAAAAACATGATATGTTGAAACATTTTCAAAAAGAGAGGGAAAGAATTTTAAAGAAATTGGATATATATTTTTCACTGGAGGAAATGGTTGAATTTTTATACTTTGCGGAACGTTTAGCTGTTTTACAAAAGAAAAAGGTAAATATTACACATAAAAATAAATTTGATAAATTAAAAAAATTACAAGAGAAGGAATTAGATATAAAATTAAATGAAAAGTGGTTTAGAAACAAGACTAACACTGACATACCTAAGGACATTCAATGGATACTTTCACTTGGACAAAAACAGGCTTTACCAGTAGTAGGATACTGTATGTGCCAGGACAATTAAAATTTTCAAATTTCAGCAATTAAATTTAAAATTTTTCAATTTTAATTGCCAAATTTATGTTAATTTGTTTTTTTTAGTAATTTGATACTTTAATGTGTGTGTGTGTATTTTTTCCCACGGTTAAATAGGGTGTTCACATTCTTGTTGTTTTTTTTATAATGTTGGGGTAGGCGTGGGAATTTGTGTCTGTCCATATGTGACCTTGAGAATACATGTCCGTCCGTATGTGAGCGTGGGAATTTGTGTCTGTCCATATGTGACCTTGGGAATACATGTCCTTCGGTATGTGAGCGTGGGAATTTGTGTCTGTCCATATGTGACCTTGGGAATACATGTCCGTCGGTATGTGAGCGTGGGAATTTGTGTCTGTCCATATGTGAGCGTAGGAATTCTGTCTGTCTATGTGTGCTATAGCCTAATAGAAAATAAGAAATTTTTAGGAACATTAGAACATTTTTTTAGGAATTACACTATTTCAAAAGTGTTGTAGTTATATATGGATGGCCTTAATGTTTGTGGTTCGTTTCTTCTTGCTGGAGTGAGATTTCTTCTTTTATTTTTTGTTTGTTTTTAATTTTGGTGTGTGTTTACTTAAGACATTTTGTCCAGCAATTCAGTTATTTCTTTTTTGTTTGCAATGCTTGAGTCTGGGGGAATAATTTGATTATTCTGATCTTGAAGACGTTGAGAAAAAAAAATTTACTATTCCATAAATATTGAAATTTATATTTTGTTTATTTTATACATGACGATCATCGTTGGATTTTATCTGGGGATCTGGATGGTGGTGCGATTTCTGTATTTTGTAGAATATGAATATTTATGCTATGTTTAAGGCTGTGTATTTTTTGTGTTCTGAGTGGCGGTTGGAATGTCTGCCTGTCAGACAGGCTGTGTGTGTGACGATTGGTGAGTCTGTATGACAGTCCGCTTTCACTATGAAATGTGATAAGATGTACATATTCATGCGTACATGTAGTAGCTTTGTTGGAATCTTAGATACATATCATATAGAATCGCATAGCTGTCATTTTTGAATATAATATTAAGGTCGTCATATGGGTAAGAGGTTGAGTTTAAATGTACTTTTAAGTTAGTAAGATCACAATGAATAAACTTGTTTTCTTGTTGAAAGGCAATCAACATAAAACGAGGGCGTTCTTTATTAGCGGCCAGTTTCACATTCTATATATGATCGGTCCCCGTATTAAGGTGTGGGTTCATATGACAATCCCAACTACGGAATGCCATTGGTATAGCAGCACCATTATTAAGTATTTTGATCATATTCAATTTACTATGATCAGATAACTGAACATGTGGAATTCTCCATGATATTAGTGAAATTGTAAGTTTTGCTTTCTCAGTGGAAACATTCGATTGTACAAGATCCTCATCATTCTTATTACGCAAGAGTATCAACTCATGTTTACCATTTAATAAAACTTTATTATAGTCTTCAGCGAATCCTAAAAGAAGTTTGAGTGGTACATAGAAATTTAAATTTCCATTTTGAAGATTTATTTCATCAAGTTTATTCCATCCAGCACTTTGCAACACAACGCTTTCCGTAGGTGATAAAGAAACCAAATTTTTTATGGTACTGGTGGCTCCCAAATATCTTGTATGATCAATTTCAATACCATTTAGTTCATAGCGAATTTAATCAAAGAGATATGCAATAAAATTGTTTTTCAACTGAAAGTTGGGTATAGATTTCGATGTTTTTTCATCTACAACAAGTCCTATCACATATATATAGCTTTCACTGGGTAACACATATAGATCTTGGTTTTGTATTGAAATTCTTATTTCATCGTTGTTGTTAAAAGACTGAAGGTATGGTATGTATGTGTGATAATCCTTTTTGATTATATTTTCATCAGATATTGGTTTATCTAAAACGTATATTATTGAACTCATTTTGTTTTCAGTCAGTCTCTTTCTGACAGTGATCGTGACCAAACACATAAAATTGTGATTTCTCAAGTGTAAATTAAATAAATAAAAAGACATTGTCTTGTAATTTAAAATATAAAAAAAAAAAACAAAACAAACAAACAAAAAATACAAGACAATTTGCAAACTTAAATTCCTTTGAACATAAACAATTTACATTGCTATCACAATGAGTGATAGCAGTGATGATAACGACGATGATATTGTATGCTGGCAGGTAGTTTCTTCGCCCAATGCATTAAAACGTAAACAAACCAGTTCGCCAAAAATATTTAAGAACAAAAGACAAAACATCAGTGCAAATGAATTTAACAACAACAACGTTTCAATACTCAAATCAAAAAATAAAAACAACAACATAAAAAAAAACTCAAAAGAATTTCAACAACAACTTACCTACAAGCAAAAGTAACAACAATGCAAGCACATCCAGTAAAGCAGCACATACTTACAACAGTGATAATCAAAATAGATTTAGCACATTAAGCAATAGTTTCGAAGATGATGATAATGATCAAAGCGATGCAGAAAAAACTAAAGAAACTACTCCAAAACCTCCACCTATCTTCGTTCCTAATGTAGCAGATATTAGCGCTATGATTAAAAGTTTTTCAAGTGTCATTGAATCTAACTTGTTTAAATATAAATCCTTAAGAGACGGACAAATAAGAATTTCTGTCAATGATATCAAGTCATATAGAATGCTGGTCTCCTTTCTAAATGACAAAAAGGTTAATTTTCATACATATCAAGTGAAACAGGAAAGAGCCTATAGGGTTGTTGTTAAAAACTTACATCCTTCAGTAACAGATGCTGAAATAAAAAATGCAATTGAATCCTTAGGGCATAAAGTTAGAAACGTTTCTAATATAAGAAGTAGAGTAACAAAAGCATCGCTACCAATGTTCTTCGTCGACTTAGAACCAAATTCAAATAATAAAAACATTTATGAAATAAGAACTTTATGTAATGCTGTTGTTAATATAGTTCCGCCAAAGAAAACGAACGATATTGTTCAATGCCACCGTTGCCAGGAATTTGGCCATACAAAAACTTACTGTAAAAAAACAGTCAATTGTGTTAAATGTGGTTTAGGTCATCTTACTGCTGACTGCACCAAAGATGTTAATACACCTCCACGATGTGTTAACTGCTTGCAAAATCATCCAGCAAGCTACAAAGGCTGCATGGTATACAAGCACTTATTAAAAAACAGAGTTCATAGTCATACAAATATGAGGCGGAATATCCCCATTTATAGTCATAATAATGATGGTTTTCCTCAGTTAAGCAATCATAATGCTAGTCAAAATATGAATCAAAACAATATCTCCTACTCAGAAGTCGTTAAAAACTCTGAAGAAAACTCTCTCCGTAGATTGGAAAACCTAATTCAAAATCAGATAGAATTAACAAACAAACTGTTAAATATGATGACTGTTTTGATTGCTAAACTATGCAACTAAATTTAAATATTGCAATATGGAATGCTAACGGGCTTTCTAACCACATACAAGAAGTTGAATTATTTCTTAAACTACATTATATTGATATAATGTTAGTGTCTGAGACACATTTCACAAGTAGATCCTTTTTTAAAATAAGGGGATATGACTTAATCACAGCAAACCATCCTGATGACGTAGCTCACGCTGGCGCCGCAATACTAGTAAAATCTACCACCAAATATGAAGTTCTAGATGAAGTCAGAGAATCTTACATTCAAGCTGCGTGTATTAAAATAAAATGTGATCTTAGTGTCATATCTTTTTGTGCTATCTATTTTCCACCACGATTTTCCGTAAAAAACGAACAATTTAATAATTTCTTCAATAAATTGGGGCCAAAGTTTTTTGTTGCTGGAGACTTCAATGCTAAGCATCCGTGGTGGGGTTCGAGATTAATAAACCCTAAGGGTAGCGAGCTATACAAATGCATAACAAACAATAGTTTTTCTGTTTTATCTACGGGTAATCCAACATATTGGCCAACAGATCCTCGAAAAATTCCTGATCTCTTGGACTTTGCAGTCTACTGCGGGATTTCTAGACATTTATTAAACATAACCGATGTTGATGAGCTTACTTCTGATCACTCACCTTTAATTGTCAGTTTTACTACTACATTACAGTCACAGATAATTAATCATAGCATAATTAATAATAGAACTGACTTGTTATCGTTTGCAACTTTGATTGAACAAAACATTAACCTAAATGTTTCTTTAAAGTCACCAGAAGAAATAGAAACTGCAGTTGAAGACTTCAGTAGGGTAATCCACGAGGCAGGATACCAATCAACACCCCACTCTCGAACCCAAAACAGTCACGTTCAAGTTTTTATAACAACAGAGATTAGGCAGCTTTTGAGAGAAAAAAGAAGACTCAGGAGAATATGGCAAAATAGTCGAAATCCTCATGATAAGCAAGCTTTCAATAAAGCTGCTAAAGACCTGAAAAAGGCTCTCTATGATCTAAAGAACGATGAAATTGGCAACTTTCTCAGCAATCTTAACACAAGCAATACCAAAAATAATGAGTTTTCTTTGTGGAAGGCAACAAAGTTCTTAAAACGACCAACAAAAAGAAACGTACCAGTTAAAGACTCCAACAACACTTGGTGTAAAACTGACAAATCTAAGGCTGAAGCGTTCGCATGTCACCTGCAAAACACATTTCAACCCAACTCAAACACAAATTCCTGTTTAGGTGAAATTGTTAGTTTTTTGGATAGTCCTTGTCCTATGGATTTGCCGATAAAGCACGTAACTCCATTCGATGTCAAAGATGAAATCCAAAAGGTAAATTGCAAAAAATCTCCTGGCTTTGACGGCATAAATGGAAAAGTAGCACAAGCTTTGCCCAAAAAAGGTATTCTTTACTTAACATACATATATAATGCCATGCTAAGATTAAGTTACTTTCCTGCGCAATGGAAGTGCGCTGAGATTGTTATGGTAAACAAGCCTAACAAACCTGAAAATGTCGTAACATCATACCGACCTATAAGTCTACTGGTTTTATTCTCCAAAATATTTGAAAGAATATTTCTGAAAAGATTATTACCAGTTCTAGAGAAATTCAACGTCATTCCTGAATACCAGATTGGTTTCAGGAGTAAACATGGTACTCCAGAGCAATGTCATCGTGTCATTGCTCTTATAAGAGACACATTGGAAACTAAAAAATATTGCTCAGGAGTATTCTTAGATGTAAAGCAAGCCTTTGATAAAGTATGGCACATAGGGTTAAATTACAAATTAAAAAAACTACTTCCAACTCCGTTTTACCTACTTTTAAAGTCATATTTAACAGGCAGAAGCTTCTATGTGAAAGTAAACTACGAGTTCTCAAAAATTTGCGAAATTAATGCGGGTGTTCCTCAAGGTAGCGTGCTCGGACCAATACTGTATACGATATTTACGTCAGATATGCCAACAAGTGAAAATGTCCTAATTGCAACTTACGCAGATGATACTGCCATTTTATCATCTGACAAGTGCCTAAGTAACGCATCAGTCTTACTACAAAGGCAACTCAATGAAGTAGAAACATGGTTAACAAAATGGAATATAAGAGTCAATGCTGAGAAATCTATTCATGTAACGTTTACATTACGACGTGGGAATTGTCCTGAAGTTAGTCTAAATGGCGATCCAATCCCTCAAAGCGATTGCGTCAAATATTTGGGAATGCACATTGACAGGAGGTTAACCTGGAAGTCACATATCAAGGCTAAAAAACAACAACTGAATATAAAAACAAAACGCCTATATTGGTTACTAGGACCTAAATCAAAATTAAACATAAGAAACAAAGTAACTATCTACAAAACAATTCTTAAACCTGTTTGGACTTATGGAGTTCAACTGTGGGGGACAGCCAGCAATTCAAACATTGAAATCCTGCAAAGGTACCAGTCAAAAACATTGAGATCGATTTTAAATGCGCCTTGGTTTGTTTCAAACAACACGATTCACCACGATCTTTCCGTGCCAAAAGTTACTGATGAAATAAAAAGATTCAGCGAAAAGTACTTAGAGCGATTAAGTCATCACAGCAATCCTCTAGCGATAGCTCTTCTAGACGACACTAATGAAATTAGACGACTTAAGAGACATCATATCCTGGATTTGCCATTCAGGAAATAAACTCTTAAAATCCAACAAAATATGTAAACTAATTTTAAGTTAAAAACAATCATCATTTTACAGTAAACATTAGTATATAATAGCTTGAATAAGAATTTGTCAATTCAATTTAATTTTGTATGTTTGTTGTTGCACTCAATGGAGTTCAACAATTAAAGTTATTTTTACTTATTATATCAAATTTACTTATTATCCTTGAGTGGATAGATTGTAAATAAAAGAATTAATAAAAAAAAAAAAAAAAAAATTTTGTTTTCAGTTTAAAGTTCAGTGACTTGCTGCTGTAAGCGATTTTTGACGAACAGATCTTTTCAATTGCTGCTTAGGTAGTAATGTTTGAGGATTAGATGTTGCTGTAGTATTCTTCGATACTCGTGTTGTATATTATCATTATTTAGTTGTCTTTAAATGTATTCGTATTGTAATTTCCTCTCCTGTGAAATTAATAAAGTCGCCGTTTTGATCAACCACGCGAAAAGCTAGTGAACTTATCTCTCTGGAGTTTACTGGCAAATAAATAAGATTTTTGGGAATCTCAACTATTTTATATCCGGTACATTAATCGGAAATTCATGTAGTGTATGAGCTTTAGAATTATTCATATAAGTATTAACCACAATACTGCTTTCAATCCTCAAGAGATTCACCTTAAAGATATTCAGTGGAAGATCAGAGTAATGTTCTTTGTTTTTTGCGTTAATATTCTGCTATTGAATCCTAAAAGTCTACCTATTGTATTTTCTTTATTAAAATATATTGGTTCTTTAGAGCTGCTGACTTTAACTTGCATTGTATTGTTATTAGCTTCAATCAACATTTTGTTTTCTGGTCTATATCATTTGTATTGTTCTTCCATATAGTCAACTCTATCATTTAATTCATAAGATCCGATCGGTATTTCAATTACAAGTTCACCGATATGAAATATATTGTTGTAGACATCCACATTTGGGATACTGTTGTATGAATGAAAATCAGTTAGAGCACATTCATAGGTTCCGTTTAAATCAATAGGAGGAAAAAAATTAGCAGATAGCTCTGATGAATTGGAGCTCAGAGTCAATGTTATTGACATTGTGACTGTTTGATTCTAAATAAATGAGTTTAAACACACAGTATGATTTATAAGAATCACTTTCGTATTTATTGTTTATTTACTTATTTTAAACTAAATTAAATATTGGTGCCATTGTTGTTGTTGTTGTTTATTTATTGTATTCTTTCATTTACAATATCTCATCTTTGCTTATCCAAGAATTGTGCTCATTACCAAAGCCCAGCCACTTAACAAACACTTTCTGTCCTTTAGTTTTGAGAAGAATTTCAACTAGGTATGTATTTGGATATCTGGTTTTTGAAAGTTCTTCTTCATAGAATCCACCTTTAATAGGATTTCCGCGATAGTCTTCTAATGTATATGTTGTAGGATATGTGTTTTGTACTCTTTTAATTGTAAAGATTTCTGTTGTCCAATTCGGAGTATAACCTTTTTCAAAAATGTTTTTATATTTGCTTATGCGTATATGATCTCCTGCATTATATTTTGACATCTTATACACCTTTAAATGACTGTATACTGTTTTTAAAAGCTGTTTTTCATTTGTTGAATTTACTTTAATCGGTGACATTTTAATGGTGCGATGAATTTTTCTATTGTATGCATCAAGTAAATCTCTATACATATCAATCCAATTATATGAACCATTTAAGCTAAATTCTTTCTTTTAATGTTGAATCGTTCTACTATTGAGGCTTTCATAGTGCTATATGTTGAGTAGTGATTAATATTGTATTTATTCATCAACTGATTGAAATGTTTATTGAAAAATTCTTTACCATCGTCTGTTTGCAAGTTTTTCAGTATCCATTGCCTGGGTTGTTTCAAATGCATTCTTTCTTCTCAAAGGTACTGCCCAAGCAGTACTACTACTTGGTGCACTTTCAGCTATTGATACGAACATGTAATTTTCTATTCTATAAATTTTTTCTCGTAACTCTTCAATTTCCATATCAAAAAGTGATTTATTATCATCCATTTTCTTATTGATATCCTGCAGGTGAGCATTAAGATTTTCTAACTGGAAAGCTACTTCTTGTTGCTGTTTTTAGTTCAGTTTGCAGAAACAATTTACTGACAACATCGTTTTCCTCCAGAGCGTTTGCAACATTTTTGATTCTCTTCTATTGGACATCAATGTTTTTGTTCGTATTCATAAAGAAGCCCAACAACTTAGGTGCATTTTTGGTTGAAATTACTTCACTTCTATCGTGAATGCCCAAATTTATCAAAGGACATGTTTTATAAAAAAAATCTATTTATGTATATAGTTTATACAATTATATTAGCTTCACGTAGTTCTTCAATAATTGAGACAATTTCGTTGTTGTGATTAGTATGGCCTGCAGACTGTCAAGCAGTTGTCTAAGTTGATCTACCAACTCGTTTGGATCATCCCAGTATATATAGTTTAGATTATGAGGGTTAAACTGCATCAAACCCCTTCCTAAATAATTAGCTTTTGTTACATCTGATGAGCTTTTATGATTTTCTCCTTTGAAAAGTTTTCCAATAATATGTTTGTACATATGGGCTTTGCTCCCTTTGATATGACCATCAGACTTATAGTCTCTCTTGTGAGCATTGGTAGTAAGTAATATTTTCTTTATAGATTTCAAGCTCGAATTTGTCAGTTTTTTGGTGTTTTATGAAACATTAAAGAAAACAGTCCTGGCGTGAGAGCCCATATTTATGCACCAACCTGTATCTTATCTTGATTTAACTCGATGGTGCTATTACCAAATCTCCATTGGTTTTTATTGTCTTTATGTGGACCATAGTTAGTATCTAGTTCGTTTCTCGATTGTAATAGTGATAAGTCAGGATAACTTTCTTCATTATTCGAATTTTGTGAGTAAAAGTCATCTTCATCATAATTACTGCTACTTTTACTATTCGATTGTTTAAACATTGATTCTTCAATTAGTTTCTTGGGCGTACTCGTTTCCAATTTTATTGTTGAATTCTGAGGATGAAAACTTTCATTGTCATCAATTCCAGTTTCCTTATCACTCGGTTCTTTTTTAACCGGTTTACCAACGTATTTAGAGCTATTGACAAATTCTTTTAAAGGTTCTGTGATAGGCTTGAATGTATCTCTTAATTGTTCATGTGTATTTATTTCACCAGTTTTTATACTTCGAAGCTTTTTCTTCAAGATATTTCTTGTAGTCACCAAGTCTTTGAGAATTTTTTCATTCATTTTAGTTATCAGGTTAGTTCAATAGGAAGCAGATCAGTTTATTAGATCAGCTCATCAGGTATCAGATCAGCTTATCAGGTACCAGATCAACTTATCAGGTCAGCTTATCAGGTATCAGATCAGCTTATCATGTCAGTTTAACAGGTATCAGATCAGTTTATCAGGTATCAGATCAGCTTATCAGGTTAGTTTAACAGGTATCAGATCAGCTTATCTGATCAGTTACAATAATCACATGTATAAAGTTTGAAGTCAGATTAAATACTGAAGGGTGCATTAGATGAACAGCAAATTATATTATGATGAAGTAATCTATAACGACACAAGTAAAATGAATGATGGGTGTTGAAGCAAAGAAGAGGAATACAGTGAAAAGACCATCACTTCTAATTCGTATAAATGACAAAAAACTGTTTCACAAACAATTAAATCAGCAACAAAGATATTGAAGAAGGAAAAACCACAAGATATTAATTCAGCCATTAAGATTGCTCGTAAAGCTATCAGTAAATCTCTTAAGGGGAAAAAAGCTCGTGTTGTAACACCACGCATTATAAATGTCCCAAAAATTTGTGGTTTTTTGCTCATAATACCGATTCTAACTGCTCTAAACGCACTTGGTAGTCTAGCAACTGGAGGTGCCGTTATAGCTAAAGCTGTAAATGCAACAAAGAATGCAAAAAAACAACTTGAGGAAGCCACCAGACACAACAAAGCAATAAAGTCAATTGCGGTGGGAGATGGACTATATCGTAAACCATATAAAAACGGTTATGGACTAGTTTGTAAAGATCAATCAAAAAAATTTTAGACATGCTACCCAACAGACCATTATCAGAATTTAATCTGAGAAAATTTTCAAAATATATTCCACACTTCAGAGGAGGTTTTATGTTGGATTCGCTACCAAATTGATCAAAGACTGTAGAGTGTAGAATAATCAATTTGGATTTATCAACAGGCCCAGGTACTCATTGGGTAGCATACTGTAAAACCAAGAATGAAAAACAATATTTCGACAGCTTTGGAAATTTACAACCTCCTCTAGAATTAATCAAATATTTGAATACAACTAGAACCAATATCAAAACTTTAATACATATAATTGTGGCCACTTATGTTTGAAATTTCTTTATGAGATAACCAAAGATATTAAATAAAACACAATCATATATATTTTAAAACATTTTATTTTTTATTATTATTTTTTTTTTCTTGTTAATTAGAAAATATATGCACATAACATTTTTTTTACTGCCAAACGTGGTACTGGGAGTTTGGTATCAAAAACTCATTCATCTCACTATCCAGGATAAGGTTTCGCTCTCCTTTTCTTTGTAGTCGATATTTACCACTTGAAAGATCATCTAATTCGACATTTGTTAAAATGTTATATCTGTTTGGGAGAAACATTATATGGTTTTCCAGTTCAAGTTGAACTGTTTCCCCATACTTTGTTGTTACTCGCTTTGCACGTACGATGGTGTATTTGAATGGTTCATCTAAATCCTTTATATGGATTAAGGATCTTGTATTACAGGAATTGAATTTGCTTATTAAACTCATTGCGCTATAAATGTTTCAGAACTTATAAGTTTGAGCTTAAATTTCGAATTAATCTCGATATAAGCTTTCTAGACTTTAAGAAGTTTAACTGAAAATTATTAAGCAATGAAATTAGATTTGTGTGTGTGTGTGTGTGTGTGTGTGTGGGAGAGAGAGGGAGCAAAAGACGTAAAGATTAATAATAAAACCTCATGTTAGAAAAAGATATAGAGATACTAATATACATTTTTGAGTCCTTTACTCTAAAATTTGAATTTGTTCTTGGAGTGGAACGCAGATCTAGTTTTATAAATTATATAAAATTACTCTTACAACTTGTTCGTTGAAAACAATTATTAGTAGAGAACTGACATTCAAAAAGATCGGAAGTAAATTTTGGTAATAGTATAAAATATTCCATAAAAATCATGAGTGATATTAGAAACAAGCTCGCACAATTCTTAGTTGAATTTGAGGGATGTCAACTATACGAACACATGGAAATGGTGAAAATGTTTCTCGATATGTTGAATGAAAATGATGATTTTGGTACTCATTGGTCACTTTAAGTCTTATCCATGGAGCCATCCAGATTCTGAGGAAGGGCCAGATACCTGTCGGTGCTCTAAATAATAAATCACAACTAAATAATAAATCACAAAACAAAATAAAACAAATTCTGAATGTTT
The DNA here is from genome assembly GCA_963675445.1 of Linnaemya vulpina. Classification (NCBI taxonomy): domain Eukaryota; kingdom Metazoa; phylum Arthropoda; class Insecta; order Diptera; family Tachinidae; genus Linnaemya; species Linnaemya vulpina. Next base: position 45,665,897 of record OY776276.1, read on the forward strand.
TTCATATCATATATATTTGTACAATTTTTGTTTATTTCTCTTAACAATACAACATTTTTTTTTACTTATTAATAGATTTCACTACTTAAATATATATAAAAATTATTACTTAAAAATAGGGATACAATTATTGCATTGCTTCTTCCTCTTCTAGTCTTGAAATTTCCCACAGTAGCATGTCAAGTTCATAATCGGGATTAGTTTCCTCGATTCGAAAATGATACCATGCATATGTACTCATCTTATCACTTCTTATTTTTCTTTTATTGTCGGCATAATTTAACACTACTTTATTTATTTCATTTGTATAAATTTGATGAACTTTTGATTTAAATATTAACATGTCATCATATACAGTAGACTTATTAAATAAACAGTTTCTATAAGAAGTTGTGCCGTACTTATCAAGAATGCATTTCTTTACCCCTTTCGATTTTTTAATATCATTTTCATACTGCACACTAAAGGAATACATCTTTGATCTCAATCCTACAAACTCCTTCATTATTTTTCCACAATTCTCATCCTTCATCATACCCAACACCTTTTTGTTTACTAGAGGGAAACCATATATATTGTTTTTTGGGTAATCAGACGTATCAAACTTATGGACGACGTCAGTTTTTATGTCAGCGTAAAAGTCTTCTGTTTTTACTGTGTAAATGAAAGAGTCAGTATCCACATAATTCAGTGATAAGTTCGACTTGAATTTGGGTTGCATGTACCCATAATGGAAATCATACATTTTCCATTTAGAAAGCTCTAATACACAAAATCCTAAATATATAGGTTTATTGTAATAGGTTTTCACTCTATTCATTTCAATCGCTACCATATTCTCAGAAAATATTGACAAACTATGAAAATTAGGTTTAGATATCCAATCTTGAGCTCCTAAATTATTACAGTTTGTCCTATTCCAGTTCGTAACTATTCGTACATCTTTTCTCTTTTCCACATTCTCCATAGTTTTACCATATACTGCATTATTTAGTAATTTGAAGAAATTTTTCTCCAATGCGTTTTTTGCAGTTGCTCTATGTTTGGTGTTTAAGTCTATATAACTTTTCAACCAGGTTGATTGTTTATAAGTGAGAATCCGATGCACTTTCTTTAGAACTAGACCATACTTCAAACATTGTTTGAGAACTCTATAGTGTATGACGTATGTTTGTTTTGTGGAAAAATCTGCAATTAATTTAGTGTGCTTTGTTTGCTGAATTTTTTTGTTTTCCGGACAGAAAGGAAGGTCATTGTGAGAGTCATGCAAATGAGAAGGATAGTCTAAAGTAACTTCATAGACATATCCATCACTTGAACTATCATCTATGGTTTTAGGATCCAGATTTAGCTCTTCAGCTGATAGCCATCTGAATCCGCCATAAGGTAGATACTCAGACATAGCCCAACCGTAGAGGTTATTTGCGTCTAAATACATAATAAATTCTGAGGGCTTCTCTCTATCGAACTCAGGTAAATATTTGTTGTTAGCCTTTGAATATCGGTTACTGCATTGTACAAGTCCACCACGTATTCCTTTCTTGAAGAAATTGTACATACATATGTCCGTCGAAAGCTCCAGTTCTATATTTGGAGATACAGGACTATCTGGTCCAGTGTAATATGGACATGGATCTAGGTGATAGATACTCTTACAAACCTTTCTAAAATTTTCAAATATATCTGCAAGTAAGAGTATGTCCGTTTTTAAATAAACTTCCATATAATCTTGCAAGGTTTTGCAGCTGAAAGCGTTCCAAACTTCTTTCGCATGCTCATAGTCTTCAGTCGAACACTCGTTATTATTGAGGTGATTGAAGAAATCTTCCCTTGGTGGAAGCTGACCTAACTTCAATTTTTCAAAAGAATTTAGGAAATCATAAGGAAAAACGACTTTCCTTCTCACAAGATCAAACTCTTTTTTTGTTTTAAATTGTGTTTTAATGATGTGAAAGTCTTGCTCTGAAAGATTATTAGCTAAAGATTCTAAGCTTTCAGGCATAAAGCGAATTGTGTCCAAAAATCTAAGTTCAAGGTTGTAGTTGTCGATCATTTTTGAAAATCTAGATAGTGATATGTATAATTCTTTATTGAGCGGAAGGACTTTTATATTGTCAGATTTTTTACCCAACTCTTTAACATAAAGATGGGAATCATAAGATGAATAATTGTGGAAATAGATCGGTATAAATTAAGGAATTTTAAATTGCATATATTATGAGCAGCTCCTCTAAATTTACCACTTATGCGGCAGTAATCTCTCACTCTATCATTGCCTAGATATTTATGACAAATGTGACAATTTATCGCATTTCGAAAATTAAAATTTTCGAAAGGAGATAAATCATCCATTCGGTTCTTGTTTTTCAAATAATCATTGTAAATATTTTCGCAATCGCTAATTATACAATCTACAAACTTTTCGCCTGCATCTTCTCCCGTATATATTTTTAACTTATCTAACTTATCATTATGCTTACATTTAATATAATAACTAAAAGCACAACGAATGTGCTTTTTGCTATACCTACTTTTGTCACTTACTCTAATACTAGTATCCTGCAATACGCATTCAAAATCTGCATATACAACAAATGGTACATCCAACTGTCGTTGATGGTCCTTGAAGCATAATGTTGACTTGTCCTCTGATGGAAGCTCAGACACAATTTGCCCACATTCCAATTTCTGTTGCTCCATAGTCCTACCAATGTGGCTATATTGCAGACAGCTGTTGCAAAACATCAGTTTTTTGCAGTGTTTCGTGGTCTGGTGTTTTAAAAGTCTGTGGAAGGAAAATAGATATAAATTTGCAATCAATGTATTTATATGTGCATTGGTGTATATGTATATTTCTTGACTTACTTTGATATTTGTTTAATAAAAATATAGTGATGGTATCCTTCAGCATTTTCTAAAACTAATAAATTTACATGTCTATGTTTTTCTTTCTTGGTGTTGTCGTACGGTCCAACAATTTCATTGCATTCATTGCTATATCCGAATACATTAACGCTAATATCAGGATTGCGTTCTTCAAATGTCTTAATACTTTTTAATGCTAACGGGAACTTTAAATTTGTAAAATCAATTTCAATCCCGTTTTGCAAATGAATAATATCAGCGCTAATGTCTGCAATATTGTATGAGCTGCACCGTAGTCTGGGTTTAATATCAGATGTATCCAGTGCAGATATAATGGACCATTTAAAACAATAAATGTCATTGTTTTCAACATTTATACATGCCATTTTACTTTTTAGTTTCTCTGGCGTACTACTCCCACTTGATCCTCTCTCCAAAGCAGACTTATTTACTGCAACTTTAAGACGAACAATTCTAATTAGAGTCCAGCCTAAATCCCGCTCTTGAAACTCGGAAACTTTGTTGTGGATTTCTTGCAATTGTTTTGTTATCATTTCCTCAACATCATCTGCAAAGCACAAAAGATCCATTTTCGCTCTATGTGAAATAGTACACAATTCCATATTATAACCAACAATTTTAATATACTCCCCAATGAGAGTAATATTAAACTTAATAATATTATGCACAGCTATACTATTTTGAAGTCTTTCCTTGATGATAGGTCTATTTTCCTTTATAGCATCTTCAAATAACAGGCAGTCTTTACTTATTGGAATTCCAAATGTTGTAATATTATTTTTAAAAGCACTATTTATTATATAATATTTGCATTCATTTGGAGCTTGAGAGAGTAGATCATCCGCAGAATTTGAGATATCCATTTCTACTTCATCATTTTGTGTATTTGCCTGATCATGTGGAATACCTTGACTTATATCCATGTCTTGAGGAGGATTATCTACGGGCAAATAGCTTTGGTAATAATTAGGCATATTATTTTGCTGCAATTATTACGCTATATTCAATGCGATATGGAATTTCCATAGGTGCTGTGAATTGGTTGGTTGACACTGGATACGCATACAAAGGATACGCTGGAACCTGCACTGGATACTGATACTGCACGGGATAGTGATATAGCAAATTGTTGTGGACCATTGGGTTATAGGGTTGTATGGAATGATATACATCTTGGGGTTCTACGGACTGCTGGACATTTTGGGGTTGTACGGACTGCTGCACACCTTGGGGTTGAACATGACTTTTGCAATGTTCTAAATAGCACTTTTGGTATCTGTATTGCTTATTACAGATATTACAACGAAAAACTGAAGAACTCATATTTTTTATATTTTTTTTTTATATATATTTATTGAAATTCACTTATATACTGTTTGAAGTATGTAACATTAAAAAATTTATATTTTTTAAAACACAAGGAGTTTTGAAGCATTCACGACTTATTGGTTTTAGATACAAAAATGTACTGACTTTAGTCCTAACAAAGTTGATTTATATTAATTTGCGAAAATGTTTAGTATGGTCTAGTACGCTACATTTCAACAAAGTAGTTTTCAGTATTTGTGTAGTTAGTACGTTGTAGCTACAAAAATCGTTGGTTGCAAAATTTTAATAAAGTAGTTTTAGAAGTACAGCGGGTATATGAGATGGAACTTATGCATGCCTCTACAATACAAAATGTTTAAGGGAATGAAACTGCTACGTAGACAATATTAATGTAAACAAACATACGTAGACATGCTTATGCACGTAGAGACGTTCCAAAATTTTGTGGCAAAAGAAACTGCTACGTAGACAATATTTATGTAAACAAAAATTTTGATAAGTGATATCTACAGAGTACAGAGACATGCTTGTACATGCAGATACGTTACAAAGTTTTGAACGGAATGTGATATATACAGAGTACAGGGACATGCTTATGCATGCCTCTACGATACAAAATGTTTACGGGAATGAAACTGCTACGTAGACCATAGTTATGTAAACAAACATTTTGATAAGTGATATATATATATATATATATATATATATATATATATAGAGTATAGGGACATGCTTATGCATGCCTTATCTACAGAGTACAGAGACATACTTGTGCATGCAGATACGTTACAAAGTTTTGAACGGAATGTGATATATACAGAGTACAGGGACATGCTTATGCATGCCTCTACGATACAAAATGTTTACGGGAATGAAACTGCTACGTAGACCATAGTTATGTAAACAAACATTTTGATAAGTGATATATATATATATAGAGTATAGGGACACGCTTATGCATGCCTCTACGATACAAAATGTTTACGGGAATGAAACTGCTAAGTGGACAATATATATGTAAACAAAAATTATGATATGTGATATACACACGATACGCAGGCATGCTTATGCATGCAGATACGTCACAAAATTTAGTAGCAAAAGAAACTGCTACGTGGACAAAACATTGTGGTATCTAATAAACTACAAAATTTTTGTAGCTTCACAAGTTTTCATAGCAAAATTATCAAATTTTGAAGTTGAGCTTTTATTTGTACAATGAAGCCCTTCTGGTCACACCATTATATCGGAGACTCCAGCGGCATCACCTAAAGGAGTATCGCAAGAGAGCAATGCAGGAAGAATTTGATGGATATCTTGAAGGAGATGAGGAGCTTCTCCTAGATATGTCATCACAACAAACTTCATCTAACGCACTCCAAAAAATAGATGAAGAATATGAAGAGATGCTGACAGGTGACGATGACCTATTTTTGAGCATCAATACTCAGCCTCCCGAAGCTGAATCCAATAGAAGTGAGGTAACCAACAAACCACACATAGAAATATTGGAAGTCCAAATGCTCCCAAATATTGATGTCCCAATGTTTCTTGCATTGTACGAAGATACCAACGATCAATTGTTGGTAGAGGCAGCTGACGCAGTGGAGGCAGCTTTGTATTAAAAAATATATGTAAATGTATGTATAAATATTATAAAAATAAAAACCATGCACATATATATGTATGTATGTTTAAAACACGGCCTTTTTATTTCAAAAAATATGTACTTATTTTTGTACAGCAGGAAAGCAAAAGTGAACTGTCGTACAGTCACACGAATCGTCAGACACACACACACAGCCTGTCTGACAGGCAGACATTCCAACCGCCACTCAGAACACAAAAAACACACACACTTAAACATAGCATAAATATTCATATTCTACAAAATACAGAAATCGCACCACCATCCAGATCCCCAAATAAAATCCATCGATGATCGTCATGTATAAAATAAACAAAACATCAGTTTCAATATTTATGCAATAGTAAATTTTTTTTTCTCAACGTCTTCAAGATCAGAATAATCAAATTATTCCCCCAGACTCAAGCATTGCAAACAAAAAAGAAATAACTGAATTGCTGGACAAAATGTCTTAAGTAAACACACACCAAAATTAAAAACAAACAAAAAATAAAAGAAGAAATCTCACTCCAGCAAGAAGAAACGAACCACAAACATTAAGGCCATCCATATATAACTACAACACTTTTGAAATAGTGTAATTCCTAAAAAAATGTTCTAATGTTCCTAAAAATTTCTTATTTTCTATTAGGGTATAGCACACATAGACAGACAGAATTCCTACGCTCACATATGGACAGACACAAATTCCCACGCTCACATACCGAAGGACATGTATTCCCAAGGTCACATATGGACAGACACAAATTCCCACGCTCACATACCGACGGACATGTATTCTTAAGGTCACATATGGACTGCCACAAATTCCCACGCTCACATACCGACGGATATGTATTCCCAAGCTCACATACGGACGGACATGTATTCTCAAGGTCACATATGGACAGACGCAAATTCCCACGCCTACCCCAACATTATAAAAAAACAACAATGTGAACCCCTATTTAACCGTGGAAAATACACACACACACACATTAAAGTATCAAATTACTAAAAAAAAACCAATTAACATAAATTTTTCAATTAAAATTGAAAAATTTTAAATCTAATTGCTGAAATTTTAGAATTTTAATTGTCCTGGCACATACAGTATCCTACTACTTTTACCTAATAAAAAGTATGAAATTCCTATTTTAAAAGTCATATCAGAGGGAGAGGACTTAGTGCAGACTTTAAATAATAAAGAAGAACAAGAGATAGCAAGAAATGGATTAACTACGGTTATTGATAACCATTTAAATAAAATTCAATTAACAAACAGAAATAAGTTTATATTAGATAAAGCTAAGAAAGCTACTAATTTCTTAAGGGAAAATAAAGATATACTTATTGTATATGCGGATAAGGGTAATGTAACTGTAGCCATTAGTAAATAGGATTATGTTTTAAGAATCAATAGTATTGTAGGAGATATTACAAATTATAATTTAATTAATAGAGATCCAACAACCAAATACCAAAAAATCAATAATGATATAGTTGAAGAATTATTTAAGAAAGATATTATAACATCTAATAATAAGAATAGGCAAAAACAAATCCTGCAGTTGCTCCTCGTATATATGGATTACCAAAAATTTATAAAGAAAATTTTCCTTTAAGACCTATATGTTCTTTTATTAATTCACCTTCATATGAACTATGCAGTATATTACAAATATTTTAAAAAATATTACTAAGGATTCTAAATATAATATCAAAAATTCAATAGAATTTGTGAATAAAATTAGGAGCCAACATATATCTGATAATGAAAGCTTGATTTCTTTTGATGCAGTTCCCCTATTTCTAAGTGTACCTATTGATTTTGCAATTTATACAATTGAAAACAAATGGTAAATGATAACAAGGTATACAAGAATTGACAAACGTTTATTTTTCCGTATTTTAATATTTTGTATAGAAGATAATAGATATTTTCAATATAATAGCAATATATATATATATATATATATATATATATATATATATATATATATATAGCTTAATCTTGTGACAAGAGAGGATAAATACTCCATACCTATTATTGACGATGTGTTAGATAGATTGAGACGAGCGAATTACTTTACTACATTGCACTTGACTAACGGATTCTACCAAATAGAGGTGGATGAAAATGATGAAGAAAAAAACGGCATTTTCTACTAACGACAGTCACTAAGAATTTAAGCGTATGCCATTTGGGCTAAAAAATGCCCCAGCATCATTCCAAAAAATGATGAATAATGTGCTTAGAAAATATACATATTAACAAAATATGTGTCATATATATGGATGATTTTCGGTACATCCCTTCAGGAGCATATAGATAATTTGACAAAGGTATTCCAAATATTGAAGGAAGCTTATTTAGAAAGTATCACTAAATAAAAGTGAGTTTTTGAAATCAGAAACAAATTTCCTGGGTCACATTGTGGCATCAGATGGAATAAAGGCAGATCCTAAAAAAATAGAGTGTATAAAAAATTTTCCTATTCCGAGAACATTAAAAAAACTCCAAGCATTTCTGGGATTGAGCGGATATTACAGGAAGTTTATCCCAGACTATTCCAAAATAGCAAACTCTTTAACTCTGACTCTAAAAAAAGACGGGCAGATCAACAAAAATGACACCGATTACAGAAAGTCTTTTGAGAAATTGCGAATGATATTAACTTCAGATATGGTATTGCGATATCCTGCTCTTAAAGAGGATTTTACGCTTACAACAGACGCTAGCAACTTTGCATTAGGTGCTGTGCTGTCTCAGAAAAATGGTCCTATAGCCTTTGCTTCGAGAACTCTTAATAAACACGAAACCAATTACAGTGTAATAGAGAAAGAACTACTGGGAATTGTTTGGGCTTGTGGTTAATACAGATATTATTTTTATAGAAGAAAGTTTAAATTGTATACAGATTTTGAAAGAGCCAAATTCCAAGATGATTCGGTGGAAAATCAAGCTCAACAAATATGAGTTTGATATAGAGCACGTATAGAGAAAAACAATAAAGTCGCGGATGCTGTAAAGAAATGTGCAGAATTGAATATATTTCAATGTAACACATGCAAAAAAAAAACGTATAAAAGGAAAAAAGATTTGAATCAGCACGTAAAGTATAAGCATGGTTTAAAAATTTTTCAGTGTCAACTTTGCAATGGTAATTTTGAGAACAAGGTAGGTTTAAAGAGACATTTCCAAGGAATACACAAAAGAGAAAAACTGGATTATAAAATTGTGGATAGAAATACTGTTCAACACAGCTCTCAAGATGATGGATTAGATCATATTGGGATAACAGAAAGACCTTTACAGTTTGCAAATATATAAATCCTAATTCAAAGGCAGGAAAAAGATTCATTTGAAGAAAAGCTTCAATTCGGTAAAAAGTTATATAAATTCGAAGTCAACTCAAATAACTACAGAATAATTTTGAAAGAAATAATCAGAATAATTGAAAAGGAACAACATATAGTTATATATTGTGATATTGAAGAATTATACGATATGATTCAGAATCGGGTTATTGGATTAAGGAATACAAAGAAGTTGAGGATATGTTGAACTTATACACTACTACAGAATGTAGAAAAAGAAAAATTTTTAGAAATTATTATGAGGCATCATAAGTATAAAAATAATCACCCTGGAATTGACAAAACATATTACGAATTGAAAAGAAAATATTATTACCCAAACAAAAAATTGATTCTGGATAATGAATCCGGCTTTAATTCGGCAATGTTTAAGGATTTTTACTACTCCTTACCGTCACAAATTTAATTCAGATGTTAAGCGATTTCATAGTAGGCTGAATGAGAATATCGGGATCTTGAAAAAAAAGAGAAGAAACATCTGAAGTGGTAGAAGGTAATGCACATAGTGTAGTTAAACAATCCAATGATCAGATTCAAATAGATAAACGTTTTGATGAACAATTGACTAAATTGTCTAAAATATACGACATGGCGAACAAAAATCTTTATTATGAGTATGTGACAATTAATAATCAAACCAAACGGGATGAATTGGAGATTCAAAACGCAGTGATTTCATTTCAGATAGAAAAACTAGAAAGAATAATTGACAAGGTTGAGGGAATACTTTGGACACCAAGCTTGGGGCTCCTGAGCCAGAATATTTTGACAGATGAAGAAATAGAAGAACATGACATAACTTTTGAAAAACTACAAAATATTAGAATGACTGTAGCGACAAGTAAAAGAAACATCCTTTTTATTATCCAAATCTCTCAATTAAGTAATGAATTTTATTAAATCTTGTTTGTCCAAACAATTCCAAACAAGCGAAGGAATACAAACGTATATTACAAAAGATAATGTTGTCTACTATAAAACTAATTATAAGAAAAATTTTACAATGATAAAAGATAACCGTATTAAAAATGTATTGAATTATAAAAAATGGAATGTAATTATCGAAAAGATTTGTTTACAAATGTCATAGAAGTATATTCTAATTTAATTTTTGCCATAAAAATGAACAATATATATATATATATATATATATATATATATATATATATGTATATATATATATATATATATATATATACATAAATATATATCTCCAATAATAGCAGATATAGTAATGGAGGAATTATTATACAAATCAATTCAAAAACTTAATATAAAACCTAAAATAGTGACAAAATATGTAGATGATTTATTTTGCATTATTCATAAATCGGAGATAGATGATATGTTATCAGCATTGAATAATTTTAATTCGAACATTAAATTTACTGATGAAAAGGAAAATGACTTTAGACTTCCTTATTTAGATACTTTAGCTACTAGGAGAGGTAATAAATTATTACCTAGATTGGTTCCAGAAACCTACTGCTCCGGGGAGAATGATTAATTACTATTCAAAACATGGTAGACACATTATTATAAACACAGCTAAAAATTTTATAGAAAGGGTACTAAATATAAGTGACAAACAATTTCACTACAGCAATAAAAAGAAGGTTATAAATATATTAGAAAATAACAATTTTCCTAATCATATTATAAATAAATTAATATCACAATATAGAAATAGAAGAACAGAAAATACTAATATTAATACAGAACAAAAACTATTTAAATCTTTAACATACATACCAGGAATATCAGAAAGGTTGACAAAATCTAAAGTTTACGATACAGGTAAATATAGAATAGCTCATAGAACGCACAGTACATTAAACAGACTATTTAGTAAAAATAAAGATATAATTTAAAAAGAGGATAGATCAAATTTAGTATATAAAATACCATGCAAAGGTAATGATATAGAGAATTGTAATAAAGTGTACATAGGTACGACCAAGAATAAATTAAAGACTAGGATAGCAGGTCACAAATCAGATCAAAAATATAGGGATATAAATTCACGAAAAACAACTTTATCCTCCCATTGTTCTAAATCATATCATTTTCCAGATTTTGAAAATGTTTCAATATTAAATACAGAAAATAAACGAAAACAAACGTCGATTAATGTTAGAAATAATAAACGTACCTTCATCACACAGAATAAATTTTAAAATAGGTACAGAAAAATTAGCACAGAATTATAGACTTTTAGTAAGTAAGAATTGCAGATTTACATAATATAATTGTTAATATTAACTCTTATTTGCTAGGGATAGTTTATTGTATTATTGTTAATATATATTAACTTATACTAAATGTTAAAATTATTGCCTATGTGTATGTAGGTGTATATACATGTATATGTGTGTGGATTTATATGTAGTTATATATGTACATGTATTTGTATGTGTATGTATGTGTGTGTATATGTATGTATATGTGTGTATGTATATATGTATGTATATGTGTATATGTATGTATGCATGTGTATGTATGTATGTATATATGGATATGTATGTATATATATATATATATATATATATATATATATTTGTTACAAAAATGTTCGTTATAATTTGTTAATGTTGAAAAAATATTTTATGTGTTATTGAATTTGAAAAACAAATATAGTGAGTAGTTTTTTATGTCATGCTTCAAAACCGTTTGTCTATAAAATATTAATAATTTTTATTTCCTGAAGATGTTAACAAGCTGTTAACGAAATATCGAATAAAAATTATACCAAATATAATTTGATAAAAAACGACCATAAGCTTGATTAATATTATTATATATATATATATATATATATATATATATATATAATGTATACATATATATATATATATATATATATATATACAACTACAGCAGCAATTTAAAAAAAAATTTCATGCGCAGCTTGAACAACAGCACGTACAACTACAGCAATAAGTACAACAATGGGACGAGATATTGACCCTTTAAAATTTTTGGGTCTGATCCATGATTTTGATGGTCGCAAAGAGGAACTTTACCCTTTCATGGAAGGCATCGGCAACGTGGTAGCTGCAATGGATGGGTATAATCCCACATCGCAAAGGCTAAAATTGTTTTGGAAATACATCCTCATCTTTCAAGATGGGCGGGAATAAAAAATCTATTAGAATTGAGGTTCGGGGGTTTAACCTCAGCCGAACTTTTTTATGAGGAGCTGAGAGGTGCTCAATACAGAGAGGATGTATTACAGTTTTATACGAACCAAATTGTCTTTACTTAATCAAAGACAAAAGTTGGACGATAACTTGATAGAAATAGAGCATAATAATAGAATAGCTTTAAAAGTTTTTATAAATAAATTGCCATTGAACTTAAGAACAGTGGTTTGTGCTATTAAACCAATTTCTTTGGAGGTTGCCATTCATGAAGTTGGATAAGCAAATCTTATTGAAAAGATTAATATTAAGGAAAAATTCAAATTCAATAATCAAAAGAAGGATTTTAAACCTTTTCCTTATCCAAAATCCCAAAAATTATCAAACAAAAAATTACAATCAGACACAATAGCAATTGTCCGAGGCCGGAACCGATGGAGATTAGCGGACAGACACGAACACAGAATCATTATATGAATAAAAATCAAAAACCTCAAAATTTTCGGCAAGTGGCCTCCACCATGGGGGATCCACCGAATGTAGATTGCCCTATGTTCTATTAAGCAAGGGGGCAATGCAACCAGAATCTGAATAGATACAGGTTTTCTGATTAGAGATAGTCATTGTCCAAGAAATTCAGTATATTCATTGGCACAACCAATAAAAATGAAAACGGCAGCAGGGTTTATGATTATAGAAAAAGAGGCTATGGTTTCGAAGAATGGCCTACAGGTGCGTCTTAAAAACGATGTAATATTCGAACGATGTCCCATATTCGAGGAATAATTATATCAAAATTATTAAGTGATATGATGATTATGAAAATATAGTTGTAGGAGAAAGTGAAAAAATCAGAATGAGAGAATTAACTTTGATTTGAGGGCTATAAAAAATTTGCCCGAAATACATCATCTTGATCAATTGGGTATAGAAGAACAATTGAAACTAGAACATTTGAATAGGGAGGAAGCAATGACGGTCAAGAGATTAGTGAGTAAGTTTTCAGAGATATTTTATAAAAAAGAGTGACGAGCTGACTTTCACAAATGAAGTGAAACACAAGATCCCTACTAATAATGGTAGACCGGTTAACGAAAAATTGTAGCGGTATTCAGAAGTTCGTAGAGAGAAAGTTAAGAAACAGATAAATAAAACGTTAAAACAAGGTAAAGTCACTCCAAGTGATTCTCCCTATAATTCCCCAATTCGGGTGGTACAAAGAAAGACTATAAAATTGGACAAAACGATAGGAGGATAGTGATCGATTATAGAAAGCTTAATCTTGTGACAAGAGAGGATAAATACTCCATACCTATTATTGACGATGTGTTAGATAGATTGAGACGAGCGAATTACTTTACTACATTGCACTTGACTAACGGATTCTACCAAATAGAGGTGGATGAAAACGATGAAGAAAAAAAACGGCATTTTCTACTAACGACGGTCACTAAGAATTTAAGCGTATGCCATTTGGGCTAAAAAATGCCCCAGCATCATTCCAAAGAATGATGAATAATGTGCTTAGAAAATATACATATTAACAAAATGTGTGTCATATATATGGATGATTTTCGGTACATCCCTTCAGGAGCATATAGATAAATTGACAAAGGTATTCCAAATATTGAAGGAAGCTAATTTAAAAGTATCACTAAATAAAAGTGAGTTTTTAAAATCAGAAACAAATTTCCTGGGTCACATTGTGGCATCAGATGGAATAAAGGCAGATCCTAAAAAAATTGAGTGTATAAAAAATTTTCCTATTCCGAGAACATTGAAAAACTCCAAGCATTTCTGGGATTGAGCGGATATTACAGGAAGTTTATCCCAGACTATTCCAAAATAGCAAACTCTTTAACTCTGACTCTAAAAAAAGACGGGCAGATCAACAAAAATGACACCGATTACAGAAAGTCTTTTGAGAAATTGCGAATGATATTAACTTCAGATATGGTGTTGCGATATCCTGATCTTAAAGAGGATTTTACGCTTACAACAGACGCTAGCAACTTTGCATTAGGTGCTGTGCTGTCTCAGAAAAATGGTCCTATAGCCTTTGCTTCGAGAACTCTTAATAAACACGAAACCAATTACAGTGTAATAGAGAAAGAACTACTGGGAATTGTTTGGGCTTGTGGTTAATACAGATATTATTTTTATAGAAGAAAGTTTAAATTGTATACAGATTTTGAAAGAGCCAAATTCCAAGATGATTCGGTGGAAAATCAAGCTCAACAAATATGAGTTTGATATAGAGCACGTATAGAGAAAAACAATAAAGTCGCGGATGCTGTAAAGAAATGTGCAGAATTGAATATATTTCAATGTAACACATGCAAAAAAAAAACGTATAAAAGGAAAAAAGATTTGAATCAGCACGTAAAGTATAAGCATGGTTTAAAAATTTTTCAGTGTCAACTTTGCAATGGTAACTTTGAGAACAAGGTAGGTTTAAAGAGACATTTCCAAGGAATACACAAAAGAGAAAAACTGGATTATAAAATTATGGATAGAAATACTGTTCAACACAGCTCTCAAGATGATGGATTAGATCATATTGGGATAACAGAAAGACCTTTACAGTTTGCAAATATACAAATCCTAATTCAAAGGCAGGAAAAAGATTCATTTGAAGAAAAGCTTCAATTCGGTAAAAAGTTATATAAATTCGAAGTCAACTCAAATAACTACAGAATAATTTTGAAAGAAATAATCAGAATAATTGAAAAGGAACAACATATAGTTATATATTGTGATATTGAAGAATTATACGATATGAATCCGGCTTTAATTCGGCAATGTTTAAGGATTTTTACTACTCCTTACCGTCACAAATTTAATTCAGATGTTAAGCGATTTCATAGTAGGCTGAATGAGAATATCGGGATCTTGAAAAAAAAGAGAAGAAACATCTGAAGTGGTAGAAGGTAATGCACATAGTGTAGTTAAACAATCCAATGATCAGATTCAAATAGATAAACGTTTTGATGAACAATTGACTAAATTGTCTAAAATATACGACATGGCGAACAAAAATCTTTATTATGAGTATGTGACAATTAATAATCAAACCAAACGGGATGAATTGGAGATTCAAAACGCAGTGATTTCATTTCAGATAGAAAAACTAGAAAGAATAATTGACAAGGTTGAGGGAATACTTTGGACACCAAGCTTGGGGCTCCTGAGCCAGAATATTTTGACAGATGAAGAAATAGAAGAACATGACATAACTTTTGAAAAACTAATAAATATTAGAATGACTGTAGCGACAAGTAAAAGAAACATCCTTTTTATTATCCAAATCTCTCAATTAAGTAATGAATTTTATTAAATCTTGTTTGTCCAAACAATTCCAAACAAGCGAAGGAATACAAACGTATATTACAAAAGATAATGTTGTCTACTATAAAACTAATTATAAGAAAAATTTTACAATGATAAAAGATAACCGTATTAAAAATGTATTGAATTATAAAAAATGGAATGTAATTATCGAAAAGATTTGTTTACAAATGCCATAGAAGTATATTCTAATTTAATTTTTGCCATAAAAATGAACAATATATATATATATATATATATATATATATATATATATATATATATATGTATGTATATATATATATATATATATATATATATATATATGTATGTATATATATATATATATATATATATATATATATATATATACATAAATATATATCTCCAATAATAGCAGATATAGTAATGGAGGAATTATTATACAAATCAATTCAAAAACTTAATATAAAACCTAAAATAGTGACAAAATATGTAGATTATTTATTTTGCATTATTCATAAATCGGAGATAGATAATATGTTATCAGCATTGAATAATTTTAATTCGAACATTAAATTTACTGATGACAAGGAAAAGGACTTTAGACTTCCTTATTTAGATACTTTAGCTACTAGGAGAGGTAATAAATTATTACCTAGATTGGTTCCAGAAACCTACTGCTCCGGGGAGAATGATTAATTACTATTCAAAACATGGTAGACACATTATTATAAACACAGCTAAAAATTTTATAGAAAGGGTTCTAAATATAAGTGACAAACAATTTCACTACAGCAATAAAAAGAAGGTTATAAATATATTAGAAAATAACAATTTTCCTAATCATATTATAAATAAATTAATATCACAATATAGAAATAGAAGAACAGAAAATACTAATATTAATACAGAACAAAAACTATTTAAATCTTTAACATACATACCAGGAATATCAGAAAGGTTGACAAAATCTAAAGTTTACGATACAGGTAAATATAGAATAGCTCATAGAACGCACAGTACATTAAACAGAATATTTAGTAAAAATAAATATATAATTTAAAAAGAGGATAGATCAAATTTAGTATATAAAATACCATGCAAAGGTAATGATATAGAGAATTGTAATAAAGTGTACATAGGTACGACCAAGAATAAATTAAAGACTAGGATAGCAGGTCACAAATCAGATCAAAAATATAGGGATATAAATTCACGAAAAACAACTTTATCCTCCCATTGTTCTAAATCATATCATTTTCCAGATTTTGAAAATGTTTCAATATTAAATACAGAAAATAAACGAAAACAAACGTCGATTAATGTTAGAAATAATAAACGTACCTTCATCACACAGAATAAATTTTAAAATAGGTACAGAAAAATTAGCACAGAATTATAGACATTTAGTAAGTAAGAATTGCAGATTTACATAATATAATTGTTAATATTAACTCTTATTTGCTAGGGATAGTTTATTGTATTATTGTTAATATATATTAACTTATACTAAATGTTAAAATTATTGCCTATGTGTATGTAGGTGTATATACATGTATATGTGTGTGGATTTATATGTAGTTATATATGTACATGTATTTGTATGTGTATGTATGTGTGTGTATATGTATGTATATGTGTGTATGTATATATGTATGTATATGTGTATATGTATGTATGTATGTGTATGTATGTATGTATATATGGATATGTATGTATATATATATATATATATATATATATATATATACATATATATATATATATATATATATATATATATTTGTTACAAAAATGTTCGTTATAATTTGTTAATGTTGAAAAAATATTTTATGTGTTATTGAATTTGAAAAACAAATATTGTGAGTAGTTTTTTATGTCATGCTTCAAAACCGTTTGTCTATAAAATATTAATAATTTTTATTTCCTGAAGATGTTAACAAGCTGTTAACGAAATATCGAATAAAAATTATACCAAATATAATTTGATAAAAAACGACCATAAGCTTGATTAATATATATATATATATATATATATATATATATATATATATATATATAATGTATACATATATATATATATATATATATATAATGTATACATATATATATATATATATATATATATATATATATATATATATATACAACTACAGCAGCAATTTAAAAAAAAATTTCATGCGCAGCTTGAACAACAGCACGTACAACTACAGCAATAAGTACAACAATGGGACGAGATATTGACCCTTTAAAATTTTTGGGTCTGATCCATGATTTTGATGGTCGCAAAGAGTAACTTTACCCTTTCATGGAAGGCATCGGCAACGTGGTAGCTGCAATGGATGGGTATAATCCCACATCGCAAAGGCTAAAATTGTTTTGGAAATACATCCTCATCTTTCAAGATGGGCGGGAATAAAAAATCTATTAGAATTGAGGTTCGGGGGTTTAACCTCAGCCGAACTTTTTTATGAGGAGCTGAGAGGTGCTCAATACAGAGAGGATGTATTACAGTTTTATACGAACCAAATTGTCTTTACTTAATCAAAGACAAAAGTTGGACGATAACTTGATAGAAATAGAGCATAATAATAGAATAGCTTTAAAAGTTTTTATAAATAAATTGCCATTGAACTTAAGAACAGTGGTTTGTGCTATTAAACCAATTTCTTTGGAGGTTGCCATTCATGAACTTGGATAAGCAAATCTTATTGAAAAGATTAATATTAAGGAAAAATTCAAATTCAATAATCAAAAGAAGGATTTTAAACCTTTTCCTTATCCAAAATCCCAAAAATTATCAAACAAAAAATTACAATCAGACACAATAGCAATTGTCCGAGGCCGGAACCGATGGAGATTAGCGGACAGACACGAACACAGAATCATTATATGAATAAAAATCAAAAACCTCAAAATTTTCGGCAAGTGGCCTCCACCATGGGGGATCCACCGAATGTAGATTGCCCTATGTTCTATTAAGCAAGGGGGCAATGCAACCAGAATCTGAATAGATACAGGTTTTCTGATTAGAGATAGTCATTGTCCAAGAAATTCAGTATATTCATTGGCACAACCAATAAAAATGAAAACGGCAGCAGGGTTTATGATTATAGAAAAAGAGGCTATGGTTTCGAAGAATGGCCTACAGGTGCGTCTTAAAAACGATGTAATATTCGAACGATGTCCCATATTCGAGGAATAATTATATCAAAATTATTAAGTGATATGATGATTATGAAAATATAGTTGTAGGAGAAAGTGAAAAAATCAGAATGAGAGAATTAACTTTGATTTGAGGGCTATAAAAAATTTGCCCGAAATACATCATCTTGATCAATTGGGTATAGAAGAACAATTGAAACTAGAACATTTGAATAGGGAGGAAGCAATGACGGTCAAGAGATTAGTGAGTAAGTTTTCAGAGATATTTTATAAAAAAGAGTGACGAGCTGACTTTCACAAATGAAGTGAAACACAAGATCCCTACTAATAATGGTAGACCGGTTAACGAAAAATTGTAGCGGTATTCAGAAGTTCGTAGAGAGAAAGTTAAGAAACAGATAAATAAAACGTTAAAACAAGGTAAAGTCACTCCAAGTGATTCTCCCTATAATTCCCCAATTCGGGTGGTACAAAGAAAGACTATAAAATTGGACAAAACGATAGGAGGATAGTGATCGATTATAGAAAGCTTAATCTTGTGACAAGAGAGGATAAATACTCCATACCTATTATTGACGATGTGTTAGATAGATTGAGACGAGCGAATTACTTTACTACATTGCACTTGACTAACGGATTCTACCAAATAGAGGTGGATGAAAACGATGAAGAAAAAAAACGGCATTTTCTACTAACGACGGTCACTAAGAATTTAAGCGTATGCCATTTGGGCTAAAAAATGCCCCAGCATCATTCCAAAGAATGATGAATAATGTGCTTAGAAAATATACATATTAACAAAATGTGTGTCATATATATGGATGATTTTCGGTACATCCCTTCAGGAGCATATAGATAAATTGACAAAGGTATTCCAAATATTGAAGGAAGCTAATTTAAAAGTATCACTAAATAAAAGTGAGTTTTTAAAATCAGAAACAAATTTCCTGGGTCACATTGTGGCATCAGATGGAATAAAGGCAGATCCTAAAAAAATTGAGTGTATAAAAAATTTTCCTATTCCGAGAACATTGAAAAACTCCAAGCATTTCTGGGATTGAGCGGATATTACAGGAAGTTTATCCCAGACTATTCCAAAATAGCAAACTCTTTAACTCTGACTCTAAAAAAAGACGGGCAGATCAACAAAAATTACACCGATTACAGAAAGTCTTTTGAGAAATTGCGAATGATATTAACTTCAGATATGGTGTTGCGATATCCTGATCTTAAAGAGGATTTTACGCTTACAACAGACGCTAGCAACTTTGCATTAGGTGCTGTGCTGTCTCAGAAAAATGGTCCTATAGCCTTTGCTTCGAGAACTCTTAATAAACACGAAACCAATTACAGTGTAATAGAGAAAGAACTACTGGGAATTGTTTGGGCTTGTGGTTAATACAGATATTATTTTTATAGAAGAAAGTTTAAATTGTATACAGATTTTGAAAGAGCCAAATTCCAAGATGATTCGGTGGAAAATCAAGCTCAACAAATATGAGTTTGATATAGAGCACGTATAGAGAAAAACAATAAAGTCGCGGATGCTGTAAAGAAATGTGCAGAATTGAATATATTTCAATGTAACACATGCAAAAAAAAACGTATAAAAGGAAAAAAGATTTGAATCAGCACGTAAAGTATAAGCATGGTTTAAAAATTTTTCAGTGTCAACTTTGCAATGGTAACTTTGAGAACAAGGTAGGTTTAAAGAGACATTTCCAAGGAATACACAAAAGAGAAAAACTGGATTATAAAATTATGGATAGAAATACTGTTCAACACAGCTCTCAAGATGATGGATTAGATCATATTGGGATAACAGAAAGACCTTTACAGTTTGCAAATATACAAATCCTAATTCAAAGGCAGGAAAAAGATTCATTTGAAGAAAAGCTTCAATTCGGTAAAAAGTTATATAAATTCGAAGTCAACTCAAATAACTACAGAATAATTTTGAAAGAAATAATCAGAATAATTGAAAAGGAACAACATATAGTTATATATTGTGATATTGAAGAATTATACGATATGAATCCGGCTTTAATTCGGCAATGTTTAAGGATTTTTACTACTCCTTACCGTCACAAATTTAATTCAGATGTTAAGCGATTTCATAGTAGGCTGAATGAGAATATCGGGATCTTGAAAAAAAAGAGAAGAAACATCTGAAGTGGTAGAAGGTAATGCACATAGTGTAGTTAAACAATCCAATGATCAGATTCAAATAGATAAACGTTTTGATGAACAATTGACTAAATTGTCTAAAATATACGACATGGCGAACAAAAATCTTTATTATGAGTATGTGACAATTAATAATCAAACCAAACGGGATGAATTGGAGATTCAAAACGCAGTGATTTCATTTCAGATAGAAAAACTAGAAAGAATAATTGACAAGGTTGAGGGAATACTTTGGACACCAAGCTTGGGGCTCCTGAGCCAGAATATTTTGACAGATGAAGAAATAGAAGAACATGACATAACTTTTGAAAAACTAATAAATATTAGAATGACTGTAGCGACAAGTAAAAGAAACATCCTTTTTATTATCCAAATCTCTCAATTAAGTAATGAATTTTATTAAATCTTGTTTGTCCAAACAATTCCAAACAAGCGAAGGAATACAAACGTATATTACAAAAGATAATGTTGTCTACTATAAAACTAATTATAAGAAAAATTTTACAATGATAAAAGATAACCGTATTAAAAATGTATGGAATTATAAAAAATGGAATGTAATTATCGAAAAGATTTGTTTACAAATGCCATAGAAGTATATTCTAATTTAATTTTTGCCATAAAAATGAACAATATATATATATATATATATATATATATATATATATATATATATATATGTATGTATATATATATATATATATATATATATATATATATACATAAATATATATCTCCAATAATAGCAGATATAGTAATGGAGGAATTATTATACAAATCAATTCAAAAACTTAATATAAAACCTAAAATAGTGACAAAATATGTAGATTATTTATTTTGCATTATTCATAAATCGGAGATAGATAATATGTTATCAGCATTGAATAATTTTAATTCGAACATTAAATTTACTGATGACAAGGAAAAGGACTTTAGACTTCCTTATTTAGATACTTTAGCTACTAGGAGAGGTAATAAATTATTACCTAGATTGGTTCCAGAAACCTACTGCTCCGGGGAGAATGATTAATTACTATTCAAAACATGGTAGACACATTATTATAAACACAGCTAAAAATTTTATAGAAAGGGTTCTAAATATAAGTGACAAACAATTTCACTACAGCAATAAAAAGAAGGTTATAAATATATTAGAAAATAACAATTTTCCTAATCATATTATAAATAAATTAATATCACAATATAGAAATAGAAGAACAGAAAATACTAATATTAATACAGAACAAAAACTATTTAAATCTTTAACATACATACCAGGAATATCAGAAAGGTTGACAAAATCTAAAGTTTACGATACAGGTAAATATAGAATAGCTCATAGAACGCACAGTACATTAAACAGACTATTTAGTAAAAATAAAGATATAATTTAAAAAGAGGATAGATCAAATTTAGTATATAAAATACCATGCATGTAATAAAGTGTACATAGGTACGACCAAGAATAAATTAAAGACTAGGATAGCAGGTCACAAATCAGATCAAATATATAAGGATATAAATTCACAAAAAACAACTTTATCCTCCCATTGTTCTAAATCATATCATTTTCCAGATTTTGAAAATAATTCAATATTAAATACAGAAAATAACTACAAACGTCGATTAATGTTAGAAATAATAAACGTACCTTCATCACACAGAATAAATTTTAAAATAGGTACAGAAAAATTAGCACAGAATTATAGACATTTAGTAAGTAAGAATTGCAGATTTACATAATATAATTGTTAATATTAACTCTTATTTGCTAGGGATAGTTTATTGTATTATTGTTAATATATATTAACTTATACTAAATGTTAAAATTATTGCCTATGTGTATGTAGGTGTATATACATGTATATGTGTGTGGATTTATATGTAGTTATATATGTACATGTATTTGTATGTGTATGTATGTGTGTGTATATGTATGTATATGTGTGTATGTATATATGTATGTATATGTGTATATGTATGTATGTATGTGTATGTATGTTTATATGGATATGTATGTATATATATATATATATATATATATATATATATATTTGTTACAAAAATGTTCGTTAAAATTTGTTAATGTTGAAAAAATATTTTATGTGTTATTGAATTTGAAAAACAAATATTGTGAGTAGTTTTTTATGTCATGCTTCAAAACCGTTTGTCTATAAAATATTAATAATTTTTATTTCCTGAAGATGTTAACAAGCTGTTAACGAAATATCGAATAAAAATTATACCAAATATAATTTGATAAAAAACGACCATAAGCTTGATTAATATTATATATATATATATATATATATATATATATATATAATGTATACATATATATATATATATATATATATATATATATATAATGTATACATATATATATATATATATATATATATATATATATAATGTATATATATATATATATATATATATATATACAGCAGCAATTTAAAAAAAATTTCATGCGCAGCTTGAACAAAAGCACGTACAACTTCAGCAATAAGTACAACAATGGGACGAGATATTGACCCTTTAAGATTTTTGGGTCTGATCCATGATTTTGATGGTCGCAAAGAGGAACTTTACCCTTTCATGGAAGGCATCGGCAACGTGGTAGCTGCAATGGATGGGTATAATCCCACATCGCAAAGGCTAAAATTGTTTTGGAAATACATCCTCATCTTTCAAGATGGGCGGGAATAAAAAATCTATTAGAATTGAGGTTCGGGGGTTTAACCTCAGCCGAACTTTTTTATGAGGAGCTGAGAGGTGCTCAATACAGAGAGGATGTATTACAGTTTTATACGAACCAAATTGTCTGTACTTAATCAAAGACAAAAGTTGGACGATAACTTGATAGAAATAGAGCATAATAATAGAATAGCTTTAAAAGTTTTTATAAATAAATTGCCATTGAACTTAAGAACAGTGGTTTGTGCTATTAAACCAATTTCTTTGGAGGTTGCCATTCATGAACTTGGATAAGCAAATCTTATTGAAAAGATTAATATTAAGGAAAAATTCAAATTCAATAATCAAAAGAAGGATTTTAAACCTTTTCCTTATCCAAAATCCCAAAAATTATCAAACAAAAAATTACAATCAGACACAATAGCGATTGTCCGAGGCCGGAACCGATGGAGATTAGCGGACAGACACGAATACAGAATCATTATATGAATAAAAATCAAAAACCTCAAAATTTTCGGCAAGTGGCCTCCACCATGGGGGATCCACCGAATGTAGATTGCCCTATGTTCTATTAAGCAAGGGGGCAATGCAACCAGAATCTGAATAGATACAGGTTTTCTGATTAGAGATAGTCATTGTCCAAGAAATTCAGTATATTCATTGGCACAACCAATAAAAATGAAAACGGCAGCAGGGTTTATGATTATAGCAAAAGAGGCTATGGTTTCGAAGAATGGCCTACAGGTGCGTCTTAAAAACGATGTAATATTCGAACGATGTCCCATATTCGAGGAATAATTATATCAAAATTATTAAGTGATATGATGATTATGAAAATATAGTTGTAGGAGAAAGTGAAAAAATCAGAATGAGGGAATTAACTTTGATTTGAGGGCTATAAAAAATTTGCCCGAAATACATCATCTTGATCAATTGGGTATAGAAGAACAATTGAAACTAGAACATTTGAATAGGGAGGAAGCAATGACGGTCAAGAGATTAGTGAGTAAGTTTTCAGAGATATTTTATAAAAAAGAGTGACGAGCTGACTTGCACAAATGAAGTGAAACACAAGATCCCTACTAATAATGGTAGACCGGTTAACAAAAAATTGTAGCGGTATTCAGAAGTTCGTAGAGAGAAAGTTAAGAAACAGATAAATAAAACGTTAAAACAAGGTAAAGTCACTCCAAGTGATTCTCCCTATAATTCCCCAATTCGGGTGGTACAAAGAAAGACTATAAAATTGGACAAAACGATAGGAGGATAGGATAAATACTCCATACCTATTATTGACGATGTGTTAGATAGATTGGGACGAGCGAATTACTTTACTACATTGCACTTGACTAACGGATTCTACCAAATAGAGGTGGATGAAAATCATGAAGAAAAAAAACGGCATTTTCTACTAACGACGGTCACTAAGAATTTAAGCGTATGCCATTTGGGCTAAAAAATGCCCCAGCATCATTCCAAAGAATGATGAATAATGTGCTTAGAAAATATACATATTAACAAAATATGTGTCATATATATGGATGATTTTCGGTACATCCCTTCAGGAGCATATAGATAAATTGACAAAGGTATTCCAAATATTGAAGGAAGCTAATTTAAAAGTATCACTAAATAAAAGTGAGTTTTTGAAATCAGAAACAAATTTCCTGGGTCACATTGTGGCATCAGATGGAATAAAGGTAGATCCTAAAAAAATAGAGTGTATAAAACATTTTCCTATTCCGAGAACATTAAAAAAACTCCAAGCATTTCTGGGATTGAGCGGATATTACAGGAAGTTTATCCCAGACTATTCCAAAATAGCAAACTCTTTAACTCTGACTCTAAAAAAAGACGGACAGATCAACAAAAATGACACCGATTACAGAAAGTCTTTTGAGAAATTGCGAATGATTTTAACTTCAGATATGGTATTGCGATATCCTGATCTTAAAGAGGATTTTACGCTTACGACAGACGCTAGCAACTTTGCATTAGGTGCTGTGCTGTCTCAGAAAAATGGTCCTATAGCCTTTGCTTCGAGAACTCTTAATAAACACGAAACCAATTACAGTGTAATAGAGAAAGAACTACTGGGTATTGTTTGGGCTTCAGTGTCAACTTTCCAATGGTAATTTTGAGAGCAAGGTAGGTTTAAAGAGACATTTCCAAGGAATACACAAAAGAGAAAAACTGGATTATAAAATTGTGGATAGAAATACTGTTCAACACAGCTCTCAAGATGATGGATTAGATCATATTGGGATAACAGAAAGACCTTTACAGTTTGCAAATATACAAATCCTAATTCAAAGGCAGGAAAAAGATTCATTTGAAGAAAAGCTTCAATTCGGTAAAAAGTTATATAAATTCGAAGTCAACTCAAATAACTACAGAATAACTTTGAAAGAAATAATCAGAATAATTGAAAAGGAACAACATATAGTTATATATTGTGATATTGAAGAATTA
>OY776276.1:45697089-45699589 GCA_963675445.1 Linnaemya vulpina
ATCAATAGGTTTGTCATCAATAAGCATTGCACCATTCCCAATTTTCAGCAATTGCTTAGAGAACTAATCAGCAGATGGATCATTCTGCAATTGAACGCGAACGTTGATAGTGAGTTTCAATATTTTAACAAATATCCACAAATATGACGACTTGAAGCAAGCGTTAATTTCATCGACAGCTGTCGATCTTGGAATGACGGGCAATGTTTGCCTAAAATCGCCTGACAATAAAATCAATGCACCACCAAACAACTCTGAGTTATCTCGGCGATCTTTCATGGTTCTTTCATAAGCTTCAACAGATTTCTTATTCGCGTGCTCTTGCATATGACGTGGGCTGCGCAAGGACCGTGTGTCATATTTTGCACAACAACATCATATAATGCAGGATCACTTATTTGATCTTGAATTTCAGAACATATAACATTATCAACTTCATGCGATGTGATTTTATTCACCAACCATATCTAAATGTGAGCGTGTGGCAAACCACGCTTTTGCCACTCCACATAATACATCCAGCACTTCACTTCACCAAACACCTTAGATATCACGCTAAAAACCCATAAGCGCTTTCAATTTCTGCTTAAAAACACGGGCAGTGATATATATCATGGCGGTCGGTACGACTTTGGCCAGCGAATATATTATCTTTAATGTCACTCCATTGCGGATTACACGTAAATGTCATAAATAAATCTGCTCGACCGTAATGACGCACA
Organism: Linnaemya vulpina; assembly: GCA_963675445.1. NCBI lineage: Eukaryota > Metazoa > Arthropoda > Insecta > Diptera > Tachinidae > Linnaemya > Linnaemya vulpina. The sequence goes on from OY776276.1 coordinate 45,697,812, forward strand.
TAAGTCATTGAATCCAGCACGTACTCATGCATATGACGTGGGTTGTGCATAATGTATTTAAATATTTAAGTGTTTAGTGATTTATTTGTATGTAATTTATTTCATAGATCCCCGAAGCTGTGATTTAGAATAACTAAGTATATAAATTAAATTAATTGTTTGACTAACATTTAATTGTAATGAATTTCAAAACGAATTGTATTTCAGTTTTTCAAAATATTAACTCAAATATTTCGAAATGATTACAGTGTTTATTAAATGGTTATAACTTATAAACCAATACACATACAGAAACTGTATTTACATAAAAACCATGGTATTGACGTCACCTTTCATATAAATTTTGCAGAAACAAAATCGGTTCAAGCATTCCGGAGAACATCAATTACTAACACAATACAACTTATTTATATATATATATGTATATATATATATATTTATCTAGAAACTAGAACTAATTTATAAGGCAAAACAACGTTTGCCGGGTCAGCATAGTATAATATATATATATATATATATATATATATATGTATATAAATATATATATATATATATATATATATATATATATATATTATATATGTATATAAATATATATATATATATATATATATATATATATGTATATGTATATATATATATATATGTATATATATATATATATATATATATATATATACTATGCTGACCCGACAAACGTTGTTTTGCCTTATAAATTATTTCTAGTTTCTAGATAAATTCTAGTGTAGACAAAAAGTGACTTACATATTATAAGTGTGTAAGTATGTGGTATATGCGTAAAAGAGGCATGGAGCGCTATGAACGACATCAGGATTAAACTTTAATAAAAATAAATGTTTATTTTCATAAAAAAAATTTTAGATTTTCCATAAGCTAAGGGAAATTTTAATCGAAGTACAATTAAAAACACTATAATTGATCAATTGTCGAGCGGGATGAACAATGATTAAATTACTAAAGTGGCTATAAAAATAGTGCTTGGTGATAAAAAAAGTAAAAATTTAGGGTTCTATGTATTTTTTAATGCCACATTATAAAAAATAACAACAAAAAATTTCGTCCAAATATTAAAAAAAAATTTTAAGGGCGAACAATTCTTATCACTTAGGCGTATGAAAAATATATAGTAGCCGATTCTCAGATCTACTGAATACGCATATAAAATTTGGTAAAAATCGGTAAAGCCGTTTCGGAGGAGTACGGTAACGAATATTGTGACATGGAAATTTTATATATTAGATATATATACGTGTGAATATATGTATGTATATATATATATATATATATATATATATATATATATGTATATATATATATATATATATATATATATATATGTATATATGTATATATATATATATATATATATATATATGTATATATGTATATATATATATATATATATATATATATATATGTATCTCTGTATATGTATATATATATATATATATATATATATATATATAGTAGTATATATATATATATATATATATATATATATAAATATATATGTATATATATATATATATATATACATATATATATATTTATATATACATTTATATATATATATATATATATATATATATATATATATACATTTATATATACATTTATATATATATATATATATATATATATATATATATACATTTATATATACATTTATATATATATATATATATATATATATATGTATATAAATGTATATAAATGTATATACATATATACATTATTATTATGTTTAGAAGTTTCAC
>OY776276.1:45702089-45712089 GCA_963675445.1 Linnaemya vulpina
TTAACAATAATACAATAAACTATCCCTAGCAAATAAGAGTTAATATTAACAATTATATTATGTAAATCTGCAATTCTTACTTACTAATGTCTATAATTCTGTGCTAATTTTTCTGTACCTATTTTAAAATTTATTCTGTGTGATGAAGGTACGTTTATTATTTCTAACATTAATCGACGTTTGTAGTTATTTTCTGTATTTAATATTGAAACATTTTCAAAATCCGGAAAATGATATGATTTAGAACAATGGGAAGATAAAGTTGTTTTTTGTGAATTTATATCCCTATATTTTTGATCTGATTTGTGACCTGCTATCCTAGTCTTTAATTTATTCTTGGTCGTACCTATGTACACTTTATTACAATTCTCTATATCATTACCCTTGCATGGTATTTTATATACTAAATTTTATCTATCCTCTTTTTAAATTATATCTTTATTTTTACTAAATAGTCTGTTTAATGTACTGTGCGTTCTATGAGCTATTCTATATTTACCTGTATCGTAAACTTTAGATTTTGTCAACCTTTCTGATATTCCTGGTATGTATGTTAAAGATTTAAATAGTTTTTGTTCTGTATTAACATTAGTATTTTCTGTTCTTCTATTTCTATATTGTGATATTAATTTATTTATAATATGATTAGGAAAATTGTTATTTTCTAATATATTTATAACCTTCTTTTTATTGCTGTAGTGAAATTGTTTGTCACTTATATTTAGAACCCTTTCTATAAAATTTTTAGCTGTGTTTATAATAATGTGTCTACCATGTTTTGAATAGTAATTAATCATTCTCCCCGGAGCAGTAGGTTTCTGGAACCAATCTAGGTAATAATTTATTACCTCTCCTAATAGCTAAAGTATCTAAATAAGGAAGTCTAGAGATATATATTTATGTATATATATATATATATATATATATATATATATATATATATATACATATATATATATACATATATATATATATATATATATATATATATATATATTTATATATATATATTGTTCATTTTTATGGCAAAAATTAAATTAGAATCTACTTTTATGACATTTGTAAACAAATCTTTTCGATAATTACATTCCATTTTTTATAATTCAATACATTTTTAATACGGTTATCTTCTATCATTGTAAAATTTTTCTTATAATTAGTTTTATAGTAGACAACATTATCTTTTGTAATATACGTTTGTATTCCTTCGCTTGTTTGGAATTGTTTGGACAAACAAGATTTAATAAAATTCATTACTTAATTGAGAGATTTGGATAATAAAAAGGAGGTTTCTTTTACTTGTCGCTACAGTCATTCTAATATTTTGTAGTTTTTCAAAAGTTATGTCATGTTCTTCTATTTCTTCATCTGTCAAAATATTTTGGCTCAGGAGCCCCAAGCTTGGTGTCCAAAGTATTCCCTCAACCTTGTCAATTATTCTTTCTAGTTTTTCTATCTGAAATGAAATCACTGCGTTTCGAATCTCCAATTCATCCCGTTTGGTTTGATTATTAATTGTCACATACTCATAATAAAGATTTTTGTTCGCCATGTCGTATATTTTAGACAATTTAGTCAATTGTTCATCAAAACGTTTATCTATTTGAATCTGATCATTGGATTGTTTAACTACACTATGTGCATTACCTTCTACCACTTCAGATGTTTCTTCTCTTTTTTTCAAGATCCCGATATTCTCATTCAGCCTACTATGAAATCGCTTAACATCTGAATTAAATTTGTGACGGTAAGGAGTAGTAAAAATCCTTAAACATTGCCGAACTAAAGCCGGATTCATTATCCAGAATCAATTTTTTGTTTGGGTAATAATATTTTCTTTTCAATTCGTAATATATTTTGTCGATTCCAGGGTGATTATTTTTATACTTATGATACCTCATAATAATTTCTAACAATTTTTCTTTTTCTACATTCTGTAGTAGTGTATAAGTTCAACATATCCTCAACTTCTTTGTATTCCTTTATCCAATAACCCGATTCTGAATCATATCGTATAATTCTTCAATATCACAATATATAACTATATCACAATATATAACTATATGTTGTATGTTGATTATTTCTTTCAAAATTATTGAAGCTTTTCTTCAAATGAATCTTTTTCCTGCCTTTGAATTAGGATTTGTATATTTGCAAACTGTAAAGGTCTTTCTGTTATCCCAATATGATCTAATCCATCATCTTGAGAGCTGTGTTGAACAGTATTTCTATCCACAATTTTATAATCCAGTTTTTCTCTTTTGTGTATTCCTTGGAAATGTCTCTTTAAACCTACCTTGCTCTCAAAATTACCATTGGAAAGTTGACACTGAAGCCCAAACAATACCCAGTAGTTCTTTCTCTATTACACTGTAATTGGTTTCGTGTTTATTAAGAGTTCTCGAAGCAAAGGCCCTATACCATTTTTCTGAGACAGCACAGCACCTAATGCAAAGTTGCTAGCGTCTGTTGTAAGCGTAAAATCCTCTTTAAGATCAGGATATCGCAACACCATATCTGAAGTTAATATCATTCGCAATTTCTCAAAAGACTTTCTGTAATCGGTGTCATTTTTGTTGATCTGCCCGTCTTTTTTTAGAGTCAGAGTTAAAGAGTTTGCTATTTTGGAATAGTCTGGGATAAACTTCCTGTAATATCCGCTCAATCCCAGAAATGCTTGGAGTTTTTCAATGTTCTCGGAATAGGAAAATTTTTTATACACTCAATTTTTTTAGGATCTGCCTTTATTCCATCTGATGCCACAATGTGACCCAGGAAATTTGTTTCTGATTTCAAAAACTCACTTTTAGTTAGTGATACTTTTAAATTAGCTTCCTTCAATATTTGGAATACCTTTGTCAATTTATCTATATGCTCCTGAAGGGATGTACCGAAAATCATCCATATATATGACACACATTTTGTTAATATGTATATTTTCTAAGCACATTATTCATCATTCTTTGGAATGATGCTGGGGCATTTTTTAGCCCAAATGGCTTACGCTTAAATTCTTAGTGACCGTCGTTAGTAGAAAATGCCGTTTATTTTCTTCATCGTTTTCATCCACCTCTATTTGGTAGAATCCGTTAGTCAAGGTGCAAAGTAGTAAAGTAATTCGCTCGCCTCAATCTATCTAACACATCGTCAATAATAGGTATGGAGTATTTATCCTCTCTTGTCACAAGATTAAGCTTTCTATAATCGATCACTATCCTCCTATCGTTTTGTCCAATTTTATAGTCTTTCTTTGTACCACCCGAATTGGGGAATTATAGGGAGAATCACTTGGAGTGACTTTACCTTGTTTTAACGTTTTATTTATCTGTTTCTTAACTTTCTCTCTACGAACTTCTGAATACCGCTACAATTTTTTGTTAACCGGTCTACCATTATTAGTAGGGATCTTGTGTTTCACTTCATTTGTGAAAGTCAGCTCGTCACTCTTTTTTATAAAATATCTCTGAAAACTTACTCACTAATCTCTTGACCGTCATTGCTTCCTCCCTATTCAAATGTTCTAGTTTCAATTGTTCTTCTATACCCAATTGATCAAGATGATGTATTTCGGGCAAATTTTTTATAGCCCTCAAATCAAAGTTAATTCTCTCATTCTGATTTTTTCACTTTCTCCTACAACTATATTTTCATAATGATCATATCACTTAATAATTTTGATATAATTATTCCTCGAATATGGGACATCGTTCGAATATTACATCGTTTTTAAGACGCACCTATAGGCCATTCTTCGAAACCATAGCCTCTTTTTCTATAATCATAAACCCTGCTGCCGTTTTCATTTTTATTGGTTGTGCCAATGAATATACTGAATTTCTTGGACAATGACTATCTCTAATCAGAAAACCTGTATCTATTCAGATTCTGGTTGCATTGCCCCCTTGCTTAATAGAACATAGGGCAATCTACATTCGGTGGATCCCCCATGGTGGAGGCCACTTGCCGAAAATTTTGAGGTTTTTGATTTTTATTCATATAATGATTCTGTGTTCGTGTCTGTCCGCTAATCTCCATCGGTTCCGGCCTCGGACAATCGCTATTATGTCTGATTGTAATTTTTTGTTTGATAATTTTTGGGATTTTGGATAAGGAAAAGGTTTAAAATCCTTCTTTTGATTATTGAATTTGAATTTTTCCTTAATATTAATCTTTTCAATAAGATTTGCTTATCCAAGTTCATGAATGGCAACCTCCAAAGAAATTGGTTTAATAGCACAAACCATTGTTCTTAAGTTCAATGGCAATTTATTTATAAAAACTTTTAAAGCTATTCTATTATTATGCTCTATTTCTATCAAGTTATCGTCCAACTTTTGTCTTTGATTAACTAAAGACAATTTGGTTCGTATAAAACTGTAATACATCCTCTCTGTATTGAGCACCTCTCAGCTCCTCATAAAAAAGTTCGGCTGAGGTTAAACCCCCGAAACTCAATTCTAATAGATTTTTTATTCCCGCCCATCTTAAAAGATGAGGATGTATTTCCAAAACAATTTTAACCTTTGCGATGTGGGATTATACCCATCCATTGCAGCTACCACGTTTCCGATGCCTTCCATGAAAGGGTAAAGTTCCTCTTTGCGACCATCAAAATCATGGATCAGACCCAAAAATCTTAAAGGGTCAATATCTCGTCCCATTGTTGTACTTATTGCTGTAGTTGTACGTGCTGTTGTTCAAGCTGCGCATGAAATTTTTTTTAAATTGCTGCTGTATATATATATACATATATATATATATATATATATATATATATATATGTATATATATATATATATATATATGTATACATTATATATATATATATATATATATATATATATACATAATAATATTAATCAAGCTTATGGTCGTTTTTTATCAAATTATATTTGGTATAATTTTTATTCGATATTTCGTTAACAGCTTGTTAACATCTTCAAGAAATAAAAATTAATAATATTTTATAGACAAACGGTTTTGAAGCATGACATAAAAAACTACTCACAATATTTGTTTTTCAAATTCAATAACACATAAAAAATTTTTTCAACATTAACAAATTATAACGAACATTTTTGTAACAAATATATATATATATATATATATATATATACATACATATCCATATATACATACATACATACACATACATACATACATATACACATATACATACATATATACATACACACATATACATACATATACACACACATACAAATACATGTACATATATAACTACATATAAATCCACACACATATACATGTATATACACCTACATACACATAGGCAATAATTTTAACATTTAGTATAAGTTAGTATATATTAACAATAATACAATAAACTATCCCTAGCAAATAAGAGTTAATATTAACAATTATATTATGTAAATCTGCAATTCTTACTTACTAAATGTCTATAATTCTGTGCTAATTTTTCTGTACCTATTTTAAAATTTATTCTGTGTGATGAAGGTACGTTTATTATTTCTAACATTAATCGACGTTTGTAGTTATTTTCTGTATTTAATATTGAAACATTTTCAAAATCTGGAAAATGATATGATTTAGAACAATGGGAGGATAAAGTTGTTTTTTGTGAATTTATATCCCTATATTTTTGATCTGATTTGTGACCTGCTATCCTAGTCTTTAATTTATTCTTGGTCGTACCTATGTACACTTTATTACAATTCTCTATATCATTACCCTTGCATGGTATTTTATATACTAAATTTGATCTATCCTCTCTTTAAATTATATATATTTATTTTTACTAAATAGTCTGTTTAATGTACTGTGCGTTCTATGAGCTATTCTATATTTACCTGTATCGTAAACTTTAGATTTTGTCAACCTTTGTGATATTCCTGGTATGTATGTTAAAGATTTAAATAGTTTTTGTTCTGTATTAATATTAGTATTTTCTGTTCTTCTATTTCTACATTGTGATATTAATTTATTTATAATATGATTAGGAAAATTGTTATTTTCTAATATATTTATAACCTTCTTTTTATTGCTGTAGTGAAATTGTTTGTCACTTATATTTAGAACCCTTTCTATAAAATTTTTAGCTGTGTTTATAATAATGTGTCTACCATGTTTTGAATAGCAATTAATCATTCTCCCCGGAGCAGTAGGTTTCTGGAACCAATCTAGGTAATAATTTATTACCTCTCCTAGTAGCTAAAGTATCTAAATAAGGAAGTCTAAAGTCCTTTTCCTTTTCATCAGTAAATTTAATGTTCGAATTAAAATTATTCAATGCTGATAACATATTATCTATCTCCGATGTATGAATAATGCAAAATAAATCATCTACATATTTTGTCACTATTTTAGGTTTTATATTAAGTTTTTGAATTGATTTGTATAATAATTCCTCCATTACTATATCTGCTATTATTGGAGATATATATTTATGTATATATATATATATATATATATATATACATATATATATATATATATATATATATATATATATATATGTATATATATATATATATATATATATATATATATATATATATATATTGTTCATTTTTATGGCAAAAATTAAATTGGAATATACTTCTATGACATTTGTAAACAAATCTTTTCGATAATTACATTCCATTTTTTATAAATCAATACATTTTTAATACGGTTATCTTTTATCATTGTAAAATTTTTCTTATAATTAGTTTTATAGTAGACAACATTATCTTTTGTAATATACGTTTGTATTCCTTCGCTTGTTTGGAATTGTTTGGACAAACAAGATTTAATAAAATTCATTACTTAATTGAGAGATTTGGATAATAAAAAGGATGTTTCTTTTACTTGTCGCTACAGTCATTCTAATATTTTGTAGTTTTTCAAAAGTTATGTCATGTTCTTCTATTTCTTCATCTGTCAAAATATTCTGGCTCAGGAGCCCCAAGCTTGGTGTCCAAAGTATTCCCTCAACCTTGTCAATTATTCTTGCTAGTTTTTCTATCTGAAATGAAATCACTGCGTTTCGAATCTCCAATTCATCCCGTTTGGTTTGATTATTAATTGTCACATACTCATAATAAAGATTTTTGTTCGCCATATCGTATATTTTAGACAATTTAGTCAATTGTTCATCAAAACGTTTATCTATTTGAATCTGATCATTGGATTGTTTAACTACACTATGTGCATTACCTTCTACCACTTCAGATGTTTCTTCTCTTTTTTTCAAGATCCCGATATTCTCATTCAGCCAACTATGAAATCGCTTAACATCTGAATTAAATTTGTGACGGTAAGGAGTAGTAAAAATCCTTAAACATTGCCGAATAAAAGCCGGATTCATTATCCAGAATCAATTTTTTGTTTGGGTAATAATATTTTCTTTTTAATTCGTAATATGTTTTATCAATTCCAGGGTGATTATTTTTATACTTATGATGCCTCATAATAATTTCTAACAATTTTTCTTTTTCTACATTCTGTAGTAGTGTATAAGTTCAACATATCCTCAACTTCTTTGTATTCCTTAATCCAATAACCCGATTCTGAATCATATCGTATAATTCTTCAATATCACAATATATAACTATATGTTGTTCCTTTTCAATTATTCTGATTATTTCTTTCAAAATTATTCTGTAGTTATTTGAGTTGACTTCGAATTTATATAACTTTTTACCGAATTGAAGCTTTTCTTCAAATGAATCTTTTTCCTGCCTTTGAATTAGGATTTGTATATTTGCAAACTGTAAAGGTCTTTCTGTTATCCCAATATGATCTAATCCATCATCTTGAGAGCTGTGTTGAACAGTATTTCTATCCACAATTTTATAATCCAGTTTTTCTTTTTTGTGTATTCCTTGGAAATGTCTCTTTAAACCTACCTTGCTCTCAAAATTACCATTGGAAAGTTGACACTGAAGCCCAAACAATACCCAGTAGTTCTTTCTCTATTACACTGTAATTGGTTTCGTGTTTATTAAGAGTTCTCGAAGCAAAGGCTATAGGACCATTTTTCTGAGACAGCACAGCACCTAATGCAAAGTTGCTAGCGTCTGTCGTAAGCGTAAAATCCTCTTTAAGATCAGGATATCGCAATACCATATCTGAAGTTAAAATCATTCGCAATTTCTCAAAAGACTTTCTGTAATCGGTGTCATTTTTGTTGATCTGTCCGTCTTTTTTTAGAGTCAGAGTTAAAGAGTTTGCTATTTTGGAATAGTCTGGGATAAACTTCCTGTAATATCCGCTCAATCCCAGAAATGCTTGGAGTTTTTTTAATGTTCTCGGAATAGGAAAATGTTTTATACACTCTATTTTTTTAGGATCTACCTTTATTCCATCTGATGCCACAATGTGACCCAGGAAATTTGTTTCTGATTTCAAAAACTCACTTTTATTTAGTGATACTTTTAAATTAGCTTCCTTCAATATTTGGAATACCTTTGTCAATTTATCTATATGCTCCTGAAGGGATGTACCGAAAATCATCCATATATATGACACATATTTTGTTAATATGTATATTTTCTAAGCACATTATTCATCATTCTTTGGAATGATGCTGGGGCATTTTTTAGCCCAAATGGCATACGCTTAAATTCTTAGTGACCGTCGTTAGTAGAAAATGCCGTTTTTTTTCTTCATGATTTTCATCCACCTCTATTTGGTAGAATCCGTTAGTCAAGTGCAATGTAGTAAAGTAATTCGCTCGTCCCAATCTATCTAACACATCGTCAATAATAGGTATGGAGTATTTATCCTATCCTCCTATCGTTTTGTCCAATTTTATAGTCTTTCTTTGTACCACCCGAATTGGGGAATTATAGGGAGAATCACTTGGAGTGACTTTACCTTGTTTTAACGTTTTATTTATCTGTTTCTTAACTTTCTCTCTACGAACTTCTGAATACCGCTACGATTTTTTGTTAACCGGTCTATCATTATTAGTAGGGATCCTGTGTTTCACTTCATTTGTGAAAGTCAGCTCGTCACTCTTTTTTATAAAATATATCTGAAAACTTACTCACTAATCTCTTGACCGTCATTGCTTCCTCCCTATTCAAATGTTCTAGTTTCAATTGTTCTTCTATACCCAATTGATCAAGATGACGTATTTCGGGCACATTTTTTATAGCCCTCAAATCAAAGTTAATTCTCTCATTCTGATTTTTTCACTTTCTCCTACAACTTTATTTTCATAATCATCATATCACTCAATAATTTTGATATAATTATTCCTCGAATATGGGATATCGTTCGAATATTACATCGTTTTTAAGACGCACCTGTAGGCCAATCTTCGAAACCATAGCCTCTTTTTCTATAATCATAAACCGTGCTGCCGTTTTAATTTTTATTGGTTGTGCCAATGAATATACTGAATTTCTTGGACAATGACTTTCTCTAATCAGAAAACCTGTATCAATTCAAATTCTGGTTGCATTGCCCCCTTGCTTAATAGAACATAGGGCAATCTACATTCGGTGGATCCCCCATGGTGGAGGCCACTTGCCGAAAATTTTGAGGTTTTTGATTTTTATTCATATAATGATTCTGTGTTCGTGTCTGTCCGCTAATCTCCATCGGTTCCGGCCTCGGACAATCGCTATTGTGTCTGATTGTAATTTTTTGTTTGATAATTTTTGGGATTTTGGATAAGGAAAAGGTTTAAAATTCTTCTTTTGATTATTGAATTTGAATTTTTCCTTAATATTAATATTTTCAATAAGATTTGCTTATCCAAGTTCATGAATGGCAACCCCCAAAGAAATTGGTTTAATAGCACAAACCATTGTTCTTAAGTTCAATGGCAATTTATTTATAAAAACTTTTAAAGCTATTCTATTATTATGCTCTATTTCTATCAAGTTATCGTCCAACTTTTGTCTTTGATTAAGTAAAGACAATTTGGTTCGTATAAAACTGTAATACATCCTCTCTGTATTGAGCACCTCTCAGCTCCTCATAAAAAAGTTCGGCTGAGGTTAAACCCCCGAAACTCAATTCTAAT